>OX459096.1:23709086-24276586 GCA_949775045.1 Metridium senile | reverse complement strand
ACTTGTAAGTCTATACCATATTGCATGTATATTGAATCTACGATCAAATATATTTTATTTTTAGATTTGACAGCATTCTTACAATTTTATGTTCCTGTATTCTCTGCTAATGTTATCGTTCTATTTACAAGGATATATTCTTGCATGTAATTATTTATCATTACAGGTGTTGTTTTCTGTATGCACGTTAGACGCACTGCCATTCATTTCGATAACATTCAATAAATACCGTCGTATAAATCATCGGCCATATTACGCTTTCAAACTCATGATCAGTAAACCGAATCACTCCACTCAATTCATCCATCGTGAAAAAAAATTACTAAAGTGCATTTTAGTTTTTCACATTTAGTAGTGAGCACCTTCATATGTCATTACCTACTGAGCATGTGCAGTGGCAAGTAGAGAATCATCATAGCAGGTCCCACATGACTTAGCGCCTATCAATCAGTCATTACCATGGAGTGGAGATTCACTATAGTCTTGCACGTGAGTTGCACTAGATTCACTCGTTTTGCACGTTTTTTTAGTCACAATTGACGTCTAATTCAACGACTTTTTCTTTTGTTAGGCAAAGATGCATCGGTTAAATCGTCGACAGGTACGAAAAGACTATAGTTGTTCGTTCGTTTTAAAAAAGTCGAAAATGAAGTCCCAGATCACTACTAGCTTTTCCTTTAATTATTTTTATTTCTTTATCTGATTCGTTTGCGTAAAAAAAACCGACAAAATTGCGTACTACCTGTAGTGTTTTCATATGCCGTTGGTTAGGCCGTTGGTTAACTTTGAACAGATTACTCACGGAATTTCACGGGCATTTATTGTATTTTCTTGTATGAAGAAACAGAAAATGATTTGTAGCTTCTGATAGATTTACAGAGATGATTCTTGCTTGTTGTTGTGAGAAGCATGTATAGGTTATTCTGGTTTCGAGTTAATCACCATACTACATGAGAAAAGTTACAAGGAATTTTTTCTCAGCTTTTTGGTTTAGGATATTTCTGCCTCTTTTTTATGCTTCTGCTGCATTGCGTAACTGTATCCGAGACACTTTTTTCAGGCTCTAATTTTCTTTGTAGAGAATTCAGCCAACAAGATCGTAACTATTAAAGGACAACTCGACGTTTTGATTCGTTTGAGCAAGAGCACTGGGTACGAGGACGTAAGAGTTGAAGCCAGCAGATTACTGGCACTAGTGGTAAAGCATGGAAATTCCCAAGGTAATAAAACACAGGGTTCCCAACAGCTAACTATTTCAATAAAAAGTCGTCTTGTTTGAGCTTGCAGACAAACTCACTTTAATAATTTTCTTTCACTGAATAACTATCAAATGTCGGTTTTCAGTTATAAAATAGCCAAAAAAGCCAAAAGTCCTGATATGTTTTGGAAAACATTTTTGTAAACTTTTTTACTTATTTTGTTACCATTTGTTTTAGCTTAGATTGTCTCTTTGTGTGTCCTCCTGTTCAGTAATCCAGCACCGGTCGAAAGCTGCGATTTGTTTGGCCCCAAATACAGTACCCCTAGTGTTTAGTTAGGTTTAGGAGAATTACTTGGAAAGACTCTATTGTTCCTTTAAACTAATCCTAAACTATTTTTGGAATTTGTGCCGGAGTGCTCCTCATGTGTGCCTCTTATCCGACAGACTAAGCAACATGTTAAGTGTAGTATCTGATTTAACTTGTAAATCGTTTTCTATTAACAGAAATAAGTCATAAAATTATAACAAGTGGAGGACTACCTCAAATAGTAGAGATTGTGTCGTCACCGGTGAATTTGGTTCAAAACGAGGCTCTTATTGCAATGACTGTACTCGCAGTTACTATCAAACGTAAGTAAAAACCTATCTATTTTAGTAGCACATAGACCTTTCTCACGAAGCAGCAAATCATACAAATCATCATTGCAAATACCAGACAAGCATCCAGGTCATTCGCTTCGAAGCGCGCAAAGGATTGTTTGTCAAAACGAATAGTTCCAAAATGGCGCTTAGCAACAGCAACGATTTCGGTTACTTTTAGGCATTTGCGTCTTGTTTTTATTCTTTTTTATTGCTGATAGCGCAGTAACTTTTGTTGTCCAAGTAACATATATATATATATACATATATATATTAATGTAAATTTATGTTAAGGACGTATTTATAGAGAGTTAACCGGCATGGGACACTTTTTTCTCGAACGACGCCATATTGGAACTGTTGGCGATGCGACAAATTAAAAATGATTCTGATTGGCTTATACTAGCCGGAAGTGCGCCCGTGAAATCTCTGTGGTGCTTTTGTTTTATTTTTTGTTTTATTTAGTCAAAGTAAGGCTTGCCGGGCATTTGTAGTTGATTAGCGTTATCGTAAGAAAGGACTACTGTAGCTCAGTATTGGCTAACTAAGATATAAACAAGTGTAAAAGCTGTTGCTTATTGTATATTGTTGTTTTTAGCTGAGCTCTACCCCAAACTTAGGGAAACTGGTTTAACACAGACATTAATTAAACTAATTAAAGAGGACAAGCTTTCGCTTCAGTCTTGTTACAATGCAATGGCTTACCTTGAAGCACTTTCAATAAAAGGTAACTACAATAGTAATATGAGAAACCTGATTGTCATGAGCTAAATGATGGACTGTTGGGTGATTGAACTAAATAACCAACTGGCTGTGGACTAGCTGACTGGCAGACACCGGCACAGACAGGCAGACTGACTGATAAACCTATTGAATTACCAAATGACTGTCGACTTACCAACTGACTCACTCACCGACCGACTGACCGACCGACCATCTGACTAACTGACTGACTCAATAACTGACTGACTGACTGACTGACTCATTGACTGACTAGCTCACTGGCTCACTGATCAACTCGCTGAACGATTGATCAACTTACCGACTAACCGACTGACTAAATGACAAACTGATTGTCTAACAAACTAGGTGATTATTTCAAACTGAATAACATATGGTATTTTTTTGTAGATTATTTTGCCAGAGATCTCCAAGTTGCTGGTTTTTGGCGCGTCCTTGAAACCTTAGTCGATCACAAAGATGATAATATTAAAAAACGCGCCCTCATCATGGTGACGAGGCAAAAAGCAAAGCAACTCGAGGAGGACTGAGCGCAAACATTGGCCTCAATCCATTTTAGTGGAATATAAAAATAATCTAACAAGATATAAAATAAGGAATTTAGAAGATATACATCACACATGGCTGCCATAATAGAAGACAATAAATCTCTCTTTTTTTATTGCTTCGTTATTTTAATTTGCGTGCTGCAATTCTATTTTTTCTAGCAAATGATATAATTAGTACTAAGTAAGTTAGTAAGTGAGATTTATAGAGAGTGGCACATGACGGCTTTTCCTTAGTGTTGTCCGTGCGATCCTCTGGGTTAGTTATATCATTTAAATTGTCATAAAAAGTCAAGTTCTTTATTTAAAATGAAATGTGAAATTAACAAGAATCCATATAGACTATGCCTTGTGGCATATAGTTTGTAGTAAAAGGCGCAAAAAACAAATTCACTTTTATTTAATATTAATTTAACTGATTTTCTAATGAATATTATGTAAAAATGAGATAGTGGATTTTCCCAAGTCTGTGCTGTTTTCATAAAAAATAAAATTGGTAGATACTCAGATCAGCCATGGAGTTTGAGTGCTATTTCTATACAGTCCTTTTTTCTTGCCCATGCCCATGCCCAAGTCCTCGTGTCCCCTCAGTGGGGTACCCTTAGTAGTCCCTTGGTTCTAGAGGATGTATAAATAATTTAACTATTTATAAAAATGAAATTAAAAACACCAACTTCATAAAAAGTTTCATTAATGGCCTATTGCAACTAACGCAGTGTTGATGTAAGATTCTTACCGAATTCACTTCTCAGACACGAACTCAGTTCACCCTTGTGGAATCATTTCCCCAGTCAATAATCTCGTTTATTATCTGCACGAACCATCGCGATCTCGAACGACATTCCTTTCCCTTCAGTACGTCAACTATCATTTATGCTGAATCATTCGCATATATTTTAATTTAAACTAGGTTTCCTTTCAATGCAACATCCAAATACTTTTGAATAGTTTAATCGTTTCCCATTTGCTTCAAATCATCTCTTCGTCCTCTTCATGTTCTTCGTTGAAGTCATTCATACGTTCCTCTTCCTCCTCCTCCTGCTCCTGCTCCTCCTCCTCCTGTTCCTCATCGTCAGGCCTTCGATAGTTTGAGTCCACAATATGTGAAATATCTTCCATTTTGTCATTGGTTAGACTTTCATGATGTTCAATCGCATCACCAACAGCACTAACTAGTTGACTTCCCAGTGATATCTGGTGACTCATATCATCGCCAAAGCCTTGTGTCTGATCACTTAGGTAGTTAACTCCTTTCCCTCCAGGTAGTATTGATGCTAGTGGTACATATGGTGGTCCGCCCCTTATGGGCTTACACTGAACTCCTCCTATTGGGGGAAGAAGGAGTAGTTAGTAGATTGAATAGAGGCTTACATTGAGGGTGAATAGAGGTATACTATCACCACCGACATCGCCCAACATCATAACCCCTATCATATCTATCATCATCAAATTTAACCATTATCATAATAGTTCTGATCATCATCATTATTTGATCACATTCATTTTATAATTTAAAAAATACGACCTGATGACTGCGTGTACATGGAAAAGTTCTTTATGTTGAATTTGGATGATATCTGCATTTTATCCAGTCATAAATTAATTTATATTCATAAATTTCAACACTTTAAACTTGATGCTAGTGTAAATTGACTTGTCATGCATGGTTTCACCTTAATTTCAGTCTTCAAGTCGATGATCACAAACCTTATACCTATATACTACCACAAATTGACTTGTCATGCATGGTTTCACCTCAATTTCAGTCTTCAAGTCGATGATCACAAACCTTACCTCGAAGACCAAAGATATCACAAAACATTATCAGCAAAGCGATTGGCAACCATTTGTTGTTAGACATCCTTAATTCTCATTCTTCTACATGAGCTAGTTCAAAATAGGAGATTACGATACTACTTAGACAACACCCATTACTTAGACCGATATTTGGTGTGAGCAGAACCAGTGAAAGGTCGTCACAGACCACCTGTTTTGCGTTCTTTTTAGAACATGATCTACCTGACAAAGAATTCGAGAATCATTAATCGGGAGAAAATAACACACTTTACAGAATTATATCTTTATTTTCCTATAAAAGGTACTATATATATATACTATTATCGTCTAATTATCAACTGCAGATATTGGTCGCTTTCAAATAATTAAAATCAAGATGCTTGATAATCGATCTCGTGGGTTGCCTTAGGTATTTCAAAGTAAACAAGCAGTGTGAAAATAGAACCTATATACATAGTATAATCCTTAGGCTTTCGTCGAAGTAGTGAAAAGGACGTCTTATAAATGTCAATAAGTACTGATCTCTGTTTACGATGTACAGGTTGCTATTTCCACTCCAATCATTTCATAAAGATATACCACCCAATGATAGGGTACGACCTTTTTCAAATCGAAATACCTATTTCCACTTTAGTTCACGAGTTTGAACAGCGAGATTTACAAAATAATCGAATAAAACTATTAATAAGTTCTTCCTATGTAGACCTCAATTGGTATTCTAAAAAGCATTTCTCAAGGAAAAGTTGATTACATCATCCTAGTTCATGAAATCAGTATTACGGTTCACTGAATGTACAGAAGCGACCAAACAATGGTTCAGAAGAATTTATACATATGTATGAGTTCGTTTTCCTTTTCTCAAGTCCATAGTCTTACTTTTGTTTTTTTGATTTGTCCTTGTGTTCTTTGAATAAACTTTTCAAGATTGGTGAACGCTTATGTGTGGGGATACTTTTGTGTGATCTTTCCAGAATATGACTCCTAATCCACGTACCAGACCTAGTTGACGGCTTTCCAGAAGGCATTTCTTGGGATGCCTTAAGAATATTTCCTAGGATTCCAATAGGTTTTCCACGTGGATTCATTATGCCTTCATTAAGAAGTGCAGACATTTGATTTTTTGATGAACCTCTATAACTCATAGGGCTTTTCGCTTCAACTTGGATGCCACCCATGTCGGAAAAGTTTGGCATTTTGTCATCAATTGGTGCATCTCCAGTTGTGGTATAGCCGGGTTTTGCATCAAACTGCATAGTGTTAGCTTTCTGCTGGGGCTGCTCTTGAAACGTGTTACTGGCCATCGACACCATGTTGTTCATGCCACCCATGCTCCCCATGTTGCCCATGCCTCCCATGTTGCTCATACCACCCATATTGCTCATTCCTTCCATATTGCCTGTTGGCATGTCAAACTGTGAGCCACTTACTGTGAAATAGAACAACCATGAAACTATTAATGCAACGAACAAAACCGATTTAAATGAATCGTACATTCTGGTCCAAATTGAGACCGTTCTAACTTGCATGGTCGTTACAGCGTCAAGCGCAAAAGTATGACCACTTTTAATGTATTCGAATACTTTTTTACACACGTTTTTGCTGCCTGACAAGCTTTTCAACGCCTTATCGGGTAAAACCAGGCAGCTGCTTATGAAAACAGTTTAACATACAATACATTATCCCGCGCAAAGAAGAATGTTAATACATTAAAAGTGTCCATATACGTTTGCCCCATCGAGCTGTAAGAGTTTCGAGTACGATGCAGGATCCGTAATTTCAGCAATTCATTTCAGTTTGTCATTCTGAGATGCAATATCAAAAGTGATATTTTTCATTTAGGCAAACTAATAAGAAAATGTATTTTAAATCAAGATACTCTGATTTGCGCATAAAATTCTTTCAGAAGTTCCTTATCTATGATGACAAAGACATGTATTTTAGTGAAATGACTTTTGTTCCTTATTACTGTATATCAGATTGTTTTGCAATTTGGTTAAGAAAATAAAGACATTTATGCAATTTGAAGAAATATTTTCTTTAAAGAACAACCTCGCACTTACGATCTTTGAAAGAGTTACTTCCCATAGTGATCCAATTATTATTATTATTGTGGAAACTTTTTTGTCTTTGCTGCTCACTTGGGAATAATACTGGATCTTCAGGATAAAATGTTTTGGAGACATCCTTTTTGGCATCGGGGCTGGAGAATTTGGGCCATTGCGAAGTTGACTGTACAAAATCAACTTGTTCTGGTGACAAGGTGTTCACTTCCATACCTCCGAATGATTTGCCTTGGTGAATGGCTTTGCTCCCCTGGTGGAATTCTGGGCTCACAAGACTTTGTAACTTAAATTCTGCGTCATTGAGTCTCATCATATCTTGCCCTAGCATTTCTTCCTTCTTGTGAAGTTTTTGTTCATTGTTTTCGTATGATTTATGGTGAGAATGAGAAGATACTTTCTTGTGTTCTTTGGACCGGTGAACATGCTTATGGCTCTTCTTGTCTAAATGCAAAACCATATACAAAAGGTCAATGAACACACACGCCCTATTAATTAAATACACCTTTTTATAAACACAAATTGTCATGGTACCTGAACATCGATATCATAGATCCATTAAAGTAAAACTTTTCAGATTACCAATATACAATCCTTTATAAACTTTATTAATTGTGTTCGTGAAAATCAAATACATAAAGACATACTTTTGACATCCACAAACAGTTTTATCTTAAGATAAAATATTCTGTCAATATATATGTCAAAAAAATGTAACTTAATTAAAAGCTCTATATAATAAAACTAAATCCTAAATTTATCTATTAGATGTACTACATAAAAGTATCAAACGCCATGTATGATAGATTACATCTAGAATTTCAAAACTAAATTGCGGGCAGTCAACCATTGAAATTTGTCCGAAAAGAACAATCACAAGTGAAAAGAAAATCCTTTTTTTTAAAACAGATTATTTGTTACCACAAACATTTTCAACTACAGCTCCAAGTTTATATTGAATATTTATTTGAAATTAACCTAGTGAGACTAAACAGCGATTCACCAAGCGATTCTTAGGCAGGTCATGAAGTGATTTATTAGATAAGGTTTGGATACAGTAGCGTAAATGGATTAATTTGTCTATTCCACTTACCATGTTCTCCGCTTGCTATACAACACAACAAAAGTCCAAACACACCAAGTATCACAATTATAATATGGCAGTCCATTTTACTGCGGTTGGTCTTAACCCTATTCCATTCCTGAGAACTCCGTGTTGACCAAAATAGCGATTTGGCGGGTACGTTTACGGGTCGTGTCAAGGAGAGATCTATTAGGTTATGACGTCAGAGGGACGTTTGATTGCTGGGCAATTGTGATTACAACAGTTGTTAAGCAAAGATCAGTATTTCATAGCAGAAGAGACGTTGGAAACTAAATATTACAATAACAAAAACTGCGTTCGGGTTTCTAAGAAAAAATAGGTGTAACAGACACTATCAATACGCAGTATATAACTGATAAACTTACTGACGTTTCGGGCGTTAATTCGTCGTTTCGTTTACTTCGAAACGTTGGTAATGTTACTCTTTTATACGTTTAGAAGGAGAATAAGAGCTTAGATCATAGCATTTAGGAACAATATGGGGCTACGGATTGCAACTCTATGATACACATCACCTTTTTAGAGTGAATAGAACAAAACTGTTGTATAGTTGTATATAAATTCTAAAAGATGAAAGGAGAGGGAGTCGATTTTCAGCTAATTTTTCTTCTTTTATGTTTGAAAATTCCCACTGAACTGAAAACAAAATTATTCAAAAAGGAGATTTACGTTTTATAAATTGATAGATCTATGTTAGTAAACTACTTTGCCATATCACGTCTACTTAATGGATTACCTTGTGGAAATCTACTCGGATCACTGACTTCCTAAACCTTGTAACTTCGACTTTTACTAATCATGTTGTTTCTTGTCACGTGACACGGATGACCTCATCGCCATTATCGTCTTTCATCAAAAGATACAAACAACCTCTCGTTCTACATCGGTGATAATATATCTTTTTATGAATATAAACAATGTTTGAAAGGAATGATCAAGACTAGTAATGATACAGGAAGGAAAGGAATTGTTTGTACTTTGGTTTGGGCTGGTTACTGTGTTAGGTTAGTATGAGACAGTTTTATAACTCAAAATCAATGTACTTCCTCGAATCTCTCTGAAAGTGGCACTTGAAAATCTCGATATACTCTCAAAGTCTGATCTATTATATTATTGTCAAACCCAGATTTTTTAAATTTTCCTTGCCATTATTATCCTGATCATACATAAACCTGTTTTCATCAAAACCCAAAGAGATCTAGTTTACGTCAACGATTTATTTCCAATCTCTGATAAATATGTCTTTACCATTGTAGTTGTCACAGCCAGTCCAGTTGATCGAGCTAAAAGGATATTAAATGAGCCAGGAGATGCCCCAAGTACTGGAAAACCAATTTTACCTTTTCTCAAAAGACAGCAAATCATTTACCTGCTCAATAAGAATTCTCCAAATAAACGTACTAAGCAACCAGCTAAATCAATGGAATCGTTTGCTAAGGAGCTAACGCCAGATGGTAAAGTCGTAAGACAACATGCAACCAAGTTTCTTTCATCGGAAGATTTCCACGGAGGAGGGGATCAAGAAATTGCTGTCAATAAAGGAGATGGACCTCCTGTCTTACATAAGCAGACCTATAATGCTCCACAGGAGAATGTAAAAAAAACTGCACCTACTGTTGCTACAACCCCTAAACACTTATCGGAAACATCTCATTTTACTTCGAAGTTACTGCAAACGGATAACGGGAGCAGTAAGGATGTTTCGGAATCCTCAAAGCGAACACAAACTCCCATAAATCAACCCACTGTTAACAATAGTAAAGGCGAGTTGTCTACTCTTAGAGTAAAAAACAGCTATATTAGACCACTTGAAAGGTTAAGTGATGGAGAGATCCTTATGCCCCCTACAAGACGAATTTCTCCAAACCTTTTTGAAATCTCTGAGAACGAAATTCACAACTCACCAAGACATTTTAGACATATGGCTGAAGATGAAGACAGAGGTCCGTTTTATCCTGAAAATGAGCCAATTAGAAGATGGAGGGATCCAGAAAGATGGGCACATAGGAGACGATATTACTTTCGACGAAGACGCCGTCCAATGTATCTTAATCGTCAACCTCATAATGTCGTCTACCTTCCTATGTACCAAAGGAATCCAAATCCTCCAGCTATTTTACCATATACAGCAAATCCTCAACCTGAGATCGGACCAGCTGCAGAACCTTTAAACATCCAACAAAGTGCAACGTATGGAAGACAAGTTATGTTTCAACCAGTTAATTTACCAATTGCTTCTTCCCAACCAACAACTCTGCAGATGCCTTTGAACCAACAGCCGGACGCTCGATCTGCGTTATATAACATTCCCATGTCGGCTCCTGCACAAATACCCCAGCCTGTTGTTTATCCTGTTGTAGCTCTATCTGGTTTCCAACAGCCACAGCCATTCGTGCAGTTACAGCCAGTTGCACGTCAACCAGACGATCAGGGTGGTCCTGAACGGGAACATCCAAATAGTCGCTGGACGGATGAACCTGGCCATGCAAGAAGTGAGGTCGATGAGGAAGAACCTCCACGACCACCAGATTATGACGACAGACGTTATGATGATGATGATAGATACCGACAGGATTATAACAACGAGCAGCAGTTCCACAGTTACAGAGACTACGATGAAAGAGATCAGGAGCACAATTGGGACGATTATCCAGACAGGGGTCAATTCTACCAGAAAAGACCATACATGGACGAGAATCCTGATAGCCGTAGTGAGCAACCAGATAGGCCAGCTCTACCTCTTCCTCCTCCTCTTCCTCAAGCGGACGATAATAATGAGGATGATGATGATGAAGAAAACGAATCCGAAGCTTACCAACATGATTTGCAGGACTCCAATGAGCCACCTCCGGCCGCAAATGACGTTGGTCCTCCTGAAATAGAGCGAGAAGAGCCTCAACCTATTATGAACTATCATCGTCCAAACATTCCACGCGTCGAGGGACCTTCAGTTATACAAATACCACCTCCTCCTCGTCGTATGAGAATGTCAAGGTATGGATACCCAAGCAGAATGTCTATGAACTCCTTTACAAGGGAACAGCTCCTCGGCTCACCACTTCGAGAAAGCGCCCTCCCACGGCTAAGAGAGCGAGCTTTCCAGAGAACCCGTTTCGAATCGCCTGGAGCCGACATCAGTGAAATGTCAGCAGAGGAAGCACGCTTCAAAGAACGAATGCGATTGGAGCTACAAGCAAAGGATACTATCCCTAGACGATTTAAAACTAATGATGGACTTAAGAACGTCATTATTAGACTTAATGGAGAACCTTTGGAAAATGCAAGTGAACTAAGAAGTAGAATTGTTCATGGAAGAATCATTCCAGGAAAAGGGAAAATAATTCGATCGAAAGGACCCATGAAGATAAGGGTTTCTCATAGGGGTGTAGGCAAGAATCGTATCAAGATAATTGATATTTTCTCGCCTAAGAGATACAGTGTAGTTGATTCAAGGAGCAAAATTATAAAGGCTCCTTCAATGACACAGAGTTCTAAGAAAAGTACGATTCACCAGAAGAATAGTATAACTCCAAGATTGGTTATCAAACCAACTGCAAAAAACATGTTCAGAAAATCTGGTCTAAGAAATGTACAAGTCAATAAAGCAAAGGTTACAAACAAAAGTACAATGTCAAAGATAGCTGTAAAAATAATAGAAAAACACAAGCAACACCAATAATAACATTTCTTGACCAAAAATATACTTGTGATATTTTGAGATTCGATCACATATTCTGTAAATATTTAGTTTTTTCTATCTGTAATATATGGTTTATAATGTACCCCATCTGAACAAACGCCCAAGATCAAGCTTATAATTGTTTTAGTGCTTTGAATCAAAGTCATACACATGTACGCTCACATACAAAATTAAATGATGTGATCTAGAAGTCAATAAAATCTTTTAACAAACTTTGGGTATAGTTTCTATATCAATATATATATCCCCTAAAGACTGAAGTGATATCGTATCCTCTTTGAAAACTCTTGAAATCATCCTTAATCTGGATATCTGCATTATGTCAACTATTATACCGGGAAATAATACTGATATCAATAAAACGTACATGCAAAGCAAAAGGTTGGAATATGGAATTTTATTTTTAATATCGTACTAGTTTCCACTAGTTTTTGACGGAAAGCTTTGAAAATTAAAAGGTTAAATTTCTATTGGGGCCCTTCAGCCTTATAGTAGGGTCGAGTAAGTTCCCCTGTGAAACACCATCATATGATAGAATATGAATATGAATATGACTCTACATTGGTTTATATCCAACGCACGATGAAATAAGAAAATTATGTGAAATCTTTGGAATACTGATCATCTGCTTCAGACAGTCTTGAATTGTGAAAGGCCTCGATGAAATAATCACCATATTTATTTCCCCGGAAATTTAATACTCCATTATTTACAGCCCCGTAACGACCACCAGCTTAATACGAAGAGCGGGGCACCTGCTGCAAAAAAGATTCTGTGTTGTTTTGTCTCACCTGATAAACCCTTTAATTGTGTACGGGAATTGTTATGTCTTTTTAAACAAATAATCAACTGAAGCTGTACATTGCAATGTGTCTTATTTCCCAAGACGAACGTTTAAGTGTATCTTATTCAAAGTAGATTATATTGTCATGGAGAGGAAAAGAAGTAGATTTCATCTACTAAGATGGCTGGTGGTGATGTTAACCTGCGTTTCAGGTAATGTTAAGAGTTCGTTTTGACTATCTGGTGTGTTTCGTGTCTTGTAGTAGTTATATGAAGGGAGAACTGTTTCTAATTATAATTGGCTACAGATTTGTACATAAGACGTATAAGACACTAAATTGAGTAAACCTTTTCAGTTACAAATTGTTTCAAGATTGTAATATTTGATCTAGATGATTCATATTTATCGTTATCGTGATCGTTTGGGTTTTAGTGATGATCCCGAAATGCATTGAATTTTTCATTACCGTAAAGTTTTAATTTATTTCCGCCAACATTTTTTAATGTCCGAAAATAAATTTCAATTAGCACATTCATAAAAAGAAATACAAGAAGAAGGCTGCTGAAGTTTGCTTATACGATGAAATCCGTTTCTTGAGAGAATCTTGACGATTTATGATATTGTATGTCTCTCTCTGAGAATTTCTGTTAACAGCTTCTTCAGTTAATTGTATATAAATCTTTAAATCTATGTTGAATGTTGTATGGATCTACACATATAGTACAACAAATAGCACCACATCAGTTATATCATCTCATTGTCCTTTCTAGTATCAATGTCCGAAGAAGAAGTTGTTGCCGAGGCTGATGAAATGGCGAAGAAGATCGAGGAAGAAAGCAAAAAAGTCGATGCACAAAGCGATGCAATGTTAAAAGCAATAGAAAGCAAAGAAAAAAGTGTTGACGACGCTGATCAAGAAAAGAAGTTTGATGAAGCAAGCAAACGTGTTGATAATGTAATGGATATAGGTGAACAAGCTGTTGAAGAGAAAGGTAATAATCAAGAAGTAAAAATGACGAGTAAACTAATATATAGGCTGCTTTGGTGTAAACAAATAAAATTTGTAACACCGTATAAGAATTTTTTATGATGTTACAAATTTGATGTTATTGACTCCATCAGGAGTAAGATGCATGAGTAATTTCTAGCGGGCAACAGGCTACTATACCATAAATTAATTATTTTTATCGCCGGAGATTTAGCTAGACCGGGAAAAGCAGGAAAAAATGGAAGGCGACGATAAGGATATTTAAAGTCGAAACGACTTCTAGTACTTACTTGAGAACACTTTTTACAGTAAACTTCTGCTCGCCATTTGAAAGAAAAGGTTCGTTGCAGTTTAATCAACTAGTTTTGTTCAGTCGGTTCCTGTCTAGGTGTACTTCGGAAAACCATTTTGTGCTGAGTGCTGTAATTTTGATATTTGCCATTTTTAAAAAAGGTGACAGTACGTCTGACATCTGAATCCGACCTTGATCAAAATTCTTTACTTTTGCACAATTTAATACAATAGAGCACTTTCAATTGGAAACTTATATTCTAACTTACTAAAACCAAACCGTCTGGCTTTCAGTATCATTTAAATTTGCTGCGAGCTACTTTGTCTCAAATGTCAGATTCAGTCAAACCATTTTCTGAAACAGGTATATAACTCAAAATTCATTAGTCAATATCAATTTCCTGAATTTGACTTTTATGATACATATAGGCCTAGTCTGGGACCTAAACTCGCCTTAACTCGAAGCGAGTTTGGGCGAGTTAAGGCGAGTTAAGGCGAGTTAAGGGAAAATCAAAATTTCAATGCTGCGAGTTAAGGCGAGTCAAGGCGAGTTAAGGAAAAATCCCATAATTTTGAGTGACACTAAAAGAACATGACTTATATGTGTATATTTCAGCTTTGTGAGATGAGGTTAAGGCAATTCCCTGTGCATTATGACATTGAGTAATTTACTGCGAGCTTGTGCGACTTATTGCGAGTTTGTGCGAGTTAAGGCGAGTTTGCGCGAGTTAAGGCGAGTTAAGGTCCCAGACTAAGCCTACATATTGTGTGCGCAATACTACATAATCAAAATACAATGATACAAATGCTACCTAACTTAATTTGGAAGCTCTGCAAGCATTTGATTGTGTTATATAATGAATAATGAAACCATTTATATGTTGGGAATGCTGTAAAATATACACATTTCAGTGTACATGCCTTTCTTTTCATCTTGGGCAAAAATGCTACTCGATTCAATGGAATCACTTTATGATGGAGTCTATCCCACAAGTCATTCATAATTTCTTTATGTAGCAAATAAAGCTGAGGAACGTGCTAGTGACGCAGAACGTAGGGTTGAGGAGCTGGGACGGCAGATTGAAGGAGGCAGCAAGAATAAAAAACGAAGTACAATTACAAAACAAGCAGGTGAGGCTGTGGTTGGAGTGATTCAAGTCTTATGTTTTTCTTCTCTTATCCATCAGACAAGAAATAGCCCCCATTCATCTCTATCCGTTGCGGTGTGATGTGGTGATCAGTGAGAGCGATTTATTTGAAAACATGGTTGAACTTTTGTGAGCATCCTTGTTCCTCAAATACACAACCTCTCGTTTTCATTCCTTGTACACGAAATTTGAAGACATGGATCACATTTGTATGTAGCCTCCTCCGGCAGTGCCTCCGCAGGCAAGTCCTTTTCTCTACATTTGGGCTTCCTTTATAAAGGTCTTTTTTTATTTCCTATGTACCCCTTGGCCTCCCCTCTCGTGTTTATTTTTTGTATCTTCATTTCCAGACTCCTACAGAGAGATGCCTGCGGAGGAGGCTAATTTGTATGCATGTTTATAACATAATGATGAAAAACATTAGATTTAAACTTATATTTTTAATATTGTATTTTAAAATAAACCTCATAAGAATTGATTGATTTACTGACTGACTAACTTACTGACTGACTGACAATAAGTGAAAAAGGTGATAACATAACATAAAATAACAAAATATAAGCAAGAAGCATTAACAAGCCAGCAACTTTTAAGTAAAGAATAATTAATTGAGTTAATTAAGTTGATTAAGCTTAAGTTAACTACGTTTAAAATAAATTTTAAAGGGTCTATTACTACTACAACTACAACATGCAGGCACTAAACGTCACGCTCATTTTCCAAAGGAATGAAGTCAAATACAAAGCGACGTGATTCCGTCATGTACAATGTTGAGCCTTCCCAAGAGATGACTGTGGGACAAGAAATAAACAGCGCCTTACGGGAAGGTGACCGATTGTCTGAGGCAGTGTATAACTACGACAAAATGAAGAACGAAGACCAAAATATCAACACAGCAAATCAAGGTGTCACGTCTGGCAACTTACAAAATAACCTGTACAATGGAATCAATTATCTCACATTAAGAACTAACCAAGGAGATAGCAACCATGGATTCATGTCGAATGGAAACTTCCACAACAACTTTAACAAAAACTTCAATTATTTAACATCAAGGGCAGAAGAAATTACTCCTGCTTTTCTGAAAGGGTATTACATACCACCCAGGGAATATTTCAGCCAGAAGAGTGACAACCTTTTTGATCTGCAAAATAAACTAAAAACACAGAAAGAGAATGACTTCAAAAACATGTATGAGGATCAAATGGAAAAGTTGACCTCGCGTGACGACCAAACCAAGAATTCTGAAGACAATGAGGATGTTGAAGATGATAGTGGGGGCTCTGTAGACAATTATCACAATCCCAACAAGAAGAAAAAAGAAGAGAAAGAAAAAGGAGAGAAAGATCAGAAACAATTAGATGACAATGTTGACAATAATCACAAGCCCAATAAGAAGAAAAAAGAAAAAGGAGATCAAGAAAAAGAAAAAGATCAGAAAACTTTAGATGACAATGTGGAAGGTTCCGTTGAAGATCTTGAAGTAGATGACACTCCAATCAAGAACAAGCAAAGACCAAAGGATGGGAAGGATACAACGATTCAGGATGATATTCAGTCGGTAATAAATGATGTTCGATCCCAAGAGAACTTGCCAGCTTCACCAACCAAGGAACCAAGCATTTTCTCTCAACAGAAGCAACACCACCACAATTCAAGTATAAAGGAAAGTAAAAATCTATTTGAAAATGTCGAGTTTGACATAAATCAACAGATTAAAGAACAAGAAGACGCCAAAAAGGCAGAACAAAAAGGTAAGTATTTCTCACCTATCCGTGAATTCTTTGGAGAACTCTCCCCACGTATCAAAACCTTTCAATCGCATTTCATATCCTTCATCTTCGATAAATTTGGAATCTCTTTTTTTCTTTGCCAGACCTTAATGTCCTTGGAAGTTCTTTACAATTATTAAGTTCATCTAGCTCACCAAACCAGCCTATCGACCCAGAGATGATTCTTCGCTGGCCATCTCTTGCAAAGAATTATGGACGTATTAATGAAAAACAGAAGATTAGCTTAATCTCTGGTCCAGAAGTTGAATTTCTTCAAACCCAATACCAAATGCCACCTGACGATGTTGTAACTGATGCATTACAAGAAAGACAAAAAAGACAAACGCGGTTGAAACTTAAAACGATTTTGGTCCACAAACGGAACAAATGATGTTCTCGCATTTATTAGAAACCTTACAAAAATAAAAAGACGCAACTACTACTTTAAGTCTACTTGACTTAGCTTGTACTTATTTAATATGTACGTATTTGACAAATGTATGTGTATCATAACACAGTTGTTAAATTCACAAAATCTGTAAGGAAATTAAAGTGTACTATAGATAATAAATTAATAAATACTCAAAAACTAAAAGCAGACTATTTTTGTTTTGTTTTTTGTTATTCATTTGTGTGTTGTATGAAGGTTTATGCTTCTATCATGCTTGGACCAGATCACAACAATGTTATTTATCTGTATGCATACTTCTATATCGGTTGAAAGTTAATGTAAAACTTTACAAGAAGTGTATATAACTGTTCTGTTAAGTATTTACTGCTGTTTTCGGCTTTCTGGGAACCCAGACATTGCAACAGCTAGTTGTGCCGTCACAAAAGCATAATATGCGCCGAGTCATTAGCATTAGCAGCAACCAAAAACGTATTTCACACTGGATTAGTCGTTGATATGTCTGAGTTCGCGCAGTAATTAAGCGTCAATTTAATTTTTTTGGTTTGGTTTTGGTTTATTGTTAGTTTTGTTAGGCCTTCTCTCGTTTCCTGGCTTAAAATTGCCTTTCTCATCTACACACCATTTGTGCTCAAAATTCCGAAGATCGCCCATGTTCGGCTTATATTTCTAACATCGCCTAGTTCACCCTATATCGCCAATGTTTACATCCCCCAGTTTGGCGAAAATTATTCATGGTTAACGTTGCCTTACATCGAAATTGGGGTAATGACCCAGAGCCTTTTTTGTTTGTTTGTAATCTGTATATTTACAACAGCTTACTGTTGATTACGGGTTTTATCCTGATATACGAATCTATTAGCTCTATATGCATTTTTATATGTAAATCTCTATATTTAATATAAATGGAAACTAGTGATGTTGACTTGACTTTACGAGCTTACGACGTTACGAGCTTTAGCCCTTCGTCGGAGTAAAAGTTTATGTTAGTTTACTTAATATTAATCCTTGACTGAACTGTCGACCTGCATGTACTGATTACACAAACGACTAAGGACACGACTGCATGGTTTTACGTATGGCATGGTGCACTAAAGTCTATGTATCTTTATCTTCAAGAGTCTCCAGACGACCTAATGTCCAAGAGCAACAATGATATCACCGCTGACACCAAAAACAAAGTAGTTGAGCCCAGCAAAGTGATGGTCCTGCCTGACGTAGCTATACGAGGAACAGATGCTGAAAACATGCAGATAAAAGAACTAAAGAGCAAATCCTCGCATGGGATATGGCTGGCTGTTCACATTCCTGACAATGCCACCGTTCCCAGGCCAGTCAAGATTGTCTCGACCAAAAAAGCTGCGGACGACCTGGAAAGAGTTATTGGGCCAAACAAGGAAACTATGTTTAAAGAATTGCAGACAATAATCGGTGTAGACAGTGCTACATTAAGGAAAATGCTGCGATCAGGACAAGTAGACAATATAAGACACAGAAAAAGAAAGAAGCATTATGACGACGATGATGATGATGGGGATGACGACGATGAAGAACAGAACGACGACAACCAAGCAGATGACGACGATGATGATGATGAAGATGATGATGATTACAGTGGTGAGGATGACGAGGAAGACTGTGATGATGACGAAGACGAAGATGATGATGAATATCACAGACGTAAGAAACATGGAAGACATGGAGATAAAGGAAGTGGAACTAAATCAAAATGCAAGAAAAAACAGACTTCAAAGATTTTACCCTGGACACTTTCAGACACCGCTGGTAGTGGTGGGAAAATGATGAATGATGATGTTCAAAATAACGTCTATCAACCGAGTGGTTACAAGCAACCTTTAGCCGATCTCTTTAACAAATTCGTTAAGAATTCGAAAAAGAAAAAGAAAAAGGTTTGCAGTCACGCCACTCATCCATTGATTCAAGCACTTTGTAAAGAAATGTCTCAACACCATGGACTCCATAGTCCGAACCATCCTCGCAGGCATCACGTCCACAATAAATACTACAAACATCTCAAGCATCTCATGAGAAAGTTCCTGGACAAACACAATGGCGTCCAAGCAAAGAAGGTTCTAAATTATATGAATCTTCTCCTATCAGACCAGCTTCGCTTGTCATCTGACGGCGTAGTCCACTTGTATCCAAACCGTGGTAAACCAAACAGCTATCGTGACGGATTTAAAGATCTTATGAACGATCAAAGTGATGTCAACAGAAAAGTGGCCAACAACTTAGGTCTCCCTTTAATGGACGCCACGCCAGTCTTCGATGATGATAACTCCGAAAATGGGCACGTGATTCGAGTACCAGTCCAAGCTAGTTCACGCGGTATGAAGAGTTCCAGGAACTATGGTGTAGTATCTCCACTGCAAGCAAATATTCTGAATAATCAGGTTCACACTAAACTGGGTGATATCCATACCGCTGATGATCTACAGATGCAGTCGTTTAAAGAAGAACTAGGTGAGTAGGTATGATCGCTTTATAAGTACGTAAGTACTTATGTAAGTAAGTAAGTAAGTAAGTAAGCAAGCAAGTAAGCAAGTAAGCAAGTAAGCAAGTAAGCAAGTAAGCAAGTAAGTAAGCAAGCAAGCAAGCAAGCAAGTAAGCAAGTAAGCAAGCAAGCAAGTAAGTAAGTAAGTAAGTAAGTAAGCAAGTAAGCAAGTAAGCAAGTAAGTAAGCAAGTAAGCAAGTAAGCAAGTAAGCAAGCAAGTAAGTAAGTAAGTAAGTAGTATAGGTAGGTAGGTAGGTAGGTAGGTAGGTAGGAAGGTAGGTAGGTAGGTAAGTAAGTAAGAAAGAAAGTAAGTAAGTAAATAAGTAAGTACGAAACTTAAGTAAGTAAGTAAGTAAGAAACGTAAGTGAGTAAGTTAGTAAGTATACCTGACTAACTAACTAAGTAAGAAAGAAAATGAGCTAAGTAAGTCAGTAATGAAGTAGGTTAGTAACAGTAAGTAGGCATGTAAGTAAGTAAGTCAGAATGTAAGTAAGTTAGTAAGTATACCTAACTAACTAAGTAAGAAAGAAAATGAGCTAAGTAAGTCAATAAGTAGGTTAGTAACAGTAAGTAAGCATGTAAGTAAGTAAGTAAGTATACCTAACTAACTAGGTAAGAAAGAAAATGAGCTAAGTAAGTCAGTAAGTAGGTTAGTAACAGTAAGTAGGCATGTAAGTAAGAAAGTAAGTAAGAATATAAGTAAGTTAGTAAGTATACCTAACTAACTAAGTAAGAAAGAAAATGAGCTAAGTAAGTCAGTAAGTAGGTTAGTAACAGTAAGTAGGCATGTAAGTAAGTAAGTAAGCATGTAAGTAAGTAAGTAAGTATACCTAACTAACTAAGTAAGAAAGAAAATGAGCTAAGTAAGTTAATAAGTAGGTTAGTAACAGTAAGTAAGATGTAAGTAAGTAAGTAAGTATACCTAACTAACTAGGTAAGAAAGAAAATGAGCTAAGTAAGTTAATAAGTAGGTTAGTAACAGTAAGTAAGCATGTAAGTAAGTAAGCAAGAATGTAAATAAGTAAGTATAATAATAAGTAAGTAAAGTATTCATTTAACGAGGTTTAAAAGTGACAACACTTCAGTTATAACTTGTGGTCCTCATGATATGTAAAGTGTCGAATTTGATAGAATACGAGTTTTTTTATAATCAAAATACAACTTGGAATCTTTGCACACTCAAGCACTTCTCCACTTATGTACTCAAACACTCGAGTCATTCTCCTCAAAATTGTCATAAAAGCCAGTAAGTAACCTTTACTATACTGCGCTTGCAGTGCATATACCCTATATTTATTGTTGAATTGTTTCCTTTACAAGACCGTTTCCGATGCATTGTCATCCGTAGTAAATCCGTACTAAATCGACCACTCAACTCAAATACAAAAAAATGTTTTTATAGTGGAATAGAATGAAAACAAAAATAATAGAAAGTTATAAAAGGACAAAATATATCAGTCCCCTATATCTTTAAAGGCTCATTGTCACTTTAATACCAATCTTTGCGTTGTTTGTTTTGATTTGAATGTTATAATTCATTCGCAGTCAATCGAGAAAATACGAGAAAAATATGTCACCAAACATTTGGAATTTTTTTTTTCTTCTTAGTTATTACATAATATTACATAATAATATTTCAATGAACAGGTGAATTTATGAAGCC
This sequence comes from Metridium senile, assembly GCA_949775045.1. Lineage (NCBI taxonomy): Eukaryota > Metazoa > Cnidaria > Anthozoa > Actiniaria > Metridiidae > Metridium > Metridium senile. The sequence continues at coordinate 24,255,227 of OX459096.1, read as the reverse complement.
ATTCATATTGTTGCGCCATGTATTTAGCACTTACCAGAATTCTTTGTTTAATAAATTAAATGAGTGCTAAGTTTTCTAGTATCTTCAAGAAGGAATAAAAACCTAAACATTTGCAAAGCATTGTGGTACTAGTGTTGAATGACGTCATCATTGAAACGTCACATTATGTAAACGAATAATTTTCCCGCTTCTTCTTTGCTCATGTTTCAGGACGAACCAATGATGAATTGCTAGAAGAGCAAAAAGAATCGACACTTGATAGAGCAATTATGGACAAATACATGTTTCGAGCTCAGTCATTGGCCGAGAAAGGACCCATGGTGAACTGGGCAGGAATGCAAAAAGACGCGGCCGCGAGGGTAAACGGTCAGCAGGTATCCGTGGTAAACCAGGACCAGATCTCTCTACATCAAGCTCGAGTGCCTTATAAAAACAATGTTGATATCCCATCCCTCGGAGGTTATGTAGGTGGACGCTTCAAAGGCTTTACCAAACGAAACCAAATCAAAACAAAGAAAATAGCAAACCCTCTGAAACGTAGATTATTGAAATTAAACCAAAAACATTTAAATCCCCTCCGACCGAAATTTAAACACTCTAGTAAGCATTCGGCCACACATTGATTATAAGCTATGTTTTTTGTTATATTTTATACTTGAATTATAGAAAATCGTTACAGTTTTAGTGATCACTAGAGCCTCTTCCAGTATGCAAATGAGGTAAACTTTTACCCTACAAGCTGTTGTTGCTTGAAAATATACAAGCCTTTTTCAAAGCGCTTAAGTCATCCGCATATTTTTGTAATTAAATTGTCTACATTACACAACGGTCAATTAAAGAAAAACTCTCTTTATTTCAACTGTTTTATTTGCTTATCAATTGGTGATATTTTTTGTTAAATATCAAGCTGTTCAGCTGTATCCATGACTGATTTGCATACTGCCTCATATCAATATCAATAGAATGTTGTTAGCAGATTTTCAAAGCCATGTTTTGTGTTCATTTAATGAATTATTGTTATGATTATAGAGGTACTTTAATTATATTTATTTTCAGTTGATTCTGTTATATAATATAACGATTTCTAGCGTTATTACATCATTCAAAACATCACCATTAAGAAGGTTGTCTTGAAATATTAACTGAATGTAAACCCTTCAGTTTGACATGGAAATGTAAATAACATTTGGTATTTTTTGAACGGTAAGTCTAATTTGTCGGTTGTTTTTTAGTTCATTACCGTCCGCTTCCTATGTGTCCCTATGTATAACAAAAACATTTATTCTGTCTATTTACAAGGCGATCAAAGATCATCATCTCCCCTAGAGTTTGAAATTCAGATCATTGATGAACCGAGCATCAGCACCTGCCAGTCATATTCACGCATGCGTGAGTTCTATAAATCAAGTTGAGTTATATTCATTGAAATTTCGACGCCTGTGATATTTAGCACAGTCAACAGGTCACGAATATTAACGCCGCGTTGGAAACGTTCATCACACGCTTATCGAGCGGACAGATCGGGACGCCTAAGTCAACAAACCTAGAGTTGATTTGAAGTGAACATGGGATTTAATGTACAACAATTTATCGATGATGTGGACGACAATCTGCTTTGTGGTATTTGTGCTGGAGTTCTAGAGAAAGCAGTCGTGACTACTTGTGGACATTCGTACTGTGAACAATGTTTAGATACTTGGCTACAACGAAGAATTTTCACCGAAGGGACTGCTTCGTGCCCTGCTTGCCGCTCAAATCTTTTTATGAGTGATCACGTTCCTGTTGTGGCCCTAAGAGGAGTTATAGATGGACTCATGGTTCATTGTCCTAATTCTGAGAGTGGGTGTAAAATGGTGATTAGGTTGGACTATATTAGTTCCCATTTAAAGGCCTGTCGATATGAGCTTGTACAATGCTTTGCGTGTAAGAAAGATATTCCAAGAGCCCAATTAGCCTCACATCACGCTAACTGTTCCACGGCTAAGAGAATATCGTGCATCAGTCTCAAATCAGAACAAATCAGCCAGAACGCGTCCGTCGAAGACCTTTCAAAACAACTTGCTATCGTCGAATCTGACTTGCGCAAAACTAAAGATGCTTTGAATCTATCTCAGGGAAACGTGAAAAAACTTGAACGAGAACTAAGAGAAATGCGTTACCGAATGGACCAACATTCGTCGGAAGAAGAAGATGAATTTGACAGCGATTTCGACCCTGAATATAACTATGGTTATTCACCGCAATCTATCGTTCAATTATCGAATATGATATCGCGATCATTACACACCAAACCGTACTACGTCGACAGAGGATTTACGTTTTCAGCAGTAAAACGTTGTTTTGATTTTTATCATAATTTTCCCGGATATTCCCAGGACGTACACATGATGTTGGCTACTGCATATGCTAGTAATTGGTTTACGGAGACTCAAAAACAAACCTTTGAGATATGGTTAGAAAGTATAACAAAAGAGAGATATATTAGATAGCTAGAGTATATAAATTCCCAGTCGAAATTAATATTCAACCAATATCGTTGAAATAGAATATTTGATTATTTGTCCAAACAAGGCGAATTGAATAAGATTTAAGTGAATATGTTAAACGCACGGATTCTAGAAAGAGAAAGATTTTATTATTTAACTTCGGTTGAAGTTACTCTTTAATCAAGGACATTTTATTAAAAGATTTAATTATAACCACAAATAGAGCTCGTTAAATAAGATACAACTTTTTGTGTAAAAAAGCACGGACGAAACAAGCTTTTGAATACCATTAAAAATTGAATGTTTTTTCACGTGTGCAACAAGTGTTTTTTGTTCTTAATCGTAAGCACAGTGGGTCATCAATATTGTTTTGCATCAATAAACGAAAGAAATCATGAACTCCTAGCAACCGAACTACAAGCCAAGCGATGCGAAACTCACTTACTTTACTAATAAAACTCAATTATTAGGATACAACACTTGCTAGCACATGTATGTAAGAACGAGGCACATTGTGCTTCGAGGCACATTGCTATTTTTGTGGCAGCTAGTACCAACAGGTCTTCATTGGATTTGAATAACTATCGCATGCAAACTCATATCAGATAAATGTATGAATAGCAGTAGTGTTGGTCTAAATGTATTTTATTTGTTATGCAAACGCTGTTGTCCATTCATTAATTAACTCAAAACTTCATTCAAAATCTTTTCTTTTCAAAAACCAAAGCCGTGCGGTCTATTGTAGATTACCATTAAAATCACGAAACGATTCTCTTTGATCAGTTTTTGATCGAAAAGCTTTTCTAAATCAAAATACTGAACAGAAACAACAGCTGTTTATTGTTTATTAAACCTTTGAAGCAAATCCTGGCTCCAACAGATGTTAATATCAACATGACAACATTGTCAAGATTTTCCAATGATCCTAATTCGTTTAGTATCTCAGGATGGTATTTCAACCGCAAAATCTGCCGAAATATTTTATTTTGTTCGTATAAAGAAATAGCTAAAATCTTGCTATCCGTCAGGCGATACAATTTGGAATTAAAACTTGAAAATACAAATTTAAATATTACAAATACCACTCTTCTGATGATGTCTGTGCCCGACGAAAGCTAAAGATTTAAATAACAAACAGTAGTAAATGACCTTAAATCTACTCTCACAAATATTACCTAAACAAAAAAAAACAAAAAAACAAAAACAAAAACAGCACAACACAACAGACAAAACGATAATTCAAATTACGGCTTTATTTTCATTTGCGAAAAATGGGAAACTTTTGGGTAAGAAAACTGAATAAGTCTCGTTGCTGTTATTCATGCAATAGTGGATAGTGTTTTTGAAAATTACTTGGAAATAATTTAACATCCTGGATATAAAATTAAAACAAAAACAACAAACCCACACACTAAGGATCCCTCAACAACAGACCAATCAAACAAACAAGCCAACTATAAAGAAAAATTAGCAATAGCAACAATAATAATCATGCTAATAAAAATTGGAAATGCCCTATAAAACCGCGTTATAATATTTGATAAAATCAGATGCTTTTTGTGAGCAATAGTCAAAACATTAGAAAATGAAAAAAGATATAAAATATATTAATCTACTCATCGAAAATGGTCTAATTTAAAAGACCGAAACATCGGAAAAACGTTCAATTATCACAATAAATCCTAGCCTCAATTTCATTATATTTAAATGATTAATCTAATTAACACGTATTTTTATACTTTGATACAAGTTTTTGTGTTATCGATACTGATTAATGTACAATTGTACATATCAAAACCGATAACCTGAAACACACACGAGTTGAATAAAACTTTGTCGCTAGGATCATTCGACTCTCATATTATTTCAAAATGGAGGACATTTGGAAAGACCACCCCTCCCCCGATAAAAGACAATAATTATCAGGGGGAGAAACTACAGGAAGAATTGATTAATATTATAGATTATTCACTTTGCAGAGAAGTGCAGGTCTTAAGGTAATGGCTTTTCTTTTCTTTTTGATCTCGTGCAAGTACCCTCAAAATCGCATTACCGATCGAGGGCCTGAATATCAAATTTGTTAGCTCCCCTCCCTAGTTGGTAACGCCATCAGCAGTCGATTGCCTCGTTAGCCTTTCCAGTCTGATTGACTAGCTGGTTAGCCTTTCCAGCCTGGCTACTTCATTGGTCGATAAGTGTCTAACTCCTCGACAGCAAAACAGATGAAGATCCACCTCAAGAATTAGTATGATGTACAGGTCAGTGAACTGAGCGTGAAAGCCGCAATGATAGCGCAAGAAGGAAGGAGAGAGTACTATAAGTAAATCCCAGTCCCTCTCTTATACTTCAAACCCAGTCCTTCTCTATAGTGTGAAGATATAATATGGATCAAACATGCATGCTGGCGTGTGTATTAAGTAGAATAAAAAGGACATTACAACGGCTGGTTGTGAACGTTTTTGGCTGCCGTCAATCAAAAATATAAGAGGTTCCGAGTATTAGCAGCAGCGAAAAAGGTATTTCACAAATAGACGTTGGAATATCTGGGTTCACCGATCATAGAAAGACGAAAACCGCAGTAAGGAAACTATAAAAAAACAGTTTTGTGATACTAACTTACGTTTCGAACATTAAACCTTTAGTAACCAACAAATCTGATATTGAATTTTCCATAATGTGTTGGAACGGTTTGACAAAGGAAATGAAGATTTTGAGGAAACTCAATCCATGAGTTAAGTATAATACAGCATGTTGGAATGTAACAATTCTAAGATTTCAATCATTTTATGATTTGTATGCATTGCCAGAATTGGCCTATCCTAGGATAAGTACAATTTTCAAGAAAGGTATTAATTTTAAATTAAATATTTGGTCTTTTAAGAAATAATAACAGGAATATCATCCTGGTTGTAAATAATCATAAAAGAAGTGATAAAAGTTATGCATGCATGGTTACCAACCCGGCTAGCTGCAATTGCAAATGTTGATATTTATGCTGTTGTTTAATATATATATATATATATATATATATATATATATATATATATATATATATATATATATATATATATATATATATATATATATATATAGATATATAGATATATAGATATTCTACTTTATTTAAAATTTATAATATAAAAACAAATGTGCAATACTTTACACTACTGTCTACCAGTAAGTAGTTTAAGTAATGATGTGTGTAAGAAGTAGGCAACTCTCTATTGTTCTGTGGCAATAGCAACCTCCCCACATAAGAATGTCTTAGTTTTCAGACTGAAAGTATATCAGCCTATAGGTAACACATTTTAAAAATAAAATGTGCAAAAACTCTGTTTTGGAACAAAGTTTCTTTTGTACTAAAAGATGTCGTCCAATCATAAGCGCTTAAAACAATAGCCAAAAGACGTTTACAATTCGATATGTTCACCACATAGAAATTTTGATATATAAAGGCTCAGGAAATCTTAGATGAAAAGAGAATTAGATATCAAATAAAATATTAAAAAATCCGCTTAGTTTTGAAATTATGGCAGATTTTCATGTTTTAACCAATGGGATGGACGGATTAGACAATGCACAATTAGCACCTTTCTGCATTCCATTGCCGTTTGCCTGCCTCGTTCTTACATACATCATTACTTAAAGCAAATACTATATCACCTGGGAGATCAAAAAATATATTAGTCAATGTGTCTTATAAGTTCTTTTCATGCTTTTCCTTGATGCCCAAGTGGAAAATCCCCCAAGCACAACAAATAAAAAATTGATCCATGTAATTATGATGTCTGATACAGTTGCCACTGAAATGTTGAATTAGTGTCGCTCAAAAAGACCAAGGCATAGTCGACAAAGTTAAAACTTATCTAAATAGGTCTCAAGATAGTCAAGATGATTTTATGAAGGTAAGGAAATACATCCTCAGAACTAGGTTCTGTTGTATCCCTTACATAGCTATAGTAAGTGAGATTAGATGCATTTATTTATTTCCAGAGTTTTAGAAGTGTTCAAGAGTCCGGCAAGCCAGTGTAAAATGGTTATTTGGGTATAACCTGGGATGACTATAGCAGAAAGGCTAGAGCACTCCAAGACCAAGTATCAGGGCAAACTATTTATTGGATACTGTATGTAGAATAGAAGTTGTTGTATATATTTAAGCTGTACTTCTACTTCAACTACTACTGGCTAAAACTATTAACTAAACTCGAGTCTTTATACCTAATTATTATTCACCCGTTTTCTCTTCAAATGAGAATACGTAAGATTACATTTGCATTAGCTAGGCGTATTGACTTTTAAGTATGAAAAACTGAAGTAATATAAGTTCCTTATTATAGTTCGTTGTATTATTCGTCATGCTGATTCGTTGGCCGGTTGAAGGATAGCATTTATGATATTTTCTAGATGTAGTTTCATAAAACTATAAAGTTATGACTTGTTGACATATCGTAAATGTTATACTCATGCATTATAAAGGTCGGTAATATAATGAAATTTGTACGTTTCGAGCTTCAGCCCTTCGTCGGAGTAAAAGAGGTAAATACAACGCGTCTTTTTTAGAAAGAGTATACTTCTGCACATGACTTATTAGTTTGACAACTAATGAAATGACATGTTCTTAGCGTCCTGTGTTAGTTTTGTACTTTTTCCAATAATCTGTTACGTACACATTCGAAGTTATTGTTGACACACTGATTTGGACTAAAGTTGCCAAGACAACTATAAGAATAACTTGTACACTGGAATATGGCACTGTTACACCCGGGTATTACACCAGTATAAAAATTTATGTCCTCGTCACTTTATTCATTCGACCAAACTCAGGTTTTTTCTGGTACTCATTAACATCGTTTGTCGCACATCTTGAGTTTCCATTTGAAAATAGAGGGCACTAAACCCTTTTTAATAATTTGTTGTTGACACTCTTTAATTCCTTGTACTTTTATTACATAGCAACTTTCCATTTCGTTTGAAAATCTTTCTCCTTCGGGAATTCATGAAGCAATAACCGGCCGAGTGTCACTTTTTACATTCAAATGCTGAGCAACACTTTATGGCCGATTTTCCTCTTTTTAGGCAATTTTATCGGAAGACTTGCTCTATATATTTATTCTACGCTCCTGCACTTTGTTCCGCCATCTTTTATTAAAGTAAATCTTTTGTAACCAAGCCTGCACGTCAAACCACAAAACTTGTTAGCATTGAGCCCGTGTATATCTGTAATGCGGTGACGCGCAAAAAGGAAACAAGCTGCAGTCCAAAGCTCAATTTGGCGAAATAGCATTGCCCTAAAACTCAGTGTAATTTTTGGAGTTTGTGGAATTAAACTTCAGAATTCGTAAGCGATAAACAAGGCAAAACGTTTAGTACTGACACATTTTTAAAATCAAAATTACAAATAGAAACGTCGTGTCATTTCACTAGTTTTTTTTAAAACGTCTATTTATGGATGAAGCCCCGGGGGGGGGGGGGTAGGGGTGATCGGCGTACCTTTTAGGGTTAAAATATTTCCAGTGCGTACCTTTTAGGGTCCATTTAGAGATTTGGCTCAAAAATCAGTTCTAAGGGTCGTTTTTACTCTGCTTTGTTTGTATCTGAGCGTACCTTTTAGGGGTCATTTTCAAAATCTCCGCCGATCACCCCTACCACTTGGACAAAGGGAGTACTCCCCCCACCCCCCCCCCCCCCACCCCCCGGGGAAGCACAAGCCCCGACTAGCCAGGGCATGAAGTGAATAATGACATAGTATTCTGATGAAAAACTTCGCTTCAGCAACGTCCTTCGAAGGAACGACTAATAAAAAAAGTTCGCAAATTAAACCCGCTTTGTACAAAAATTATTAAAGGGAGGGGTACCTCGTACTTTTTTTCAAATCCGCTTTAAATATGGACAAAGGGAGTACCCCCCCCCCCCCCCCCCCCCCCGGGGAAGCACAAGCCCCGACTAGCCAGGGCATGTAGTGAATAATGACATAGTATTCTGATGAAAAACTTCGCTTCAGCAACGTCCTTCGAAGGAACGACTAATAGAAAAAGTTCGCAAATTAAACCCGCTTTGTACAAAAATTATTAAAGGGAGGGGTACCTCGTACTTTTTTTCAAATCCGCTTTAAATATTTGAGCCTCAATTTTTCAAAATATTATGTTTAAACTTTTAAAACTTATAAATCAGCCTCATTTCTTTTAGGCTTGCATTGACGCACTAATATTTTCCCCTCGGGGTAACGCTAACAAGTTGTGCATGTTCACTTCGCACGCTCGTAAGCCTCGTTTCCATGCTACCGCGAATTTTTGTCTGAATCGGTGCATTGAACGTCAATCATCATATATTGTTGAAAACTTTCATCGAAGCCTAACACCTGACATGATAGCAGCATGATTTTATATCATATTCACTATAGATTTAATTTAAATGAAATCATTTTATCTATTTAATTACTATTTATATTTTCATGTTTATATTTTCTATGTCTAGTACAATATATCTATATAATTGTCATATGTGTTTTACATGAGCCTCTGGCTCGGATGTGAGGGCGACCTTATCCCACGTTATGACTTTAATAAATTGATTGATTGATAAATTGATTAATTGATTGATTGATTGATTGATTGATTGATTGATTGATTGATTGATTGATTGATTGATTGATTGATTGATTGATTGATTGATTGATTGATTGATTGATTGATTGATTGTTGATTGATTGATGAGAGCCATTCAATATATGATAAAGGTAAATGTAACCAAAAATATAACTCCTGAGAGCCACCTTAAATATCACTCTTTATATATCATTCTTTTGATTTTTCTCCTGATCCATACTCGTTTGTTAAAAGATAGAAAAAACAAGTAAAATAAACCCCCAACAAAATGTCAAATCAATCACAAAATAATCCCAGACATTGATAAATGACGTTCACTGATTGGACCAGCCGTCACAATGACCACCACAAATAGATTCGACTATTCCCATATAAGGAAAGTGATATTAAATCAATATTCACGTAAAAATAAAGTACTCTTAGAAATGAAAGCCGTAGGCTCATATTGATTCCATCGCATATGTGCGAGAGAGACTGTACAATATTGGCTGATAGTTAGAAAGCGTGCGGCATCGCTGTCTTGAAACAGAAAGAAAGCACGCCAAAATACAGACCACGATGGAGACAGTGATGAAGTTGTTTGGTAAGTAAGCGACAATACGCATGAAAACAGAATGTAATATTCTTATTAGTTCTTCAGTCCAAATTAAACCTAATTAACTCTCAGTTGAAATAAAAAAATATATATATTATAGCCAAAAACATCCAAAAAAATGGCTCAAGCTTTACAAATATTTTACGATACCATGTTTACGCTATATTTGTTAGATTAAAAGGTTGTAGACATTTTTTTCATCGGAAAACAACATATTTTTTGTAGGATATTTCTTAATTTTACCGCGAATTATTATTATTATTATTATTACAATTTTGTTGGTTTTAAAATACATTGTTTTAGTGGACTTTAAAAAAAAATCAACTCAAAATTTGTATTTTCTTAATTAACTTGTGTTCAATAGGTTGTTGTGTATGTTTTCGAGAGCAATATGACAAGGTTGTAAGAGTAAAAATAGTTACCTACATACACGAAGTAAAAGTGAGATTTAATTAAATGAGCAACTGTTCTATTTTTTATTGCTTAACATATGAAATGAAAAAATGTCGTTAAGTCGTGAATAGCCATCATTAATTTGCTCAGAGTTAGTATTCATATCTTCATTATAAAGGTCCAGGTGTTCTAGAGGTGTCCTAAAACGAATACAAGAGCAAATCCAATCATCATTAACATTTTCATTCGACGACTTATTCAAAATAAATAAAATACTCGCGACATTCATTAATTATATGAAAAAGTCCAAAAATATTCAAGCGAAATAAATATAATAGAATATTACGACGACAACAACAACAAAATCGAACGACTAGAGTTCATTGAGTTTTGGTCAATTTTTTATTTAATTTTTTTTACATTGCGCCGGAATCAGATACGTTGATCTTTTAAAAGCCTTTTTGCGGCAAAATGTGGTAGTTCAGTATTAGATAACGACATATTTATTCGCAGCATAAGTAAACAACTATTCACTGACTTCATAAAATATCATTTCCCTCTGTGTACATTTGACGTCTATCAGTAAGGATTCTATTGTTGTGCTATCTCATTTCCTACACTGTCTTTTATTATGCTAATTAATTGTACTGTAAACAATATCGCAAATCCAGTATTTTTCTCCTTTGACTGTCACTCAAGTTTGTCCATCGGTTTAAGCATACGATGGATATTAATATCTCGGGATATATTGTAGACAGGCGGTTTGCTAGGGAGTAAAACATCCTTGTTATGAAGTAGATGTGAGAGGAAAACGGAACCGAGATCAACTTAAAATAGAATTTAAGAGATTTGAATGCAATCAAGACCGCACAAGCCAAGCACGTCAATTTCCAGGGCTTTGTTATTCATTCGCTTGTGTGTTAGTCCCGACGAAAACACAATTGGAATGGAAAAGCTCTGGTTACGAATGTTTAGACTAATGTTTATTTGAGTGGGTATACTAATTTGAAAACAACTATGCTAAAATTAAAGCCTACTTAGAAAAAAAATTAAAATTCAATTTAAACCTGATTTTTAAAAATACATGCAATGATCACGGTTGATTGCAACTGATATCGGAAGAACCCAAATTCATAATCAAATTTGCAATGTTATAGTCGCGATGCAACGATTGTCTTTCGACAGAAAACGAAGAGAGTTGAATTTTGTAAAAATATTACCCTCTTCGACACCGCGCGAGCTTTCGAGAAAATCGCTTGTAAATAGCGCGCTCAAATTATAACAAAACTTTTTTTTCTCAATATTGCGCGCGCAGTGAAAAATAATAATATTAAAAAATTCCTCAGACAGACTAGTTGGGCTGCCTGTGAAAAAATAATAATAAAAACACGTCTATCAGTTACAAATTAAACATTTATTCTTCCGACAAGAGCCATTTTCAATTTATTCATTTCAATTAATTTGAAGTAACTTAGTGCCAAATTAAATCTCCATATATATATAAAGCATTGTAAGTCATAGAAGAATTGATTCCAACGCTTTGTAATAAACAATTTCAAGCAAACATGTCTTTTACGCCATAAAAAGATCAACTTCATTTTGCTGTCGTTCGCTCTAATGTCTGCAAGTTTCTCTCACAAAAGAAATACGTTTTCGTATCTGAGACGGCTGTTATCTGTCTCATCGTCTGGAGTTTTTAAGCTTGCAAATCACATCTTAAATATTATATGGTAAGGAAATTACACCGTTCGAGAAGAATTAATGAAAAATACCGCACGTATCTGATGAAAGTGGCTTAATACCATGAGTGCTAAGCACGAGTGGTATTCTGCCTATTTCATCAAATACAAACAGTATTTTTAATTAATTCTTCGAGAACTAAGGTGGAATATTCTATTAATAACACATCTACACAAAATGCGAGTCTCAGAGAGATGAAAAAAGGCAACAAATAATTACAAACATACACAAGCCGCAAAGCACGTTGGGAAGGACGGCAATTAATTAATTATAGCACATGTGCAATTAATTAATTGCACGGATTAAGAGAGAATTCAAAGTCAATCAACCAATCAGAAACGAGCATTTTATATAGATGTGGTATAAGCCATGGTATTATAACTTTTCCTTGCGACTGTTTGTCTTTTTTAAGAGCCGTTTTGACCATGTTTGACTATTTTACGGCCTCGTTTCTCGCTTTTTCTTGTTGTGAGCTTTTCCACATGGCAACGCATCTAGTCCGCTACGTGATTGGCTAATGCACCATGTTGCTTAGTAAGGAGAATTAAGATTTTCTGTTGTGAGTTTTTTATTTAGATTTAGGATTTTTTAGTGTTATTATTTTAAAACAAATCCGAAAACGTTTTCCTGTGTTTATATAGCCTGATATAAACACTTCGGCTTGGTTTTATCCAATCGCTCTCGGCTTCTCCCATACTACACCGCGTGTTTATATCAGGCTTTATAAAATATTTGATTTAGATCGCGCGCTCTGATTGGCTGAGAAGCGTTCTCTATAACTCAACAGAGCGCTGAACGTCTATTCGTTTGATTTTAACAACTGAATATTTTATAAAAGAAATAGAAAACTGGGCAGCAGTGCTCTGTCGAGTATAAAGCAATTGGAAAAAAATGTTTTGTTATAATTTGAGCGCGCGGGTGGGGTTCCTGTGGTATATTTGTTTGAATGCGCGCGGATGGGATTCCTGTGGCTATTTACAAGCGATTTTTTCGCACGACAAACCAATCACCACAGGAAACCCGCGCGCGCAAAGAATAATATATATTTTTTAATCGACTTGGCCCGCGGTAAAAAATAATTTTTATTCGCTTTAAAATATCCTCAGATCGAATAGTTGGGCTGCCTGTGGTGTGCTCTACAACTCGATAGAGTACGCTGCCTCGTTTTCTATTTCTTAATATATACATGGAAAGCGTTTTATATTGGTTAACCAGATTACTTTTGAATGTTTGATATTTTTGTCCTGATAAATAATAAGTAGGTTCTTTGCCTGAGATCACATCTGGATGACATGAAAACCGAATCCAACTTTTAAAAAAAAAAAAAAATTAGTCCTATATTAGGGTTTTCCGATTTACCGGCACAAAGGCAGATTTGGCACTTATAGTGCCAGATCAAAGTACCAGTGTTAATTTGTCATTATTTCTGCAATATTGTTCTTATTTTTTTATTCTTACTCTGAAAATGTAATATTTTGAACACATGCAACTCCTTGACATACTAATAACGGTGAACATGCACGTATGCTAATTAGTATCTGGTACTATTAGTACCAAAGTCGCTAAATCGGAAAACCCTATTACATTCTCGTATCCAGACTCTTTTCAGCTATAGAACGAAACATCCGAGAAGGCTTTGGGAATACCTTCAATTTTAAATGTTCTGATTGGTTGAGCGAAATTTGGTTTAATTGGCTAGATATATCCACAGGTATCCCAAGTTCACTATCTGTGCTAATTTATGAAAGAATATAGCGCTTTTAAACCCTTTGTGAAAACATATATATAAGATTCTTGAATAACTGAATAAGACTATATTTGCATATATTAGTTTTTTCGGAATAAGTTCACTAATTTTACTATTAGAATTAAATCTGTCAGTTCTAAAACTATTGCTTTACATATCGCTTATGAGTGCTCAAATTTCAAAAATTACTCCGTTTTTGGGCAAAGTTGTTTCTCCAAATGGAACTTTGGAGTAAAAACGTTTTACTTTTTGCGCGACAATGCTAACAAGTTCTGTAGTTTGTCGTGCAGGCTTGGTTACTTGGTTACCTAGCTAGAGAAATAAAGACAACGCTTGTTTCAATGTAATTGAAACACTCTAATCACGTGATCGCCTGTTCTTTTTTTCATAGCAACTCCAGAGTCGCGCTCTAGAGGTGATCTAGTTGAAGATGGGGGTTCAAGACGGCAAGTCCGAGTAGCTATCGTCATGTCAACAGGTAAAGTTATTATTTTCTATATGTCTTGAAAAATCAACTTTTTTTTAGTTGTTAGCTGTTATTGGACGAAAATTGAATTAAACTAGCTGAATCATTTAAACACACGCTGCTAGGCAAAGAGTGCAAACACTGTAAAATGGCTGAAATGTTACTTGCTATTTCATCGTTTAATTATTTTGGGTTGAGTGTCACTACCACAAACTTATTTGCAACATGGTGTGTGGGTTTTTTTTGGTAACTCATGTGCTTTGTTCGACTCTGTTCCGGACGGAAGATAGTGAACATAAATAGCTACAAAATACTTAAAACTGACAATGAAAATAAAAACAAAATAATGAAATAGCATTTAAAAAATCTATATCCGTTTTAAATTGTGTGCCTATATATATCAGACAAATTAGTTAATTTAGTAAATATTTTATATGCTTTATATTTAGTATTTTATTTTCATGTTTTATAGCAGAACCCATGCAGCGTTCATAATATTTCTCTGGCTAATCTTTCTTTTCGTTTCGCTTATTTTTTTGAAAACGTAAATCAGTTTCAGTTGCTTCTTTTCAGGAAGTTAACTGAGTTATAGAGGGCTACACTCAGTCATCGAAGTATCTCCTTTTCAATTCTTCAAGAATTTCTAATTCAAGAATATCAACTGAGAATGTTGAAGAGATTTATGACTAGTAATATTTTAAGTTGTGTTGATTCCAGTCAAACAAACAGAAAATTGGTTATAGTATGCTCTATAATATATCTATTAAAACACAAACAAATACAACTAAGATAAACTAAACTACATAATTATATTTGTGTTTTTTCTATGGAGTATTTAGAATTCAAGAATATCAAGTTCGTTTAGGATTTCTATATATGGCCAATTATATAGTTTTGATTGTGTATCGATCTTACTCTGAACCAAACAATTAAAGCATTATATCCCTTTTAAAACAGCACAAGCAAATAACACTAAACTAAGAAATTCTACACTCACTGGTATAGTTATGATTTATGGTTTTCCGGCCGTTTATAACATTATAGTTATCGGAAATACTGAGAAATGAAAAATATATTTATCATAAAAAAAAACAAGGAGATTAACAAGTGAAATTTTCCAAAATATATGCTTGCTTAATGACCTCATTTTTAAAACAAAGTGTAATTACGAATTTGGTTTAAAGTAAAAACGAGTTTTAGGCTTTATCTATTTTTTTAGGTGATTACTTATTTTTTCCATTCAAAGTGAGAGATAACGAAAGACTTATAATTAGGACTAGTACTAAATGGTCGTCCAGCACAAGGGTCGTCCAGGTTACGGATTTCTCAGTTTAGTCAGCTAAACAATTCGACACATTTTTTTTAAAATATACATTACTTTGTACTCTAATAACAAAGTTTAAAAGTAAAGAAGCCATGTACAAAGTACTAAAGAGCGATAAATTTGTACATTTTCATTAGTAAATTGTGATGGAAATTTGCAATTCAGATTTTTTTGAAATCATCAATAAGATTACCAATGGTGATATTTTAAAACTTTATTGTCTGATTCATCACTTGTATTCCAGACTTCATATAGTTTTTTTGTCTCTGCAGTTTTATCTATGGCTGGATCAAAGCCGTTTCTAGATCTATTATAAATATAAACAAACTAGTATGAAGTAGCCTGACTCAGAGAGTAAAAACACAATTATACCTAGTTCACCATTACGGTTATTGCTGATTAATACAGCTGCAAAAACTGCCAAAAACTTTATATTTATACACATACACCTGTGTATAAATAGTTGTATACACAACAATTATAGGCAATACTAATGAAATTTGTAACACCGTAAAAAATGTTGACTTAACTTTACTGACGTTTCGAGCTTTAGCCCTTCGTCGGGCGTTTTTACTCCGACGAAGGGTTAAAGCTCGAAACGTCAGTGTTACAGTGTTACAAATTTCATTCTATTACCTATCGTTTATATCAAACACCGACGCAGCCTATACTAGTTTGACTAGTTTACTCGCTAGTTTCCATTTACACAACAATTACATTAATTAGTAAGCCGTTAGTAGTCTACCCAGTTAGAGTAAACTTGGGATCCCTGTGTGACAACGAAGCAATTCAGGATACTGTTGGAGTAGTCACTAAAATGATTACCTATGCCTACACGTTCAGTCGCGATAACATGGCATCGTCCCTCTTATGGGCCATGTCTGGAATACTCAATGCGACCAGGGCATCATAATACTTCCTGGATTTTCCCAATGAGATTACGTGATCCTGTATTACCAGGGAAACCAGTTTTATCGTTGGTAAGAATTTATCCATAATGATGCCAAAGGGAAGCCATCGATAATGACTGATTAGCACTAAGATATCAAGTCATAAAACATACAAAAGGAGCCGCGAAATTGCTGGTCTACCTCAACTTAAACCATACACCTAAATTACTTTAATATGTACACCCTTTATCCCTTTCCTTCAACTTACACCAATAAATTATTTTTCATCTTTTATTTCTTTTTACCACCAACAACTTCTCGTTCTATTTTTTTTTTGTATTATTTTCATTTATTCCGTTTATTGTGTTCCTTTCAACTCTTTAATTCATACAAGGAGCTTCGCACTTACCAGCCATTTTCGACTCAAAGAAACCCAGTCAACCACAATGCATTGCGCGCTTCACATTGTGTTGCCAGGTAAAGTGGCGGATTTTTAGGTTTGTGAAGTGAATCCATTTTACCGTTTAATTTTCATAAGAAAACATAGCTCCGTGGTTTTGAACTATCTTTCCAAGTAGAAACCCGCTTTTAAAAATAATTACTGAACATCCAGAGAAGCCTTTCACAGCATAATATGCTTATATATACTCAGACGACTTATAATCGGCGTCAAAATAATTCATATCATTCAAAGAGTTCTCGAGACTCTACTGACCGCTCGATTTTGAACTGATGAGAGTCTTATAAGAGAATGACCGAGAGATTACAGCGATAACAATCAGAAATCTTGAAAAGGACGTGTGGTTGTTTTCACGCATAGCCATCTATTACACATAAAAATTTCCGTAAGCAAAATGGTCTTTTCGAATCCATAGCTACTTTTTTGAAAGGGTTTGTTTAATTTTAGATTTAGCCCATATTGTAACTTGACATGAGAATAGTCTTTTGTAAAAGTGATCGCTTTCAACTCCAAAAGTACGTGTACTTTTTGCACGGCCAAGTATATCAAAATCATTTAATAAGGTCAATAAAAGATTGAGCAAGCCTACTTTGTTTTACTTTTCTGCAATAATTTTGAGAAAAGATCGAAAAACCACGATTTTGAAGCCTTACTTCTGCATGTTTGTATGGACACAATGAAGCGTATAGCTGAGAGATAGCTGACCAAATGTTAACACGTGTTTTCCGATACTGTTTCTTTGTTACTGCTCATTTTACTGGAAACAACAAAGAGTCCAACTCTATACAGTAACATATTTCAAAATTGCAGATGATATGGGGACTTTGAATTCATCCTCGGGAACCCAGGGGTATTCTTCTGTCGCTCGTTTCTCGCTTCCACAACATATACCCCTGGGAACGTAGTCTGTTGGAGCTTGTTCCGGAAGTCAAAATTCAAACTTGTTTAACGACTTTCTTTGAAAGGTTATCTTGATTTTCATTGGTCGACCTAATAAGGTCGACCAATCAGGAAAGACCTGAATTTTGACTTCCGGAACAAGCTCCAACAGACTACGTTCCCAGGGGTATATGTTGTGGAAGCGAGAAACGAGCGACAGAAGAATACCCCTGGGTTCCCGAGGATGCTTTGAATTACGCTTCGTTTTTAATTAGGACCCCGTGATTTAGAATTATCCGGTCAATAATATGGAGTGAGACTGGTCCATACAAATAGATAACTACTACTATATAATTATTGATTGGTACGGTACATATACAGTTGACTCTCTCGTAAGCACAGGGAACCCAAGCTCGTCACTTGTGATGTTTTACAGTAAATGTATGGAGTCGCGAAATATCCTTTCGCTGTGCCTCAAATATACAATAATTACGACTTTGTTTGACGTAGATAGTTGTGTATAACTTTTTCTAATCTGTGACCGAGTTTTAGCTCAATTAGAGCGATTTTGAAGAAAATACTTTCTGGGGTATTTAGATTATATAGATTTTCGCGTACGACAACCACAGGAAGCCCAAACCAGGAGAGCCCTATCACATTCGCTTTTGTCACAGGCCCCATATTGGTTGAAACAATATGTTTTGAATTTTGCAACCTGGCCAGTACATGAAGTTTATGATAACTCGATAATGTGATGAAAACGTTCGCTTCAACAATTAACCTCCTTCGAAGGAACGACTCGTAGAAAGAGTTCAAAAATTAAACCCGTTTTGTGCAAAAATTATAACAGGGAGTATCTTGTACTAATTATCAAATCTGTTTTTTATTAAGCCTCAAGTTTCAAGAATACTTATTTTTCTTTCTTTTAAAACTTATAAATCAGACTTTTTTCCTTTTGGTATAAAGTTTTTAAAGAGTTTTTCCTCTTTTTATGCGGTTTTCGATGGATTAAAAAAGCATAGGAAGCTCCGTATCCTATGTATCCCGGTCAGGTTAGCATTTACGTGCTATTTTGCTTCCCCTCCTGGTGAAGCTAACAAAATATGCATGTTCACTTCACGCGCTGATTGGCTTTTCTACAGCTGCGGAAATGATCTCCACCGCACAAATGATTCCCGCCACGAAACTGATCCCAATCACCGCGGAAACCTTCCACAGAAATGATCCCATTAAAAGGAAAATGTTGAAAGGAAGAACAATGGATAAGGAATCGGCGTAGAAAAAAAAAAGCAGAGCAGAGCATTTCGATGTTGGGCTACCTGTGTCTCTTGACTACCACAGGAACCCCGTTACCTGTACACGCTTACCAAATTCACAACTGCAATGCCTTCTGAAGGAATTAAAACAATCGAGAAACAAATTATTTCAATTCGTAGAGAGATAACTCAGCAGGGTAGCACATTTCATTTTTAATAATTAGTACATTTCTCACAGCGCGCAAAAAAGATAGCGAATCAAATGATACGACAAACAAAAACATCATGAATTGTAGATTTGTGGCCGCCAGTGTGACATGCTAGCCTTAAGGTATAACAAGATGTGACGATACACCAATCATCTCTTTCAATTCCGTCTGAATACAAATCAAGATACAATAAACCATTATCATCAGATGCATATCAGTGTCATAAAAAAGTTGATTGCCTTGTCTGAAGAGCCTAATGAGGAAGTGAAAGTCACGATTCTTCCATTTTCGGAACAAAACAATGAAGGATAATTGCTGGATACAACATGTTGTTTTCAAGTATTATAAAACGAGGAACTGGTTTTTACTATAAAAAAAAATAAACGGTCACGAAGACCTTTATTTGTTTCGTAAGAAAAAAAATTAAAAAACAAAATATAATAATTTTCCTATAGAATAATTGTTAGAGAAAAAAACGTCATAATGATTGCTAAATGAATATTGATTGATCGACTCGATGACAAATTGAAAGCGCCATAGTGAGAGTGCTTAATTAAACATTTCTTCTGATAATTGACAATTCCACGTGAAGAGGCAAGCAATGTATTCATTTTCGACGAAACAATACCTTTTTCTATTCATTGAGTAAACTACATATCAGTCAATAGTTCCTGGTGACGTTATAAGGTTATAAAAGTCTGAGTTTCAATGACAAAAGTGGTTATGAAATAATATAAAGGGGCGGTTACCATGGTCTTTTACATTCATTGGAAGAATTCCATAGCAACCTCGCCACAGGGTAGACGATATTTAATGGAACAAATTAATCAACAATTCTAACCCACACACGAATTGATGAATTGATGATACTGATCAAGCTAGCTCACTTCCATATTGTTCTGTTTCCCATCACAACTAGTGAGCTTTGAATTCCTCAAGGACTCAAGAGACTTAACTTATACTGCAACTAGTGTTTTGTTTTACAATTTCAAAGTTCGATTTGCATAAAGACGACAGTCATAACTGCTGCAAGAATAATTTGATTGTTTGCTTGAGAGGCACCTTGGCGTTATCAGACTCATAATGCTACTCGAGGACCTAACTTAAAGGCGTTCATTTTCGCCTGAACTTTCACAAGTTATGCTAGCAAATTCTGGAAAAATGCTGCAAGTTTCGTACAAGTACACTGACAGTGAAAAAGTTCGGAGAGCTAACAGGATAGCAGTTGGGGAAAGAGAAGGTTTGAAAAAAAAAAAACCATACTAGCTTAGAACATTTAAATACGCTTTTGTGGTCAGACAAAACTTTAACTCACGACGCTCAGAAAACAACACTATTATAGTGAAAACTGAAGCATATCAATAATATAACTTACATACGTTTAAGTAATATTACGGGATTTAAGCTGTTTAGGATTAATTCAGGAGGGTATTAAATTTCGAGATCTTTTCCGTATAGTTTATAGTTTTGCCATTTACCACGCTATATATTCGAGATTTTTGCCAGCAAAGTTTAGTTTATTATTACAAAGTTAGCCCGTTATTTTACCATTTACTTAGTTTTCATTGCTTGCATTATATTGCATATTTTATTATTTTAACATTTTGTTTTTCATCATTTTTCGTGTCAATTAAATTTTTAATTTTTAATTCTACTTTGTAGTCATTTCAGCTTCAAAACATCATAACTAATCATTCCTATTTTTTCATAGTTTTTCCTGTTTTTAGTATAGTTTGTTTATTATTATCATTTTTTCCTTAGGGATATCAGTTCGAGAGGTCGAAAAAAACAATACACCTATATATAAATTCTGTACTTTATACACATTTCAGCAGCAAATCATTATTACTACTTAAAAGATTCATATTTTTTCAGAGGTCCTACTTTTTATAGTAGTTTGTTTATTATTATCATTTTCTTTTCAAGGATATTTCGAGAGGTCGAAAAAAACAATACATCTATATCTAAATTATGTACTTTGTACACATTTCAGCAGCAAATCATCATGAATACTTATCTGATTCATATTTTTTCATAGGTTTTACTTTTTTAGAAGTTTGTTTATAACTATCATTTTTCTTTTCAGGGATATTTCGAGAGGTCGAAAAAATCAACACACCTCTATCAGATAAATGGCGAACGGTGGCTCTTTGTATTTCCTTTTTATCGATAATTACTAACCTTGCCTTAGCCGTGGTTTACTTTGGTAAGTGAAACGACAAATTTTGAATAACTAAACTTGGTTACGGCATGCGCTTTGTTTAAATATTATAGTATGTGGTTAAGGCGGTTCAGGTAATGGATCTATTAATATATTCAGAGAATTAATAAAAATGAGAATATTTGGTAGAGTTATAAAGAGACTCGAAACCTGTGAAATGGTTAGTTTGCGAAAATAATGGCGTTTATTTCGCTTTTTTATAGTATACATTAATTATTGTTCACGCTTTATTTATAAAAATATCAGGCAAACAAAACATTTCTAGGAAATTTCCTTACTGCATTTAGTCACAAAAATAGTTTTTTTTTAGTGTAAAATGCTCATAAAAAGGTTTATTGGACATGTGTCTTTCTGATAAAATGGAGATAACAGGTACCTTTTATAGATTGGAGAACCTCTTCGGTTATTTTGATAAAACAAAAAAAAATTGTTAATATTTATTATCCTTTAAAATCATTTTTTCTTTTGCTTTGTAACGGTTAAGTAAGGCTTTTAAAATGTTGTAAAAAACGGGGGGAAATAGATAGAAACATTTAAAGGAATCTGTTAAATGAGCACATATTTGAGAAATAGATTTGTAATATGTTTATTGCTTATTCCATTTACATATAAATTGATGATGAATGGATGCGAAAAATTCCGCTTTATGATGCCTTAGGGACAGGGGTTTTTTTTCACCGACTTCACAATTAAACCATCAAAAAAGCACTATTCAACGTAACAAGTTTAATCCGGCTGCTGTTCAGGAGTTATCAGATACAACAAACTCTGGATACACGAAAAACACCGACTATTTAAGCAGCTGATTTGAGTAATCGAAAGACGTCGCCATTAATAGTTATAATTTGACAACCTGTTCGTTGTATTATTGTTTAATTATGCACAATTTTGAACAATTTTGAATAGAAATTGAACTAATTTTCACCCATTTTGAAACTGAGAGGACAGTTATTTTATTTTATTTTATTTTATTTTATTTTATTTTATTTTATTTTATTTTATTTTATTTTATTTTATTTTATTTTATTTTATTTTATTTTATTTTATTTTATTTTATTTTATTTTATTTTATTTTATTTTATTTTATTTTATTTTATTTTATTTTATTTTATTTTATTTTATTTTATTTTATTTTATTTTATTTTATTTTATTGATTCATGTTTTTGTATTTTATTTGAAAATCGAATCGCCTTCATAGGATATATATTATTTCGATTCCGTTTAAGAAGAGCAAAAATTATCAATTTTTGTACACTTGAACGGTGAGGTCCGTGTCATTCGAGGCTACTATATATGAGGAGCGACATTATCAATTAGGGCACGAATAATAAAACACATTGACGGTCGTTTTAGTGATAAAAATCTGTACGTCATGAATATTCAGGAAAACCTCAAGGGCGAGATATTAAGGGATGGACTATATTGTATTGTATTTGTACCATATTGTATTGTATTATTAATGGCAAAGAGGGGTGTGGTGTTGTGGGAATGGGGGGGGGGAGGGGGGGGAGGGGGGGGACTCCTTCTGTCATCAGGTCCTGCCTTATTTGACCTTGCTTGATATTTTGTTTTGATTTTGATTTTTTGATTTTGTCCGTTATTTTTCAAGTTTTGTCTTATAAAGTTCTCAGTCCTGCAGCGTTCGGCTTTGGGGTAAGTATTTCATCTCTTCATGCAGTAATTAAAACACCGGGTGATATAATATACATAATTACAACAATTACAAATGTAATCATAACGAAAAAGACATATATATATTATAAGAACATGCTTATAATAAATATGGTTATTTTTGATAATTTGAGGTTGTTCTTGACTGTATAACGTTGTTTATAAGTGATATGGTTATTTTTGATAATTTGAGGTTGTTCTTGACTGTATAACGTCGACGTTTATAAGTGATATGGTTATTTTTGATAATTTGAGGTTGTTCTTGACTGTATAACGTCGTTTATAACTGATATAGTTATTTTTGATAGTTTTAGGCTGTTCTTGACTGTGCTGATATGGTCGTATTGTATAGAGGTTTCTTATAGGGACATGTTTATAATAGATATGGTTATTTTTGATAGTTTTAGGTTGTTCTTGACTGTATATTGTCTATGGTAGTAGTGTGTTTCTTAAAGAGACATTTTTATAATAGATATGGTTATTTTTGATAGTTTTAGGTTGTTCTTGACTGTGCTGATATGGTCGTATTGTATAGAGGTTTCTTAAAAGGACATCAGTGTTTATAATAGATATGGTTATTTTTGATAGTTTTAGGTTGTTCTTGACTGTGCTGATATGGTCGTATTGTATAGAGGTTTCTTATAGGGACATGTTTATAATAGATATGGTTATTTTTGATAGTTTTAGGTTGTTCTTGACTGTACTGATATGGTCGTATTGTATAGAGGTTTCTTAAAAGGACATGTTTATAATAGATATGGTTATTTTTGATAGTTTTAGGTTGTTCTTGACTGTGCTGATATGGTCGTATTGTATAGAGGTTTCTTAAAAGGACATGTTTATAATAGATATGGTTATTTTTGATAGTTTTAGGTTGTTCTTGACTGTACTGTACTGATATGGTCGTATTGTATAGAGGTTTCTTAAAAGGACATGTTTATAATTGATATGGTTATTTTTGATAGTTTCAGGTTGTTCTTGACTGTACTGATATGGTCGTATTGTATAGAGGTTTCTTAAAAGGACATGTTTATAATTGATATGGTTATTTTTGATAGTTTCAGGTTGTTCTTGACTGTACTGATATGGTCGTATTGTATAGAGGTTTCTTGGTAAAGAAGGACATGTTTATAATTGATATGGTTATTTTTGATAGTTTGAGGTTGTTCTTGACTGTATATCGTCCATGGTCGTAGTGTGGAGGTTTCTTGGTAAAGAAGGACATCTGTATTCATACGAAAAAGAAAGAAAGTAAGTTGACACCATTTCATGCTCAATAATGCATATGCTCCCGCACGTGCACAATTCACCGATCTCAACTTTGCTTGAGTGACCAACTAATAATGGGTCGTTTTCCCAATGGAATATAAACGGACAAACAAACAGTCATTAGTAAAGTAAAGTCAACATTTTTTACGGTGCTAAAAATTTCATTATACTACCTATCCTTTATATCAAACACCGACGCAGCCTAATTAAATAAACTGACAAACAAAGGCTCGAATTCAGAAATAAATCATTTTTTCGTTGACGTTTGTTGTTTGTTTCAGTCAAACGGTGACCACAATAGAGCTCAATTCAAGCTATAGTATTTGTATCGATACTTTCATATACACCTATTTCAATAATCGTTGTCGCAATCAAAGCTACAGTCCACACACTGAAGCTTGCAAAGGATGTCGGTATTTCTTGTCGTGTTATCGATTTATTCTTAGGATATTTTGGTTGTACGTGTTTGTGTTATATGACCATAACAAGTTGTTGTAGTGGTAGATAGTAAAACAAAGATTTCTTTAATAAATCAGAAAATATTTTCATATTACCGACATCCTTTGCAGGCTTCAGACTGTAGACCGTAGCTTCGGCTGCGACAACAATTTTTGAAATAGGTACATTTATGATCTTCTTTTGTCTTTTAATTAATTCCTTTCCCAGATAACGTTCTTGCAATTAGGTGTATGCATGATCAAAAGAACTGCTCGACACCCAAACCTTTTTTATGTTTTACTTTTCGAATAAGATGTTTATCAATTTGACACTAAATGCAACTTGATAGAGTGCACGAAAGGTGTAAAACACCATTAACAAGTGGTAAGAGTGGATTAACTTGTCTGTCAAAACCGGAGTCATAAAAATGCTAGTGAATTATCAACATGCCGATACCAAATCCGGCGGTGATATTAACCCTATGAAATACGACCAGGTTAGATATATGTGATAATCATAATCATACACTTATACGACAAGGTAATTATTAATATAATGGGCTCCTGATTTATGTCATAATCATTAGAATACACAAATAAGACAACCATACACCATCCAATATATATTGCCTTCCTTCCCCTTCCGATAAATTGGAGACATTGGTGCCTGTCGCCATATTTGATAAGTTCATGACAACACTGATAGGGGTGGCGAATGGTAAATCCGAAACGCCGAGACGTACGTTTTAAATTCCGAGACCGAGACTCTGTTGATTTTAAAAATCCGAGACAGAGATTTTCGTTTCTCAAAATCGAATAAAATATCGAGACTCTGGGGCGCAAAAAAGGGAATGAAAAACGAGACTCTGAGACTAAGCGTACACAGGGCGAGATTCCTAGACTTGGCCTTTTTTCCCGAGACTTTTAATTTTTGGGGTACCATTCGCCACCCCTACTGATATATCGAATAATTTATCTAGTCTGATATTAAAACACTAATCCATGTTTCTTATATATATTTAAATCGTATAGGGCAAGTCTTTGCATTGGTGTATGTTTTATTATGTCATCGTTTGCTATATCAGCTAAAGCCGTACATACACTGATAGATGATACTGAGCCACGACGGGTAAGTCCTGAATGCTATTTGAAAAATGAGGCCGGCAAAATAGAAAACATTCACAATGGTGGCATATAAACTTTCCAAACTGCGTTGCTGCCCGGGGTATAGACTCCTATACACTAGTTATATGTGTCGGTGGATACAGTTTTTTTTAAGGCCTTGCTGTCTGAAACAGACATATGCATTTTCCCCAAAGTTGTCCGTTAAAACAGTATCCATTTTTTAAAGAAACATTTGCAAAAAATGCCATACTATTTCAACGATATCCATTTTTTTCGATTTGTCTTGATTAGTGTATGGAGTTTGTTTTTACTATCGAACTTCTTAAATATAGGGTAAGTTAGGATTTTCGGCGCACATCAAGTATCCAAAACCAGATTGAGTACCACCCCTCCCCCTCTCCCCACTCTTTACGGTTTCCCTAACTGACTAATTGGGATTTTTAGAATAGAAGAAGTGAAGACTATGGCATTCTAATTCGTTTTATGGACATACATTTTTGGACTAATATTTTGTTTGTTTATAGAGCGAGAGTTTGTTAATCCTATCTTCTGCGACATTTGTGGTTCTCTTTATCGCTGCCTATGTGAAGTATATTATAGCCTATAAGATTGACAGCTATTCTATGAAAGTAGATGGTAAGATATTAATTATATCAGTTAATAAAATTAAACAATTTGAACTTCAATCAGTTCATCAATATAGAAGAATTGATCAAAAGTTCCTAGTTAAAGCGATATTTCAAACCGGCCTTAATATATACAATATAAGCTATTGAATAAGCTCTGAAACATTGGCCTGAAGTTAACTGGGACGTTGTTCGGTTTCTACATTACTTCATTTTATGAAAGTCTCACTGAATTCAAACGTCGCAGCGCATATCAGCGCGGTGGATCATCACTACTTTTAATTGAAATCGAAATCTTGCCACAGGGTGCTCAAGCTCATGATTATCAAACTAGCGATATTTACAGTATAACTGTGTAGGGTTATACTAGTCTAACTGACGTTTAATGATCTAGTGCTGCCGCAGTTTTGTTTATAGTAGAATCAATTAGCAAGAAATAGACTTGCTAGACCGAAATAAAGGTGCTAGAGCGAAATCCGCTAAAACCATAAATAAAAACCGGTTACTAACTAATAGGCCTTTTGATACAACAGGTCACGTGGCCTTACCCCTTTAACCCTTTCCTACAGGCTAGAGGGAATACTCCCTTTGTACAACTGTTTCTTTATGAGTTTCTTATGAACACTCGCTCTTAAGTTAGCTCATATGTTAGACACTCACTCTTAGATTAGCTAATATGTTAGACATTCGCTCTTAGGTACGTTAGCTCATATGTTAGACACTCGCTCTTAGGTTAGCTCATATGTTAGACACTCACTCTTAGGTTAGCTCATGTATTAGACACTTGCACTTAGGTTAGCTCACATGTTAGACATTGTATACGTACCATATTTCTAACTGTGAAATTAAACGTGTTTCAGCATTCAATACAACTGCTGGTGGTATCATGGCGTTTGCTATGCTGATTGCATCAATACTTTACGAACACTCCAAGGCCATCTGGTTTCTGGATGCTACAGTTGCTCTGTGTATTGCATTTATATTTATGGTATATGGTGCAAGGTAAGTTAAAGCAAATTAATTATTGTAAATGTGTACATATCATGTTCAAGAAAACCATTTTGAACATGCATTTTAGCATTTTAACCATATTGGCATTTTGGAGTTAGTCAGTCAGTCAATCTATAAAATATCATCCCACCAATCATGTCTATATGTTTTCAGAATGATTCTTGAGATGTGCAAATATAAGGAGGTTACACCGGTGCCAAATAGATGAGATGATTGCTCGCTACAAAGTTCTATACTGCATCTATACCACTCTGTCGTCTAACCAGACCAAGACCGTTGAACGACAGCAACTAACCACAGTATATAAATACATATACGATATTTTAATATTTTAGATAACCAATTCAACTTCGTGAATACATGTACTTGCTAGCTTTAGTCTGCATAACAGTCCACACTTTACGAAAAGTCAAAAAAGGTGAAATTCACTCTTCTCTCGTCTCTCGTCATTCTCTCGGTAAAACTTCACCCGATCGAACTTCAGCTTCTCGGAGTTTTGAGTAAAAGTAGGTACTGTTTTGCAGTATTTGCAAGCTTCTGTTCAGTTGAAATATTGTTGCCGTTACAAACGTAATTTAAAAACGGTAATCTAGCTTTATCTGATTTTATTTTTACTCCGTCGAAGAGAGAGTAGGGTCTGAAACGTCAGTAGCACATGATGTCTATACTTAGCCCCCTCCACAGGTATCTCTTGTATCTCTTTTCATCGGGCTTCCTGTGGTGAGGAGAGAAAAAACGAGCGGGGGAGGGGGAGAGGCAGAAAGAAAGAAGAACAGAACTTATACTCCTCCGTGTTTTTCTCTCCTTCACTAGTCCCCAGTTCTTCCCTGCCAAATGTTTCAACGCAGGAATCTCGATCGCGTCAACACAGGAATCCCTATGGAGTAGCCTGTGGAAGAGGCTGACTGACTGACTCGACTTTTTTGTATATTGTAAAAAAATAACGCTATGCAAAAGAATCAACTATTAGTTACTATCACTCTACCAGAAACGTCAAACACAATAGAAAATAATAATAATGCTTCAAACACGTAGAAAAGAGCTTACATTTGTTTATGATATATTATATATATATATATATATATATATATATATATATATATATATATATATATATATATATATATATATATATATATATATATATACACCTATTTCAAAAATCGTTGTCGCAAACAAAGCCACAGTCAACAGTCTCAAGCCGGCAAAGGATGTCGGTATTTCTTTCTTGTTATCGATTTATTCATAGTATATTTTGATTGTACATGCTTGTTTTATATGAACATACTCAAGTTGTAAATACAAATATTTCTTTAAAAAACGTGCAATAAATCACAAATTAAGCGGTCCATGTAACCGACATCCTTTGCAGGCTTTAGAGTGTGGACTGTAGCTCCGGCTGCGACAACGATTTTTAGAACAGGTGTAATATATATTTACGGAGAAGATATGGTCGAGTTCTTCATTTCTCAGTCGTAATAAGTCAAAGAGTAGAGTAAGAACTTGTGGTATTTTTTATTGTTTTCTATCACTAGCGACGCAAGGAGAAGCGCAAACGCAAGCGCAAGAGACCTTATCTCGTCGTGAAAACCGTTTGACGCAGTAATAACGCAAGCCGAGCGCAAGCGCAAGATATCAAAATTTTCATTTTTTTTCTTGCGTTTGCGCTTGTGCTTGCGCGTGGCACTAGTAAACGCTTGCGCTTATTTACGTCTCGTTTTCACTATGAACTATAAACCCTTGTGTTTGCGCTTGCGTTTGCGCTTGCAATTGCGCTTGCGTTTGCGCTTGCGTTGCGTCGCTAGTGAAAATACCAGGCTTTAGTACAAAACATGCTGTCGGGGCTAAAGTGACGTAATGAAGAACTTACAGAGTATTATTGATTCTGTGTATTTTTCATTGCGTAGTAAATTTTAGAGGAGAAAGAGGAATAGAAAAGAAATTTAAAGAGAGAAGTAGCTGCTTTTTAGTCTATTCAATTTGTTATATAGACATGTACATATATAGACTTAATGAACGACAAAAATATTAACAATAAAATCAAAATAATCATTTATTTTAAACAAAAATTCGTTGTTTTACTAGTGTCCCTTTAACCTGCAAAGCTAATCAAACCATAATGAGAGCGATCTCTTTCCTTATAGAGTACTCAAGTGTGACTACACGAAAAAACAAATTGCGATGGACAATCACAAAAGACGTTCACACGCCAAATTTAGCGAGAATCGGTCATATATCAGCCGAGATATGGCCACTTGAATACATAATTTGCCCATACAATACAAATAATACAGTGATTTATATGGGGAAATTATATATTCAAGTGGATATATCTCAGCTGCTTTTTGACGAATTCCGGTCAAATTTGCTGCGTGAACGTCTTTTTGATTGCTTATTAAAATCGATAATTAAAGATATAATAGAGTGAAAATGTTATTTTATAACGTCATTATTTGAGTTCTCTATCAAGCACTATATCATTTCTTTTGAGGATGCTTTTATAGTTTTATGAGAATTCAAATTTTAGCTGAAAAGGGCCCAAAACCAGGGGAGGGTAGCTCCGTTATCATGCAACTGTTTGTTTACAGATTCAGTTGCTCCACATACACTATACACACCCTATCTATCTACCAAATATGAGCTAATCCTGTGATTTAAGGTCAATCGCACGAAACCACCACGTTATAGACCGAATCGAAATATGGCATACTCTTATTGTTCTTGACTGTCTAGCCTCGTGTTCACGTTGAAAAACAATAGAGTTTTCACATGTATGTGAGGCTGGGCAGTCAAGAAGAATTGTTATTCAAATTGGCCGCCATATTTCGATTCGGTGTATTGTTATTTCAACACTCAATTTAAACCACAGGTAGCCCAAGCTCACTATCTGTGTTGATTTACTATAGAATGGGGATTTTTCAACGTACGATTTTTTGCCTTATTGAAATAAAATGAAACTCTTACAGTGTCTGATTGTTGCTCTCATCAACCGTCTGACTGGGTTTCAGCGATTTTAGGGAAAGGCTGCTAAATTCCAACGAAAATCGCTGAAACTCAGTCAGACGGTAGCCTGCGTAAACAGCGGGAGACGTTTCGAGCGCTAATAAGGGTCTGTTTACGCAGGCTAGTCAGACGGTTGATGAGAGCAACAAGAAGACACTGTATTTTATTTCATTAAAAATTAAGGCAAAAAATTGTACGTTGAAAAATCCCCATATATTTTATAGTAAATCAACACAGATAGTGAGCTGGGGCTACCTGTGTTTAAACTAGCGTTTCGCTAAATTGGACTGTGTACTCCCTATATAAACTGATTGAAATAAATAAATACTGCATAAGATATCAGTTTATCCTTATATTTACCAAAAGCGCCGATTTCTGACTTATTTTGTGCCCCACTCCTAAGACAACCCAAGTCTTGTTTCGACAAAAGTGGCCTCAGGGGTTAATTGTATGGCAACCACTCAGGGACCGGTTGTTCAAAGCTAGATTAACGCTAATCCTAGGTTAACTCTAAAGAAAACCTATAGAGTTAGCCCAGGATTAACACTAAACTGGCTTTGAACAACTGGGCCCAGTAGAACAACTTGTACTGATGTCCGGTAAACAACAAACGTTTTGTCTTCGATTGACTGTCACTGCCTCAGTGACAGCTTTAGCAGAAGTTTTTCAGTCATACATATATAGGGAAAGATAAATACTGTGGAATAAGCTCCCTTTTTTAATAAGAAATTGTTAATCTGTAAGCAAATTCAACAAGTATCTTTTTAAGGAAGCGTTTTATTCAGTATGATTTACATATAGTTAGTTATTTTAAATGTATATATTATAGAACTTAGAAAGTTTTTATTTCACAAGTATACTTTCCTATTTACACACACAAAATGAATTTCGATCTATCAGGCAGAAGATAAAAAACGTTCTAAACCATCAGAAGAAGCTACGGGAGATGTTCAACAAAAAAATTGAAATAACCTACTGTTTTCTACTAGATCTAGCCATCTGCTAGCCTGATTTTTAGAAGGGCGTGGGTCCTACGCTATCACTTCCTCCCCAAACTTAGGAACCAGGCTTGTTTGAAAACTCCTCGAGCTTAATTCGCGCTTTTATAAGAAGTGATGTAGTGATTTTATGGGAACCGACTCGGTTGGGATCGGCGAGATCAGTCTGGTCACTTTTTTCAGTAATCAATATCCGATTGTGATTTCAGTCAGTGATAATATTGGAACTACAGAGATTTCCTATGACTATGAAAAGTCCAACGCACGAACTCGGTCAATGCACGGTAAGGCATGTCCAAACATTCTAGAAACATCACGGTCGCGGCAAAGTGCGCGCCAGGAAGGAGGGGGCGTCTACAGGGAAAAGGCGTGTTGTGGGCTCGCTCTAGTGTGACGCCACGACTCGATTCAAAATGGCGACCATTGTTTAGCTCGGTTGTTTCCACAAAAACATTCGATTTTTTTTGCATTGCTAAACTTTTTTTTACTAGTGAGGGTTCTTTGATGTGTAATATATAGTCTCCAATAGTTCACTATAGCCAAATTTATTGATCAGGGGGGAGGGGGGTGGTATGGATATTTTCTGGAAATACACAATGTAGTTCAGGAGCCGGTTGTACGAAAGCCGATTAAAATTAACCTAGGATTAGTGTTAATCTATGGTTAAAATCCCTGACCCAGGATTAGTAAATCCTAGGTTAAAAATGCGTTGCTCGAACGGGAAACTAACCCTCACATGTATCTTTTAATCCTTAATATATAATCCTTTGAGTAGTAATAATGAATTTACAGTCTGTTTTGACGTTTTTCGCTCGATTTTCTTCGCTATTTGAACTGGAAGTGCTTAGTGACCACTCAAACAGGAAACCCAAAGCGAACGAAATGCATTGTTTGAGTTTCCTGTTTGAGTGGTCACTAAGCACTTCCAGTTCAAATAGCGAAGAAGATCGAGCGAAAAACGTCAAAAAAGAATGTAAATTCATTATTAGTACTCAAAGGATTGTATATTTGGGATTAAAAGATGCATGTGAGTAGTTTTTGTCTTATTTATTGTGATAAAACAAGTCCGCCATTTTGTATTCGTCATCTTTAATCGTGGATTAAAAAGTTAATATTGGTCGCTAGCAGGGTTAAATTTTAACCCTAGATTAGCTATTTTTAACCCTAGGTTAAAGTTAATCGACCTTTGAGCAACGCAAAATTAACCCTGGGTTAATGTAACCCTCGATTTAATCCTGGACTAGCGGTTCTTATCAGAAGTGAAGTGCTGCGATGTGTATTTGTATGCACTTAAAGTAAGCTATTGTCGACATTCATGCGCTTCAAAGCATTTTCGTATTGTTAAGACTGTGAAACAATAGAAATACGCTTCAAAACTCATTACTTTTGACGGTGCCTAAACTTTTGTATTCTTTGTAGAGTTTCAGGTTGTAGCTTATGGTTCAATGAAAAGTTGTTATTATTGAAGTTGTTTTTGTTAAAAACGTGAGTTTATTTTCCAATCTAGTTTGTTTTTGAAAATGAGTTTCTTCGATGATTCTTTTCTTAAAGTAGGCTTTTTGTGCATCTAAACTATTTTGCGATTGAGTTTCGGTTTGTTCAGATGTTTTTTTCTTGAAGTATGCTTTTTGTGCATCTAATCTTTTTTGCCTTTCAATTGCAGTTTGTGTTAATTTGCTATTTTTTTGATATGTTCTCATCTTTTCTAGCCTAGTTTCTCTATGATGTGGCGTTTCTTCTGGGAGTTTTCTTTTTTTTGTTTTTTCAATATTTTTTTCCTCTTTAAATTCAGAAAATTCAACAACTTTTCTCGTACACAAATTTTTATTGTTAGTCGACATTAGTTGGTGAGTTGGTGATTTACTAGTGTTACTAACAAATTGAACAGGCATAATTTCAAAGAATTCACTACTTAATTCAATGGAAAGTGAACGTAAATATTGTTCTAATGTGGTTAGATCACAGCATTTCATAACAACAGCAGTGCCATTATCATCAAGCATACCATAATCGTTACGTGCATGAGAATCAAAAACATAAATAACATTGTCAGTAAGTTTAATCAATGCCATCGTATAACCATCTAGTATCATAAATGCACAATTATCATTCGAGAAAGTATTCATCAAGGCAGAATGTAAATCAAGATCGTTTGCCTCGTCGGGCGATTGATTTGGATCGTTTGCCTCGTTGGGCGATTGATTCTGTGTCATCGTAAACCAAAGGACTCGATCTTGCAGATAATTCAGAGAAATCGTCTCTTCATCAGGTACAGAGCGTTCTTCGAAAGCTTTTAAAAACATGGAATCTCCTTCGGCTAAAAGACGATCCACCGTCTGTGTTGTCCATTTCGAAATATTACCACAATTTGCACATAACAGAGCTGAAAGAGTCATAAAAGCACATTGTCTTCCTCTTGAAATGTTGCTAAAACGACCATCACCTTGATGAATACTTCCTCGAGTAAATAAAGTCGCATTTAACATAAAGTAATTATCATACATACCTTCGCCAAGAGACCATGTGGTTTACGGCGCATTAATCATTTGATAATAACCGCTGATTACGATTACGGCAGGCGCAAAAATTGTCAATCGCTACCTAGCCCACGAAATCGACTTTCGACTTGGGTATTGATCGTGTTACACAGGGATCCCAATGGAAAATCTGCGAGATTAGTGTCGCTGCTCACTTCGTTCGCAGCAATTAGCGCTAATCGGCTTTCGTACAACCGGCTCCAGTCTATTTCTATTTTAAATGTCATTCAACCAAAAAATCAGATACAAAGGAAACAATGACTCATTGTGACCAATAGTCAGTAAATAGGATATATTACATAGTAGCAATAATTGCATATATTTTCATGGATAAAGTTATATATCCTAATATTAATTAAGTGCTCTATTTGTTTAACTTTTAATTTAAAAATAAATCAACAACTTCGTATGTATACTGTAATATAATGTATACTAAGCAATATTACTGCAGATTACTGAATGCAATAACTGTTATTTAAGATCGTTGTTTTTACTTGATAAAAATAGTGACAATTAAACAAAACAGTCATATTCCTATCGAAATCATATCATGTACAGGATAAGTTGTAAAAGGTGAGACTGAACTACACAAAAATCGATTGATGAGAAGAACCACAGCTCCAAATAAAACCAAAATCGAACCGGCTAGAGTTAAACTTATAAGCAATATAACCTCCTATTTTCAAAATGTTCCATAAAGTTTTACCAACGAAATCACGATGTTTTCAAACGAAGGTTGGCCATTTTCGATTAGGACCTGCAGCCTTCCCGAGAAGTTTTAACGAAAAAATACAGTCAACTATAAACGTTTTTCGAGATCAGTTGCCCTCAACTAGTAATTCTATAAACAAAGAACACTCACTGTGGGTTAATTAGCTACTTTACAATGTGCTGTTTTACCTCTCTTTTATCTCGTTTTCTTAACTTCAAAATGGCGCTTTCAAACCGACTGACAAGAATCTTTGGCGTATCAATGGAATTACAGTTAGAGTTAAGACGTATGAATCCGAGAAGTCCGAAAGATTTTGGTAAGATTCCGTCGTAGATTTCTGTCAAAGAAAAGCACGATTGTGGCTCCAATTGTACCTTTGGTAATAATAAGAAAAACACTTATATACCTAGTCATGAAGGGTACAACAAAAAATACTTTTGTTTTTCTACTGACAGCCGCACCGATGTAAGACAAATATATAAAGTAAGGAATTAGAAATGCAAATATACGGATAATAACCATACGAGTGCCTCTAAAGAGGCGGATAGTAGTTGTACTAGACCGAGTAGCTTGAGACCTTTCCGTCTGCAGTCGATTATGATGATGTAAGTAATATATGATACGTATACTGATTACTACTATAATAAAACATGGTACGATGTAATTTATAACGATGAAGATCAGAAATAATTGACGCAGGGATGCTTTTGACCTATCCATAAGACAAAAGAATGTGTAAGTTTGGTGATCGACGTCATAACGTTGAAGTCTATAAGAAGGGATCATGATAGTTGCTAATAAACCCCCAATAACCCAAGACGCTTTGATGATCGTTCTGCAATGTCTAGGGTTAATGACGAAGAATGGATAAAAAATACCTAAAAATCGTTCGATTGATATAACCAAACAGTTGAAAATAATGATCACTGCGAACGCCACTTCAATGTATCTTGTAAACTTGCAAATAAACTCACTTTGGATAGTATCAACGAATAGTTCAGCCACAGGCAGTGAGCCATCAACTAGACAACACAATATATCGGATAGGGCGAGGCTTTGCGTGAAGTATTTCATTGGTAAACGATTCATGGGAATGTGTTTTGGCTTTGAGGTGTTTCTGTGACTATGATAAAAGATGAAGACATTTGGCAGGATGGTTAACACACTAAGTATAACAATCCCAGTAGCAAGAATGATCTTGATATAAAGTTGAACAGGAGCGAATACGTATATGATAGTGTTATTGGCAGGAAAAGTGCTGTTGTTTACGGCCATACTCACTGTTGAGTTACCTTGACTACCAAGCCAATGTCCTATTTGAAAGAAGAATGTATCATGAATATGTTGTACCTTAGCTTATAACATGTCGTTGTTGCAACAGAAGCCACAGTCAACACTCCTTTGACAAGGATGACGGTAATATCATGGATAATAAAACCTCTGGCAGTATAATTTTTCTATTATGCAGGTGTTTACTTCATTATTCACAACAACTCCTTTTATTATTTTGTCTACCGATGTGTTAGTGGCTTCGCCGACACACTCCGTAATAGCTAAAACATTTTTCTTTGTAAATATAGAACATGTCAGTTTTTTTATATCCCTTTGCATGCATGTGCCGCCTTATTCTCACATACAGTGATAACACGACATAGTGTCTATACAATCTGCTTGAAAACATTTTACGAACAACACAGAAAGCTTACCCACTAAGGGGCTGTTTATATGAAGGCGAGTTGTCCCTGCTCGCCGGGATAACTCTATTGTTTTGTGTCCCCAGGGAATATAAAACAATAGAGTTTTCCCTGCTAGCAGGGACAACTCGCCTTCATATAAACGGCCCCTTAGACTTTTTAAACAAGTGTTAGTCTGCGTTTCTCGCAACACCGCAAATCGTCGGCAAAGCAGGTGAGGGTACAGCATATACACCTATTTCAAAAGTCGTTGTCGCAAACAAAGCCATAGTCCAAACTCTGAAGCCTGCAAAGGATGTCGGTATTTCTTCTCTTGTTATCGATATATTCATAGCACATTTGGGTTGTACGTGTTTGTGTTATATGACCATAACAAGTTGTTGTTGTGGTAGATATAAATAGAAATATTTCTTTAAAAAATGTGCAATAAATCACAAATTTTATGGACTTAAATAACCGACATCCTTTGCAGGCTTCATAGTGTAGACCGTAGCTTCGGCATGCATGGAACAACGATTTTTGAAATAGGTGTAAAAAGGTTGAACTGATTCCTCAGTATTGCAACGCGCACATTTCTGCGCATGTGTCATTAATTAAAGAATTTTCATGAGACCTTTTATTCACTGTATTTGTTCAAAATGCTGTCATCCATTCCGCGCATCTCGTTTTTCATCATATATTGGCGTTTTTTTGAAAATGTATCTAAATAATATCTTTTAAAATTTGAATCCTTATCTATAACTTAATAAAGTATCATGTCATTTCATGCAACTTTGGAGGTAAAATGGGACATTTTTCGAAACATGCTCAGATTTTCACTAACTGACATGGTCCGCTGTTTTGTCTCAAAACAACAAATTTACAACTTTGTAAAAATGAATAGATAAAATATAATTTTGACGTCTTTAGTCGTAAAACTAATACAAAATAGGCCTTAGGGTTTCTGGAGATGACAAGGATAATTTGACAAGTTTCAAGCAGATGTTTAAAGTACTAGAACCCAGTCCCGCGCGGATCGTTACCGCGTGTTTTTTGACAAAAAAATGGTTTTGATCGCTTATAACTCGCCTATTAGTACGGTGACCCCCAATTTTTTTCTTTTCATTCAAAACTGCATTTACTATTCTTACGATTTAGAATAAAAAAATAAAATATTCATGTTTTGATTTTCTGAAATGTTGCAACTCTACACACATGTAGGGTGCGTAGTTGGCGTAGAATTGTGCTTCTATGGCTCACTTATACCATGCATATTTGGAAATAATTCAATGATTTTTATGACAGGAAATGTTAGATAACCCTTAGATCTATCGTTTGATATAATCTTATGCATTTCCTAGCAGAATACGCATTCTCTTGACTGCTTTGAATAGGTACTTTTGAGCAAATCACCGCAAATTATTGCAAATACCTACTTTTACTATATCTAATAACTCTATAACGAACACGGTGACCCCAATATTTTTTCACGTTTTTTTACTTGCCCTACAATGATCTATAAATGACAGGATTTATAAAAAATATTCATGTAAGAAATCCAAGTATCCAGAACTACCTTAAGTGTGAAACAAAAGCCTGATTTCATAAAACATTTTTCATCGCTGACGACTTTTGGAAATAATTTTAAACTTTTCTTTAAACTACGATTTTCTAATGTGAACTGAATTTATTGCTGATTCCAAATATAGAAAAAGAAATAGCGTGTGCCGAGCTTATTTTCGAAATAATTAGCATTTAAGGTGTTTCCCAGTAGTTTTTTTATTGACCACACTTCCCATTTTTCATTTAGCGGATTGATAAACTTTCCCTGATCTGATCAAGATGTATTTTGCACCAGATACAAAGCAAAGATGGATGTTTTGATTGATGTAAATTTCAACTCAATTGGTTTCGCTATGGCAACATAAAACAAAGATGGCGGAAATAAGTTTTTCTAAAATATCTCTCATTTCCGATGAGCTTCAGAAACATGACTATATAGGTGATAAACTTCACATTCATGCGCTATTATTCTGACCATAGTTAGGATGTTTGATAAGAGCGATAAATCGCAAAAAGAATGTTTTTCAAAATTATTCAAAATCGCTCAAATCAAACATTCTAATTAGTGTCCGATTAACAGTGAATGAATTTGAAGTTTAAGCGAAATGCAAGATATTTTAGAAAACCTATTTCCGCCATCTTTGTTTCACGTTAATTTAAGTTGTCATAGCAACACCAACTGAGTTGAAATTCACATCAATCAAAACTTCCATCTATGCTTTGTGTCTGGTGCAAAATACATTTTGATCAGAACAGGGAAAGTTTATCAATTCGCCAAATGAAAATGGGAAGTGCTGTCATTGAAAAAACACTACTGGGAAACACCTTAATGGATAGCAACGTATGCGCGAGAGTTTTGAAGCATAATTTGCGCTAATAAACCTACTAGAAAATAAACATTTTCATACTATATAAAGCACAATGCCGGCTAGAGAATCATTCTACAATACAACATAGATATTTTTGAATAAAAATACCTTGATCTGTCATAATTCGTCATTCCTGCATGTACTTTCACAACTCGCATGAAACAAAAACTCCTACGAAAATCTATTTTTTGTACGTTTGATTAAACGTAGATTTGCTTAGGTTCTTTCAAAAAAAACGATAAAAATGACAATTAAATTGAACAAAAGCATCTCTTCGGCATATCACGAATCGGTATCTGTATGAATTATTACCCAACTTCAAACCAAAATATCTCAAAAACTAAAAGAGGTCCACCCGGGTCGATCATGATTTTTAAAGGATCATTCACATAACAACATAACGAGGCGAAAAGATAAGGACCTCTTCGATTTTTCCGGTAAAAGAGATAGAATACGGTTAATGTAAACAAATCGGTTCGTGACCTTTCACGTTTCTCAACGAAAAAAAATACAAAAATATAACATACCTTTACGCTAAACTTGTTAGATTGGATCTCTCCAAGTAAGAAGACAAATAATAGTAAAAAAGTATTATTTTTTCGTGGTTTTCTCTCACATCCGGTCACATAGCTTCAATCTGCCGGCTGCACTTTGATCGGGCTTACGATTGGCCAATTGAGATCACGTGGTCCGTGGTTTTTCAGAGAGCAGGAAAATGGCTGCCTCCAATCCAGGACGGTTTCCCTCACTTATAAACGAGGAAGAAATAGGCGCAATATTGCAAGGAAAATATAGCAAAAACACCAAAAAATCAACAAAAGGCTGTGAAATATTGTTCCGTCGAAATTTAGAAGCGCCGTTTTGGATATATATAACTGGAGCCGTAAAAATATTTTGAATGAATTATAAAAAAACAATTATTGAATTCGGCTTTCGTATGATATGAAAATTATGCAAATCTCGACCGGAAAGTGTTATCCGCCTCTGCCTACGGCTTCGGAAGATAACACCATCCTTGGTTTGGATAACTTTTCATATCATACTCAGCCTCATCCAATAATTGCTTAATAGACAGTTTGATATGGAAAAAAATTGCAAGTGAACGAGTAAAATATCAAACATTATAACCCAACGATAATACTATACGAGTTCTTATTGGCCGAAACAGGTCACGTGGTGCGTTTGCACAGGACGGGTATCAGCCAATATCCCCCAATTTCCGGTGATATCCGTCAAGTGAAAATTGACGCCCGAAAAACAAGAAAAAAAAGTTCGCTTCGGCAACAAAACGTTTTGATGGTCTAATTGTTTTAGTATAAACCAACTAGTAGGTCAAACTTTGCCATATTTTGAACGAAAAATAACATTTCAATCGTTTTATTTTGACAAAATGACAGATAATCGAACCGGTGAAAATACCGAGCGCGCGAGCTCAATGACGTGTGACGGCAAGTCAAGTGTATTCAAAACACATCCAAATTCTCCAGTTTTTGTCAATTTCTCCCTCAATACTTTTTTTAACGTCTGAAAATAGCATAATTTTAGTGTTAAAACTACTATATATAATTTAGAACGACGGAGGAATTAAGAAAAGTTCAAGAACAGTTTTTTAATCTGGCTTTCTCAATCAAACTGAAGAAAATGTTTTGATTTTTGTTTGAGCACTAGGTGGGTTTCCGTGTCGGATTTTTTTCCGGGAAAGTGGTCGGGTTATAAAACGAATAAAACCACTTCTGGCTTAATTGTTATATCGAGGAATATTGTCCTACGCCTCGTTTTTTCAACCCATTTTTCGGTGTTTGAAAACCTGATGAAACACTCTTTCACGTGTTTGATATATTACAAAAAAAGCTCAAAAACTTGTATGAATGAGTTTATCGAAACATTGAGCAACGCGCACATTTCTGTAAATGTCATTAATTAAAAAATTTTCATGAGACCTTTTATTCACTGTAATTGTGTAGCATTTGATTTCAAAGAACACATAGTATCGATCATTCCCCCTACTGTGAACGAGCACCTTGAACGGTATATTTGCAATAAACGATATTTATTGGAATGTTAGTTTATCGTTACTTTATAACCGGGTTAATTTTCATCAGAATTATTCTAGTGTTTTATTATTAGTATGTCCAGGTTTAGACAGAATTGAAACTCGACGACCATTTATTGTATTCCAATGACTAGCCTAATGCTCAAACAGATGGTGGATTTCACATGTTAACGAGACTAGTCGGTCATGTATTCAAATTGTTCACCATAATCATCATGGTGGCCAAGAATTCTTTTTGCCTGATTAGCCTCGTGTTCATGTTGAACTGTTTCAAAATACTTGCTTTTTGATTCGTCACGTCGACTCAAATACAAAAGGTTTCTGCATGTATACGAGGCTAACCATACAAGAGCAATAGTCGACATTTCAATTTTGTGTATTTGCTGCGATGGAATCAAACAAATTCACAAAACACAGACAAAGTGAAAATACTGCTATTTAAAAAAAAAAAAAAAAAAAACGTTGAATACTGAATAGTGCATTCCAAGACTAAAGTGCATTGTGGGTGTCATTAGTTTGAAATAAAAAATAAATAGACCCTATGCATAAAGAGAAAGGACTGGGAACGAGCACCATGAACAATAAAATATTTCAATAATATTTTTCCATTACAAGAAAAAGCATGTCTAAATTAGTAATTTGGTAGAGTAATGTTGTCATATATTGAATCACTGCAGTTATCAGCATTTGAAATTTACCAAAACAATGAAAACGAGGCTCGTCAGCCCAAAGCTCAAATTTTCAGTCAAATCCTTGTAAATTCAAACAGCTGTAGCTTTTTATCATTTTATGTGCTCTTTTATTCTATTTAAAGCACTGTTGTATTCTAAAACTGATTAACTACGATATGTTCATTGCCACGCCTTTATGCATAGGGTGTATACATCGATATTTACTCATAACCAGCTCGTATATTTTTTTGGGTGCAATGCACTAAGAATAAAACAACTAGTTATTATCTATTTTATTTTAAACAATATCATATGCCCCATAATACATATATAATACATTTTCAATGCACTATTCAGTACTTTTCTCTCCAAACTCGTCCCTAGTTCTTCTCTGCCAAATATTTCAACACAGGAATCCCAATCGCGTCAACAAAGGAATAAAATAGCATTATACAATTGCGTCATGATCAACATGATGCATTGAACAATAAGTGAAATGATTTGTGTGATAGAGGTCATTAAACCCGTAAAATAGATATTAGACCAACACTCTTTAGTAGACCCTAATTCCATTGTTTTCTTTTGAGTCTTTGACAATTACACTTTAACAAGCAATTTCTATTTCACAGGTTAAATGCCTTCACTCTACATCAGGTATTCTCCACTAACCCCGTTCCTTTAATTCTTTCGGAGTAATTAATCGATACAACCGCTTATCGTTGAAAACCAATAATATTCAAAGCTAATCATTCGATTTCCGTATTTACTCGAATAAGCGCCGCATTTTAACGCTATGTTACTCTAGAACAACATTGGAAATAAATTTTTTATCAAAAGCTATATTCTTCAGTTCAAAGTTATTATATTTCACCGCTCACCCATAACGTTATCTCCCCAATATTCATAGTTCTGAACAAGAAGGGGACAGTGAGTTCGAGTAAAAATTTAATAAGCGCCGCGGAGCTTATTCGAGTAAATACGGTACGATTCGTAATCTATAATTAATCGATAATTACACGATACACCCCATGAGCAGCAAATATATGACTTTTGTCAATTAGTTAGAAAAATTTCAAATATTGTATGTAAGGCTATCGATTAATCACCGAATACCGATATTAATATATATAATTAGCTAATTTCATCGACTAATATGGATTTATCCAAACAACCAGATAGACCTCTTTACCTCCGTATGCAAATTGCCCATTTCAGACCACGTGTCATTCCCTTGAGATTTTTTTTTTTTTTATGATGAACGTGTGAAAAAACAATTCATCATGTGATATGAAATGGGTCAACAAACAAGGAAGGTAAAAAGTCTATTGGTTTTCATCGATCAAAGACTCATGGTCAATTACCAGCATGCTTTGCGTTGTTTACTTTGATTTGAGTGTTATCATCCATTCACAGTGAGTCGTATTACGAGAAAACAAACCAAACAAAACGCTAGACGATTTAGAGCATAAATACCCACTCACATCGCAAAATATATCAATATGTATGTGCGGATTTCATGGTCCACGGAATTCAGTCTTTCGCGCTGTGCATGCTGGTTAAGTGGGACCATTACTCATTTTATGGTAACTACTTGGTGTAGGCAGTCACATAATGGTTATTAAATATTATATAGGGGTAAGAAATATTTGTCATCTGTTGATAATGACAGCAATTTACTACCGATATGCAC
The DNA here is from genome assembly GCA_949775045.1 of Metridium senile. NCBI lineage: Eukaryota > Metazoa > Cnidaria > Anthozoa > Actiniaria > Metridiidae > Metridium > Metridium senile. The sequence goes on along the minus strand of OX459096.1, from coordinate 24,212,047 downwards.
ACAGAGTTTGTGAAGTGAGTGTGTGATTCTATATTTTTCTGCCTTTCATAATAACCATTATGTGACTGCCTATAATAACCATTATGTGACTGCCTACACCAAGTAGTTACCCATTATATAATCAATTTATGAATGTTAATCCAAAACCCTATAAACACTAATAATAGTACTACACAACATACAAAACCATTGTCTATAAAATTGAAAATAAAGAATATTTACAAATTATCCATTCATTCTTAGCAACAAAAATAAATCTACATTTACACACGTACATTACTAACGTACATTACTGACTAACGTACATTACTGACTAACGTACATTACTTACTAACGTACATTACTGACTAACGTACATTATTGACTAACGTACATTACTGACCAAATGCGAATGAAAAAACCTAGAGACAACAGAAAATTCGCCAATTGCAAATTGAGTGAGGAAATTAGGTATTAGTTGCGACAGCAAAGCATGTATGGATTGTTTGGCTAGATTTAACAAAGCATGTACCCAGCCAAATAGTCCATGCATGCTTTGCGGTCACAACTCGTACCCAATTTCCCCACTAATTTTTCAATTGGTGAATTTCACGTTTCAACCCAAACTTTAATAGCTTGTTATATATACACCAGTTTCAAAGATCGTTGTCGCAGCCGAAGCGAAAGTAAACACTCCAGGGATTGCAAAGGATGTCGGTAATATTTTTTTATAAACGAAATATTTGTTTTATCATCTACCGATGCAACATATAACATGGTCATATAACACAAACACCTACAACCAAAATATGCTATGAATAAATCGATAACAAGAGAAAATATACCAACATCCTTTGCAGGCTTCAGAGCGTGAACAGCGTTGATTGTAACAACTTGAAATAGGTGTATTTTTTACACGATATCGGGGCTGGGGTTGTCATGAGAACCATGAAATATGACACACGGCTGCACGAGGATGAATAGAGTTATTATTCACAGAAAACTGCCCTGGGTAGCACTGAATGAGGATGAAAAAGCATTTAACAGTTTATATATAATTTAGAGAGTTTTTACCTCCAATGGGTAACGAATTTGTTTTTTTTAATATATATATAGAAAAAATGACTTCACTCAGTTTCGTAACGGTTACTCACTTATCTGAGTGGAGCGGTGTCACATGAAATGAAGTAAGTCGTATCCTAAGCAACAGAGCAACTGTCTGATGCTTTGCAGCTAATTTATTTGAATGAATCGATTTACTCAGTTATTAGAGTAACCACTATACTCATTTGTTTTAACAGTGAGTAACTGTGGGTGTATCAGTTATTTGAGTCACCACTACTCATTTGTTTTTGTAGTGAATAACTGTGGCTGCATCGATTTACTCTGTTATTCAAATAACCACTACTCAGTCGTATTTACAGTGATTAATTTTGGCTGCATCATTGAGTAACCACTACTTAGTCGTCTTTACAATTACAGTGGCTGCATCGCTTTACTCAGTTATTTGAGTAACCCCTACTTAGTCCTTTTGGCAGCGAGTAACAGTGTCTGTATCGATTTACTCAGTTATTTAGATAACCATTGCTCGGTTCTTTTAACATGAATAGCGTGTATTAATTAACATTGTACTTTCCTTTCTTTATCAATCCTAGTTTCCCAAAGGTATCCTGGAAAGTTGTAGGACTACTGTCCTTCTTGTTTTGTTTTTGTTCTTTCTGTTTCTTAGATTTGCCTTCTCTTTCTGTCTGAACCTTGAGTTCTTTGATTCGTTTCTTAAGAACTGCTCTTGAGGTTTGGTTGATGCCCATAGACTGAAAATCAAACATTATGTATTATATAACATGTCTTTTGCAGCATAAGCAGCAGAGGCGTGGCAAAAGGGTTCCGCTAGAGAACCCCGGAGATATCCTCGCTCGTTTGAAAAACAAACAAATAAAGTTTTTTGAACTAAGTGTAGCTTTATAAATATCAACCAATGTTAGCTAACCTTCATTTTTGAAGTATCGAGATTTAGAAGCTGCCTTCCATCTATGTCTCTATTAGAAAAGTCAATGACATATTCTTCTAATTCCAGACCAGTTAACCACATGCCAACCTAAACGAGAAGAATATACAAACATGTTGAGCTTCAACTTCAATCTTATTATTAGGTGGCATGGGTGGCATGGGTGGCCTAGTGGTGAGGTGAGAGCTATGGCCTTTCACTGCTGTGATCCAGGTTCGAGTCCCGGCTTGGGTATGGATTAAACATGAGTTGAGTTCGTTTGATGTGTTCTTCTCTCCTATGCCACAAGGGTTTTTCTCAGGATTATCCGGTTTTCCTCCCTCCGCAAAAATGAACATGTGAGCTGAGTTGTGTGCAAAATAATTAAAGAGGTAGTGAGCGTGTGTCTGAGTAGGGCATACGTTTCCAGTCTAGAAGAATTGAGACATTAAAAAATGATTTTTTTTAAACAAATTAATCTGTACTGTTTGTTCAATCTGTGGCAATGGTGAGTGTTAAGAGTATAAGCTTACTGTCTTTAAGGGTTGAAGGGCCAAGAGTTATTAAAGAATATTCCCAAATGCCCATTTCACAGTTATCTGCGCCATTTTGAAAGGCAGCCGTCGAAGCGAAATGAACGGTGAGCTTGCAATGATGATGATCAGTTTCAAATGATTTTTTACAATGTTACCTGTTGTACATCCCATTCCTGGACAGGACGTGACAGCCATGTATTGGACAGACGATAAGTGCCAACTGATGGACCGTCTGATGTTGGACTGAAGGACACTGGACTGGTGACTGAACAACGATAAAGAGTATCATAACGTTATTCTAACAACAAACAACACGTTTTTAGTTTATTGAGGAAGGGAAGAGTAGATTTTGGTGGATAGACGTAAGGAGTAGGGTAACAAAGGGCATTTGACCTTTATACAATGTTCAGTAGCATGCATAATTATACAAGAGAGCCGTCTATTTTTTACCAAAGTCTCAACAACTTCAACCAAATCCAGGGAAAATGACACAACTAACAATCTTAGTAAAGCAAATGTTCAATCAGTTGTATGCAGGATGACTTGATGTTTTCCACTTTCACGGTGATGGTTGAAAGCAAATGCTGTTTCTACTATGTTTTACTTTAAAAATCGTAGTCTATAATATTGTTCATAGACTGAATCGAAATATGGCGTACTCTTATTGTTCTTGACTGTCTAGCCTCATGTTCATGTTGGAAAACAATAGAGTTTTCACATGTATGCGAGGTTGGACAGTCAAGAAGAATTGTTATTCAAATTGGCCGCCAAATTTCAATTCGGTGTATAATAAAGTTTTATAAGCAGAACAAAGAACATAATTTGAACTTTGAAAATACTTTGAACTGTATGGAAACAGTATGAAGATAATTGTTTAATATCTAGATTGGTTAACATCAAATTACCGTTAGATTCAGATTCAGAGTCAGTAGACATACGATCTGGAGTTGTGTCAACTAATGATTCATTATAAGACTCAGATACAGGTACAGTCTTCATCTTGAGTAACGGCATTGCAGGAGGGAGGAATGGTGATGAACCACGTGATGAAGCTTGTGACGAAGCAAGGTCAGAATCAATCTGTGGAAGAAAGAACAAAATTAATATATTTATTTGGCAAACATCAGTATTCACTTCATTATCATTACAGTAGCATTATTGTAAAGAGCAAACAAATTGCTTATAGTGTAGCCTACGAGGCTCTACCACAGGGAGTCCACAGGCTGGTTAAAGTGATATATATTTCTTATATTCTTTACAAACGTTAAGTTTCACCATATAACATCATTATACTAATTATTATCCCTCAAGTCAATCTTTTCTTTAAAATAAACTCACTATCAAGTACAATTATCCCAATAGCTTAAAAAAACAACACCATTATGCTCCTCGGCCACGAGCCTGCATAGCCAGACGTCCAGTCTATCAACCCCCAACAAGGAACGCCTGGCTTCACTGGCTAAGGATTTCTATAACTACTGTACGACACTTACTCTTCTTGCAGCTTCTTCGATTCCCTCTAGTGAGTTAGCAGAACTACCAAAGCACTCATCAGAATCCATCTTTCTTCTAGGTACCCTACCCTCTTCCTGGTCTATAGCACTTGGCAATGACGCTACTTTGTTGTTGTTCGTTTTGGCAAGTTGTTTTTCCAGTAAATTCTCAACCACAACATTTTGAGTTTTATCTTTGACTGCTAATGGGTAGCTGCTCCTCAATTCTACAGAACAGAAAGAATATTCGAAAATTTAAATAAAAGAAAGAATTGCACACTTCATATCAGTTACCGGTAATGAATTATGCCCTTGATTTAACAAAATGCTATGATATGTTTTTAGTCTTTCTAAATACTTAAAACCATCTACAACTCGCAAATGTCACACAATTTTTTTTTTCACATATAAACATAATAGTTACATATTGGCTAGTTTTTTTTTATGTGAGCTTCCCTGATTTCATCACAAATTTTGAACAATACAAAGCACTGTATATCATATCCTTCTCCACACATGATCACCCATGGGTGGTTATACAACAGCCCCAGAGGGAGTAGCAGCTCCGACTATGGGTACCCTCAGTGACTGGCACACACTAAAACATACTAACCAGTTATCATGATAAGCAGTGTGAATTGTTCAATATATGTCTGGTAAATTATTTATTCAATAATGAAAATTTAAGGAAGTATAAAGTCACGACGTTTCAGTCTCATCATGAAACCATCATCATGATGGGCCGAAACGCCATGACTTTATAATTCCTTTAATTTTCAATATTAAATCAATATCTCAATCATTGTTGATAAGTAAAATATTTAATTGAGCATATTTGACATTGCACTATATAAATGACCTTGTTGTGTAGATGATTCTGGATCAGTTGGTGAGTTATCCAGAAGGCTTCGTCCTGTTGGTTTAAGCTTAAAGCCGCCAGCAGGGAATCCAGGCAGAGCAAAACCTTGACCAAACTGCTTAGGACGCTCTACTCTCTCTTGTCTACTTTCAACAACCTTATCATCCTCTTCCTCTTCTTCATCCTCATTATAATCTAGTTCTCCATTTTTGAAAATCTGTTGGCACAATGTTGTAGCAATCAATCAAACAATCCATCAATCAATCCATCAAACAATTAATCCATCAATCAATCAATACAACAATCAATCCATCAATCAATGCAACAATTAATCATTCAATCAAACAATTAATTAATCAATCCATCAATCAATCAATCCATCAACCAACCAATTCAACAATTAATCAATTAATTTAACAATTAATCAATTTATCAAACAATTAATTAATCAATCCATCAATCAATCCATCAATCAATGCAACAATTAATCGATCAATCAATCAATTAATCAATCAATCCAACAATTAATCAATTAATCAATCAAACAAACAATCAATTAATCAATCCAACAATTAATCAATCAATCAAACAATCAATTAATCAATCAATCCAACAATTAATCAATCAATCAATCCATCCATCCATCCAGCAATCAGTCTATCAATCAATCGATCAATCCAACAATTAATCAATCAAACAATCCATCAATCAATCCAACAATTAATCAATCAAACAATCCATCCATCCAGCAATCAGTCAATCAATCAATCCATCCATCCAGCAATCAATCAATCCAACAATTAATCAATCAATCAATCAATCAATCAATGTATTGATTAATGAATAGAAAATATACAGAGCTGGTACCATAAATGAATCTACTTACATCAAGATCATCTTCCAAAGAGCATCCCCAGCTAGCTCTAGTTGGTTTATGTGCTTTATTTTGTGCTTCAGCAACTCTTTTCTTGTCCAGGTTAACGTCATTGTTTAGTGGTTTTGTAACTGGTACGATGTCCAGATCCACTTCAATGTCCTCTGTATGAGCTAAACAAAGCAAATAGATTATTTTAAACTGACTAATACAGCAAACACAAATCATGTCAAGGAATTGACATATTAAGTATAACTTGGATTGTGCTTGCACTGCATAAGCATCTGCAAAAACGTGGCATTAACATTGTGGACATAAATCTTAAAATGTTACAGCGCAACGCGTAAAAGTATGGCCACTGATAATGTATTCGCATACTTCTGTCTCGCAATCGATCCAATCAGCGTTGTAGGATTGTGTTATCTTGTCTCGGATCAAAACGCTTATTGGATCGATGGCGAGACAGAAGTATGCGAATACATTATCAGTGACCATACTTTTGCGCGTTGCGCTGTAAAAGTATGCTCATTCCTAGGAAAGAGGTTTCACTGTACAGTATCATCAACAAATATAATAAACGTTCTCTGCCTAAGCAGGGATCACAGGAACTGAAGAAGTCCTACATATTACACAAATATGGAGGACTTAACAACAAATTAATATTTATGGTATTTTAGATCTTTTAGTCTGATAGACAGCTTCTTGTACAGAATTTTAGTTCTTTATAGTCCCTGCTGTTCAGCTGATATATAGTGAAACAATACAGATAGTGATCCTGTGAGGTTAGTACATATTGTCATAAATTAGCATATATTAACAAACCTGCTGCCATTCTTTCAAATTTCTCAGCTTCAAGAGAGAAGTATCTTTCTTGTGGTCCCTTAGACGTAGTAGTACCATTGGTGAGACGAGAACTAGGGAAACTATTCTTGGTGGATGGTGTACTGCTTTTATTATTAGATGATTTCAGTGACTTAACCTCCTGTTCCAACTCTTTTATCTAGAAAGGAAAAAACATTATTAATTTTAGAAGGTTGTAAGTAATGTAAGTAATGTGTAGAAGTGGTGTGCCTAATAAACAATTATTAGCCTGAGACAAAGTGGCTACATGTATATGGGATTATTGAAAAATAGTAGGAATTTCTTGAAGCAATCAGAGCAAGAGAATTTCTATAATATTTATACTTAAATTAATAGGATAACTGTAAGTAAGTAAGTAAGTAAGTGAGTGAGTGAGTGAGTGAGTGAGTAGTGAGTGAGTGAGTAGCGAGTGAGTGAGTAAGTAAGTAAGTAAGTAGTGCTGTGTTATATATTTACCCTGTAAGAAAGAGCTGTAGCATATGAATCATTCTTGGATTCTGATGCTTTCTTGTCCCTGGAAAGAAAATAAAATAGCTATCATATCAATCAAAAGAAATAGTACAATAAACCAAAAAAATTATGATATTTTATAAATAATTATTTTATTGCAGTGTTCAATAATTTTTTTTCACAAATACTTAAGTTGTAAAACATTTCACACACACACACACAAAAAAAAAAACAGAATTCATAACAGAATCCATAACAGAAATAATATATAAGAAGTAAGTGATTAGACGTTTCAACCATAACCTGATAGCCTTCATCAGTAAATACTGAAAAGAATACTTATAATCTTACCTGTCAATCTTGTCTTCATATTCTCTGTTCTTAGTCTTCAACGTGTTGTATCTCTTTTCCAGTAGTAGATACATGCCTTTGCTTTCCTCAAGTTGTTTAATCATGTCAGCATTCTCAGCCTCGGCTATAGCTACTTCCATCTCTGAACTTTTGAGTTTTTCACTCAAGTCTGCTAGTGATGCTTGAAGCCTTTTAGTCTTGTCATCTTTGTTTTGATCATTATCCTTTAAAACCAACAGAAAGTTGAAAACCTACTCTCATAATACTTTTCAAAAATGCTACTGAAAGACAACTTTAATATTCTTCAACAGAAAGTATTACAAAAGAACAACTAAATAATTAGGTGAAACAATGGCATGTAAATCAATACCATTTGCCATAATTACCAAGCACTAATATGTAAATCAAAAATCTCATGGCCAGAAACAACACAAAAATCGACAAATTTAAACAAATTAATACACAAATAAATTAATCAATGCATGTCAAATAAACAAACACATAATTATTTGAATCAATTATTATAGTAATCAATAGGAAAAAATAGAAATGAATGGAAAGATGAATAAGTGAATAAAAAAAAGTATTTAATAAACAATAAATACTGGTAGATATAAGAGAGTTATATTTAGTGGAAATAAGAAAAGCCAGTACTTACATTAGATGACCTTAATGCTTCTAGTTTAGATTCCATCTGCCTTAGTTTAGCCTCTGCCCTGTCTGCCCTCATCTCAGTCTGTGTTGGTAAAAACAAAACAAATGTTTGTACAGTTTTGTACTAAATCTCAATAAGCATTTCTTCTATGTTTTGCATTATTTTTTTGTTTGTTAAATCACTATTATTTGTACACTAAGTGACAAAGAGCAAACTAATATAACCCTGTTCACATTTACTTTTAAGGTTTCTACCTCTAAAGATAGTATTTTCATTGACTTTTTGCTACTTCAAGTTAAGATCCAGAAAGGATTCATGCATGAGAGGGGGTGACTTTTTGTGTGTTTGTTATTGTCATCTCTAAATCCAACAGACAATGAAAAATAATAAAATAGAAAGACTTGGCTAATCAAAAGTGGGTTAACTAGTCACAGTCAATCCCCATCCCCCCACCCCCTCCCCCAATCTGTGCATGTAACTTACATAATAGAATGGATGATTCTTATGTTAATATAGTTTAATAATAGTCCTTTTCACAGTTACATTCAGTGACCACAAATAATAGTTTCAAGTCAAGGTTTGAGTTGCTGCACATAGCAATTTTACTATAATTTATCATGCGCAGCAACGCGAACCTCAACTTGGAGCTATTATTCATGGTCACTGAGGCTGTTCTGTGAAAAGAACTATTGCTTGTACAATAACAAAGACAATAGCTGTTACCTTTGCAAGTTTGACCTTCAATTCTTCTATTTCCTTGCTTGAATGTTCAACACTGTTAGGGCTACTTGTGGGCTTGGTAGGTGTATGCTGTTTACCTTTCTCTCTTCCCATAAGAAACCTAAGAACAAATACATATTCAACATCATTGACAAGTACAAAGTAAATAAATAAATAAATAAATAATAATAAATAGATAAATAAATAAATAATAAATAGATAATAAAGAAATAAATTGACAAACTAGTTAACAAACAAACATATAAACAAACAAACATATAAACAAACAAATAAATAAATAAATAAATAAAAAAATAAATAAAAAAATAAAAAAATAAAAAAATAAATAAATAAATAAATAAATAAATAAATAACTATTTAGTGTATAAATAACTTACTCAATAATAATTTTTCATTCACAGAATTGATGCAAGACTATTCAATGATGAATATAGAAAAATGTCTGTTTTGGTTGCTTGGGCTACCTGTGTTTTTTTTAGCACAGGGTACCCAAGAGCACTTGGTATGACATCAAGTTGAGTTTGATAATACAATAGACCCTTTTAGTTCTGTATGCAAATTGCACATTACGGACCACATGGCATTCCCCTGAGAGTTGTTCTTTTATGTCAAGTATTAAAATATTGATACATAACAAAAGATCAACTCAAAAGGGAATGAACACATGGTTTGAAATGGGAAAATAAACATTGAAGCTGAATGGGTCTATTGTGTAGTTATTATTTATTTCATAATTTTGAAAATATAGACTGATATTTTTGAGATATTCTCATGGTTATAATTTTACTAAAACAGATGTTCTTAATCAAAAGGGCCCCAGAATAGATTAAAAAAAATATTTAGGGCTTTTTTCAATTTTTATATTTAGAGATATATAATTAATATCTGACAATGTAAACAAAAATATGTAAAAGTTCCTTTAAAAATGTTTATCTTTAGTGTTGCTGTCTTATGGGAGATAAATGCATGCAAGGCTGCATTATCAATATTTTCTGCCATTTTATTTTCTGAGAACCAGAAAAACTATTATCGCCGTTTTTCTCTATTATCCTGGAGATAACAACCTTGCCACCCTGAGACTATCTGGGAGGCATATCTGAAGATATCATGGGGAGAGCTATGGTAGTTAAAAAATTATTCCAGAACATTTCTACTGATGAAAAACTATTTTAAATTGGAATTTGCAAATATACTTCTAAAGAATGTTTAGCATTTACAAAGTACAAAATGTATATTAAACTATCACATCTGTTGACCTGACTAGAAATTATTAGGGTACATCAGACATATATAGACAATTAGACCAGATGTGCTGATGTCATTACGGAATATTCTAGACATCATATACTCTTATTACAATGGCATTATCAGCTGTTAAATCTAGAATTATAGTTGATCTTTAATCTTGGCACACTTAGAGGGTTTCACATATTAAACCACATTTAACATATCACCCTTTGCTGGATATCACTACTGGTAATAGTATGTAATGTTGGTGTGTGTCATGTTTACATGTGTTGGTATTGTGATGCTAATTTGCCAACCATTTTCACAATATAGATTTTTGAATTTTCTTTGTTCTAATAACAATGGTTGGTTGGCAAAACCATACAAAAATATGTCACTGTATGTCCACCAATGTATGCATCATACAGTCATTCTCATTAATGTTATCCAGATAATAAATAGGCATTTTTATTATTGCAAATGTCATGTTTGTGCTATTTTTAAAAACAAGCATTAAACTGTGCTTTATCAGATAAATAAATGTTGATAAAACATGTACTGCAAATTTTTGAAATGGCTTAAAAAAATCCATCAATTCAAGTAATATAAAATAAATTTTTTAAATAAGGCATTGAAAAATACACAAAAATTTGATGAGCCGCTCATGGCATTCTGATTATGCGCAAGATTCATTAATATACATCCCACATTCGAGACAGAACTTGTATTTGTCAGTGGGAGGAGCCTCTATTAGCCAAAATTGTCCAATCAATTGATTTTTTAGGGTTAAAACCTCTTGCACGTGACTAAATTGGACTAAAGGCTTATGAATCATTAATATTTTTTAAATAATATACCCGTCCGGTACATTATTTTATAGATTATGTCAAACTAAATATAATTATGGATGTGGAATTTACAGAGAGAAAGTTTAGCCAAAGGAATCATTATTATTCAATAAGATATATGACATTTGGAATACTAATATTAATAATAACAACTTTAATAGACACAGTGTGCCCTACTAATCAGGGGACTTTTTGTAACAATCACAATGCCTAATTAAATATCTGTCTGGACAATATTGATGAGAATTGTCATTTATAGGTTAAGTGATCAGTTAACTCAATCAAGCAGTCAGTTAACTCAATCAAGCAGTCAGTAAACTCAATCAAGCAGTCAGCATGTTCTGTGTTTATAAACACATGAGTTGGAAGATGGCTGCTATGTCAAGTGTAATAATTGTCCTCGTACTGAAAACAACTTGTATATACCTCTAACTTGATCATATTAAGCTACACCTCTCATAATTCAGCACTGTTGCTGCATAAAAGGTTGTGTTTACTACTATACATACATACAATTAAGAGCATTCTATAAAACGTACCTGACAGTCCCATTGGTATGTTTCAAGGTTTGAGCAGCAAAGATTTGAGTTACTCCAACTAAAGACACTCCATCAACTTCAATGATTTGATCATTTACTTGGATTCTAATATGATACAAAATAAGAAAACATTACTACCATATTCCACTATAATTGATAGTAGGATTAACAACATTTGAAAAACATGTCTAAAAACAAAGCTTTGTTTTTTCATTGGACTGTTGTCTTCGCACCTAGAACAGCAGATTCTGGAGGCTGAAGTTTTTTAGGATCATTATGAAATTCACATTTTTTCCAACATTAGTTAGAGGGAGCTTGAGTATTGCTTGAGTAATTAAATAATTAGAATATGCAATATATTAAATAATTTAACAATGCCAACCCTTGCACCTTTTCTGGAGTGGTTATTATAAGGAATTTCACAAGAAAAAAAAGTTTTTTGAAATAAAATCAAGAATGATGACTTGAAACTAACAGTTAATGTTAGAATTCCTGCATGTGTCTATAAAACCTTTGACATGAGAAAAAAATATTTTAAGAGAACACAAAATAACAGCAAACAACTGAAGACTGAGATAAAACACAAACTTAACAAATGAAAAAAAAAACAAAAAAAAAACAAACAGACAATCAAACACAGATAAACAAACCTATATCCTACAAACCACACACACACACACAAAAACAAATCAATCAAATAAAAAATCACTGCGAATAGCCTTGTCCTGTAGTTACAAAGTTATTACTCAGGGTACCCCGCAGGGGAGCCTGAGTCTAGGTTTACCTTTTATATCTATGGGTCTATCATTGTGTCGAGATTACACATGACGTAATGCCCCAGGTAAACCACCTATCAATTACTATTCTATGACGTAGCCTGAGTAAATGCACTAAGTGCGTCTACTAGTTAACAATAAAAAATGAACTTGCTGACCAGTCAAAATGAGCTACATTACAATGTACACATTATAATGTCCATATATAATTCCTTACCTTCCATCTTTTTCAGCTGCACCTCCTTCAGTAAGAGACTTGATAAAAATACCAAGTTTTTCTACACCAGTGTCAGTACCAACACCAAGTCCTATAATACTTAACCCAAGTCCTCTAGCATCTAGAAAAAGAAAATCACAACTTTACAACCTTGTTCTACATGTATTTTACTGCTCTAATATGATGTTTTATTATTGTGGCAAAGACATCATTGTATTCTAAATGTTTATCTCAGAAACAATTTGAATAAGGGGTGGATAAAATTATTAATTTTCCTACAGTGAAAGGGAAAAATATATATTTATGTGTTGTAATTATACTGGAGAAAGCCTGTTACTGTTGGTGTCTATGTTTCAACTGTCTGAGCCAAGGCCATCTTCAGAAAGATAACATTTAGTCTAAAATATGTTAGAATTTTTGTAGCTAATAAATTCATTCAAAAGACGTAACTACAGCTATAAAATTATTGTACTAAATAGGAACTAGCAAAAAACTAGTATAGGCTGCATCAGTATTTCATATTAACAATAGGCAATAAAATGAAATTTGTATCACTGAGTGACAGTAATTAACTTTACAGACATGTATTTTGAGCTATAGCCCTTCGTTTTGCAGTCTTTGATTAAGAGCTAAAGCTCAAAACGTCAGTACAGTTATTGTTATCATTTTTTATGGTGTTACAAATGTTCTTTTATTGCCTATCATAATATTTCACTTCCTGTGCATAAGAGGAGGTCCAGCCTCATTTTGATGTCACAAACATCAAGAAATGCCTGGTTGATTTTGTATATTTATTTAAGAAAAACAAGATGGCCACCAAATTCAAAGTTTGCAGAGAGATATCTTGAAAATGAGGTTGTGTTCACCCCCACTTTTTCTTGTACCAATCTACAGATTATTGATATAATTACTTTATTCATTTGGCTATTTTGTTCCATAAAAGCCATTCTTTAACATAATTTGGTACCCACAATTTAGATGCTTAGCCTAATAAATGTACAATTCATGTAAATTTGACTGTGAAGTTTTTCTTAGCCATTATTCAAAGACATGATTCAATAATTTTTCCTTGACCACAATAACACAACCCACAGTAGCTCAAACACTTTTAAAATCTAGAAATCATGTATTTTAAAATTTTCTTGGTAATCGATATCATTGCAAGTGTATTTATAGCTGGAGTACTCAACTTGTAAGTGGATCTTAATTAAGTACATGAAAAATGTACACCCTCAAATGTTAACTATCATGATTAGAAAATTGTTTATAAAAAGTCTCAACTAAAGATGAGGACCATAGAGAAAAGTTGAAGTGGACAATAAGTTACAAAAATAGACAAATGAATATTTAAATATAGGGTCAAAACACGGTATTTGAGTTTCCCTGTTCCCCTCCGTAACACTTGACATTTTTTATTGTGACCAAGATATAGAAGTTTTTTTACTCTCATGTGCCTTTAGTACTGGTAGATATCTGTGATGTTAACATGCAGTTATGGTAAAATATTCTATAGTCAAGTAACTACAGGTAAAGAAAAGGTTTTGTCTTCCCCTCCGTAACATTCCAAATACCGTGATTTAACCCTATAGTACAATAGCAGTAGTTACAAAAAATATGTTGAATCAATTAAAAACTATTAGAAACAATGGTATGAGCTGATTTTAATAATATTAAAAAAATAATTTTTATATGTCTGAATAAAACATTTTCTAGAATAACCTTTCTCTGTTCAAAATTCAAAAGCAAGTTGTATTTATTTTTTATTAACACCAATAAATATTATTTCACATAGCTAGGTATGTAACATAAAAATTGTTTCAATGAAATCAAAAGATTATTTGACATGTGAACTATTAGGAATTTCAGTTTCAGATTTTTGTGATCTTATCCATAATCTTGACAAAAATGCAAAGATGTTGAGATGTACAAAGGACAGGAAGTGAATTACTTGTCCAACTAAGCAGCTAGTATTGTGAAAATGAAATTATACTATTTACGCATGTCGTTGGAGCACATTTTGTAATTTTGACATGGAATCTATAATAAAAAATGTGGGCATATATATACTTATAAATAAATATTAATATGGATATACATACATTTACAAAGAGTGTGTGGACAATGAGGTCAAGATATTTAGAAACGTTGTTGATTAAGGAGGGCTTTTCTCAATGAAGTTAGATTGGACTGCCTCTTTAATCTTTAATTTTAATTTTTTAAATTTGTTTATATTAATTAATTCTAAAATATTTCTATTAAGACAAGTGTTACTAACAAAGTAATACAAGCACTTGGCACTTTTGTATTAACAAACAGCAGCATTGTGTGAAAATGTCCAAAATGAATGTACACATTAACCTTATAGTGATAATGTAAACTTTGAATTCTACGTATAAACAATTTTTGATTATTCCTAAAATTAGAATTTATAAATGAATGTATTGCCATATTTAGGCTTTGAATGAATTAAACTAATGTACTGACAATATATTTTCTTGAAGCACATTAGAGCGGTTTTCGTATGAGTGGGAAACTGGCCGTAATATTTACGGTACTGTTACTGTAGAACTTTCGAATGTTTTCATAGATTGAAGTTACGGCTACGGTACGGTACGGTCAGTTTCCCACTCGTACGAAAACCGCTCTATTCTAAGGAGTGTGTATGCAAAATAAATTCATATGTTTTGTTTAAACATTGTGTTTAATAATACTTGTATCATAATTATAATTGTTGTACTAGTTTCCTATGTTATTTTTAAGGTGCATTTGGGTTAGAAATGTACCATTTATTAAATACTTTCTTATTATTAAATTATTATTATAAATTATAGATTTTAGCATGACAAGCAATTGCACATGTACCCCTATGTCTAATAACCTGTATTTTGCATCTCTTGATAACAACCAACATATTGTAATAATTTCTCAAATTTGGTGCCATTTATAATAATTAATTAAATACAATGTACATTTATGAGACAGTCACATGTTTTATTGTGAAAGAAAGTACAGTTTTTAGACATGTGCTACTAGCACATAAAATAACTTTTTATTTTTAACTGTCACACGTGTCTAAAAACTTTCCTTATTTCAACAAGTAAATGAAAACAGCAATTGTTTTTCTTAGAATATGATTGAATAAATGTGCATCTAAATAATGTAGTATTTATCTAGATATTGTGTAAAATAGATGTAAAAATCAACAAAACCTTAAACAGTTGCAGTCACATAAAGTAACAAAACTCACACTAAGTGTACTAGTACATATATAATATATTCGTGTACACCAAGAAAGACATTCTCATAATATTGTGCTTCAAGAAAATATATTGTCAGTACATTAGTTTCATTCACAGCCTAAATATGGCAATACATTCATTTATAAATTCTAATTTTATGAATAATCAGAAATTGTTTATACGTAGAATTCAAAGTTTAAAATTTCAATATTGAAACTTGGTAATCAATGATAAATGACTCTCTTGTTATGATGTTAAATATTGGTTATAATGCATACTAATACTGTCAGAACAACAATGTCAGCTAAAATAATTTCTTGATCACTTTTACTTCTAAATTGAATGAAATTACTCGCTCGAGATCTACTATCAAATGTTCCTTGAATTATAAATTATTGACATGTTAAAAAATATGTGAAAATAAAAAAATAGCTTTATGGACAAATGAGTTTAAATCAAAATTATGTTTTGACAAGAAAAGCAGAAATGCTTTGGGAGATACCAAGAATTTTGTTTTGCTATTAAACAAAACTGTCACTCCATGATATTGAAGAACAGAATATTTGAACCAAATTACCATAATAAAACAAAACACAATTGAAATACTGAACTGAAGTCACTGCAACATCGTCATTTCAATATTTTGTACACGAAACAATTGTACATTCTTCAAACAGCAATGTGTTGTGTTGCTTTTACTCTTTAATTCCCTAGGCATACGTGATGACAGGAACTAATAGCGATTAATCATTGATGTAATTAACATAAAGACCAAAGAAAAATAGGCTAATTCACGAGAAAACATCAGAGATGGTTTAAACAACAGTATTTGAAGTCATTGTGAATTAGTACAATCAAAGACTGTCAAAATATATCATATATCAATAATATCCAGTCTTTGTTTTATTATTTTTTGCTCTATGTTGCTGATAAGAGAGATTATGAATGATCTGTTCTGCATCAAGGATTCCTCTAGGAAGAGCTAAGATTAGAGGTGACGTTGTCAACCATGTCCAAGTTAACAATGTCACAAACTATGTTCAACAATTACACCGATGAAGCATGGATTAATATCAGCAGATGCTGTAATAAAGTCCCTATAATTATTTGTTGAGTAGTGAGTGGAGTTTGAAAAAGGAAATAAAAAACTTGACAGTCTAGTTAAATACAGTATAGCAAAATGTACACATAAACTTAAAAAACATGGCACTTTACAATATATTATGTACTTGTACATATCATGTATAAAAGCCTTGGGTATATAAGTAAACTTTATGTTGACAAACATTAAAGAAAATGACTTATATATTATACAGTGTTAATGCTATTTTTATTATTAACATGTTTCTTACCTTTATCTAGATCTACAGAGAAAACATCCATCTTTTCAACTCTTTTTTCCAGTTCCCATTCAGCAGAGGCAGTTACAGGATCGACTTCGTCATTTCCTCTTATATACTCTTCTGCACTATAAGTGAACCATTTTCCAGGTCCGCCATCTGCAAACACAACATTTCTGCCAGGTTTTTTCTTTTCTCCCTTAGGAAAGGAAGATATAAGAGGCACATGATCAAAAGCAAAAGGCTGTCTCGGTAGATGGGAATCAGCTTCAGGAGAACTGTGTTCAACAAAACTGCCATCATCATCAGATGATGCAGCATCATCATCATTCTTTTCCTCAATGTCATTATTTTTCACAGCTTCACGTCTTTGTACTTGATCAGTATCTAGTTTGTTGTCATTCTTGTTTACTTTAACTTCAGGAGAAACAAAAACTGGTCTTGTGTCTTCTTTTTCCTCTGGTGGTTCTGGTTCATCTTTCCAGTTTGCTGCCCGAACTTCTCCAGGTCGTCCATAAACAAGAGATTCATCCCTCACTCGCTGTTCACTCTGATGTATATTGTGATGGTCATGCCTTTCTTCTCTCTTGCTGATAACTGGTTTAGATAGTGGCGTGGAATTGAGTTCATCTTCTTCTTCAGCTTTTAGCATTTCCTCACTATTTTCAGCACTACTTTCAACAGATGAAGAAATCCCAGAATCAATTCTTTCTTTTTTGGAGGAATCCCCATCAGTATGGAATGTTTGATCGGGTGTACATTCTAGTGAATTCGATTCCTGGTATTCTAATTGTTGTGGTTCTTCTTTGATTATTTGGTTGTGATGTGAAGACGGTTCAGTATTCTCACTTATATCTAGAACATCTACACTGCTCGACTTGGAGAGTCTTTTAAACGATCTCGGTTTCCCTATTGATATATCGTCAAAAGAATGCTGTTGTTCAAACAGCAACATTTCATTTTCATTTGGGCCTGCATCAGAGAAACTTCTCTGCTTGTATGGTTTATGTAAAGGCTTAATGCCTGGATCAGAACGTGTCCTAGATCTTATCCCCTCGTGCGTTAGCTCAGGAACAAGATCTGACAGCTTAGGACTGGATCCCTTTTCTTTGAGGGAGATATGCATACTTTCGGAGGGACTCTTTTCCTCAAATCTAGCTCTCTTGGCAGCGATGCCTTCGGTTACGTAGATCTTATAGTTCCCTTGTGACGATGCGTTGTTGACATACGTTGGGACAGACCATCGATTTATCGTTGGGTCTGATTCAGATACTTTACGAACCTTAACTGCAGATTTTGGCCTTGGCTTAAGGGCCGGTTTAGATAATGGTTGATCTTCATTATCAGTTGGTGAAAGCGAATCAAAGATATTTTTCAATTTACTGACACTCAATCGTTTAGATTCCTGGTCGGAATTTGTTCGATTAGCTTGGACTTTTTTCTCGGGTTCCCTTTCCTGAGATGAAGCCGTTGAACTGCTTTTCTTTGCATTGATATAGTTTAAATCAGAATGTAAATGAGTTTTTGGTGGCGAAGCGAATTTCGAATAGGATTTGGAATCATGTTCGCCCTTTTGAAAGTTCGCGTTTGTACGGTCGTGTTTGTTGGCAGTGGTTCTTGGTCTAACATTTTCATCTCTAGGTTTTCCACAATCTCTTCTTCTTACTCGATTTTCCCTCAAAACAGCAGCTCTTGTTGTTGCCATTACGGGAACTAAACTGTACGATAACTGCCGTGGAGAAATGCCTTTGTAAATGCTAGTCTAGCGAAGTTCATGGTCCTCTATCGAATCCAACAAATCTAATGATACTGAAGATGTGATAAAATTGTCTTCTCAAATTTCCAAATCGACAGTCCAGACGTAAAATAACTGACAACGAATCCCTTAAATACCGAGACACGGAAATAGCTCTATGAATAAACTATTTCATGACGTTGAAGTTTTTTTATGGTCCGAGTAAGTGAAGCTCAACTTTAAACTTATCTTTGCTATAAAAACGAGTCAAAACACATCAACTGGTCCAAATACTTCAAAGCAAGAGATCTTACAATCCTGCAAGTCCAAGGAAGACAATTTACAGTATAATTCGTGGTTTTAGTGCAAGAAGTTGACTGCCTTTCACACTAAGAACGGATATCGTAAGCAATGCTGTTTGTACCAAGTGCCAAAATGAAATTTATCCATGGGTAGGTCACGTGATTCAAGATGGCGTCTTTATTTTTAAAGAATTTTTAGATTTTTAAAGAATCATGAAGATGAGCCAACACAAGACAAATAATAACTCTTTTTGAACAAGGATGATAACCACAACGGTTTTTGGCAATGTACGTAATGCATTATTGACTCAATGGACTCAAGACAATTCTTTTTTTCAACTCCACAGGAAGCCCAACATCCGCCAAGTCATTACAGGGACCATTTCTTATCAACTATTTGGTCAAATTCTTTACTGAATTGTAAGGCTTTTGTGTCAATTAGAAATTCTAAAAGTAAGAATCGAGAGAATTTAAAATTTTGTCTTTCACCATTTTCAGTGGTATCAGTTATTGAGTGTTGCGTCGTTCGTTTCAAGTACTAAAGTACACAAAAGGTTGAAATTTGATTTTGTCAGCATAATTGAGAAAAAGAGAAAATTCATCAGATACACTAGTACGAAACTTTTTTGTGGTATGATTACACCGATAAATGTCAAACAATTGAGGAACAAAGCCAATATTTGCAAAGCAACATTCCGCCCGCAACTACCTAATAATTGTGCGACATCGGATAACTTCACATGCACACTCAGCGCCATCAAAAAAACCCTCAGAAAAATGTCAAACTGTCAGAAAGAGTGAAGGTCTCACGGACGTTAATTTCGAAACTAAAATGATAATTTGTTCAGTAAGTATGTTCGAAAATAAGGGATTAAGGTATGTAAATAGTTTAATACCATCAACATGATGAGCACTCCGGCTTTAAAGCACAAGAACGAGGACAGGCCCAGGCAGTTTCTCCATTTCCTATTTCCGTCTGATATGTTACACGAACTTAGACGAGGCGCGCAAAGCATCAGGGTCGATAGTATTGCGTCTGTTTTCTATAGTGAACAATAAGGTGAAAATGCCCTGTTACAAATATTGTACTAAAGTCATAAATTTTAAGCATATTCTAATTGCTATAATCATTCATCTATTAGTGTCATGTAATAATTTTCTATTTTGTAAATAGCTACTTGTATTTGTGTAAATAAATAAAGAATAGACTAGAAGAATAGAAGCTATTTTATTACTTTTAAATTCCTCCGTCGAAAGAGCCGGATTCACGTTATATCAGAAATGTCTGTAAACAATTCTTTTTTTCGAGTGTGTTATTAATTTTCAGTTGATCGCCTGAAGCAGAAAATAATTTGGTATTAATCAAGCTATGCTTTCTTTTTTTTATTTAGTTGATCGGATATTAAAAAAAAAAATTATTTTGCCCCGGAAAATTATTCATATACATTATTTCAGTCTAGCTGTCAGCAGACTATATCGCGTGCGATATAATGAATTTTCTTGACAGATGCAGTTATGGCCTGGACAGAAAGTGACATTCTGCCATAGATCAGATTATAGAGTTTAATCGAGGAAGTAATATGACATTATACGCTGGTGTTTTTTATTCAGTCAGGTGATGTGCCGCTTTCATTTGAAATCGCGTGCGTATGCTAGTGCATGTTTAAAATAAAACGCCAAGCAGGGGGTTGATTAGCATTGTTTTGGTTTATTTGTAAATCACAGCTATAGGAATTTATGAAGTAGATGATCAGTAAACTGTTTCCTACTTTTACAAGAAAAGCTTTGATCGAAACTAGTTGAAGATGATCGCTTCTTTCCGTATTTTCCGACTCAATCAAAGTTTCGGTTTTACGCGCCGAAAAAATAATGATCTCAAAGTAGTTTAGCTAGCTAACCGATCGGTTTTATTGAAGGTTACCCTGTGTACAGCCGCCCCCACCCTCCCCCCTACAGGGAGAAATAGATGTAAGAGATAAGCCTGCAGGAGACATTTATGGCCATTGAATGAAATCACTCAACTTGCCCATTTTGGAAATGTCAATGTTAATATATATTGCGTGCTAGTCAAAAGGGCTTTGATGTCTGCTCGATACGCACCCCGGCCCCGCCGTGCTGGCGATTTCAAAGCAGTACGCGTGCGGTCGAGGTATCATTTCAACCGTTGTTCAGTTGTTCGCAGGCCTAGAGGCTGTTTATATGAAGGCGAGTTGACCCTGCTAGCCGGGATAACCAGTCTTTTGTTTTATATTCCCCTGGGGACACAAAACAATAGAGTTATCCCGGCTAGCAGGGACAACTCGCTTCATATAAACAGCCCCCTAGTCTGGTGTCCAGCTCCGTTGCAGAAGTCTTTTTTTGGTCGTGCGTTTCCCATTTATTAAAGACGTCTGCAACGGAGGCCACATATCCAGATGTCAAGCCTTCATTGATTGATGAATTCGACCATTTTCCCAGGTAGGGCTTTTAATTTCCCTTCGCTTGTGGGCAGGTCAACCCACAAACGAAGCTGAAAATCAAACAGCCTTGTCAAAACGATCGATCTTAATTTGCGAGTAGGCTCCCTCATTAAATATTATCATCATCATCATCATTATTATTAGAAGAAAGTTATTATTTTATAGAAAGATGCAAATGCAAATTTTTTTTTGACAATAAGGATTTGTATGATCTGATGAAGAGCTTTTAGCTTCCACACTTACAAACTCCCTAAACAGACGTAAAGTCTTACCCACCCACTTCAGGCCAAATTAGCCACAGCCCTGCCCTTGGAAGACAATATTACTAGTATAATGTAATCCCCCGCGCCGTTGATGTAAAATATCGGATAGACCTGTATATATTCAAAAATTAACCATTTTCTGACTTCCTTCATAATTAATAATTTAGTCGTTTCAAGGTTAGTCTAGAAATATCGCTTAGACGTGATCCAAGAGAGTCCGCGAACTTTTAAAGCCCACTCGTCACGGATGAACAGCTGATGATACGTGATTGAGATTGCGTGACGCGTTCTGTTATTAGTACATCATCATCACAGACATTACTGGTGGCTTACGATGTAGATATTTTTATTCACTTCTGTAAAATAATTTGAAAATAAATGTTTAAATATTCGAATTATATAATATTATAATAAAAACCATGTTATTAAGATTTCCTATTTTCGAGAAATATCCTCAATCGGATTCCCTCATTCACATAATTTCAGTGGAGTATTATTCCGTTCTTCAATGAAGCTGTATCCAATATCATAGATGTAAATGATTTTCTTCTTTAAAATACACTAATATATTTTCACCAGCGACGATTCAGAAGATAAATTAACCATCACATAACCTCTTCAAGCCCAACATTAATAGATATACCATTTAGTCTTGTAAAGGTCTCATAATAATGCCGTCTTACGACGCTCGGGTCATATTGTCTTCTGCCGTTCATATTTTTACATGAATTCTTCTCACAAGAACATGGATATTTGCCGTAGTCAACCTGGCAGCCTATTCCATTCAATGAACATTCACAAGTCTTTGGCTCACACACCTCGCCACAAGTACAACCACACAGAACACGGGAGAGACGAATCTCCATACAGTCTTTCTCCTCCTTCTTGAATACTCTCATGACTCCTGCTTTCTTAAGTAAACATTTCCTCTTTTTCTGTGGTATAGATACTACTTGTTTAGAGTCATCGTTCACTAGGAGTTCATCTGTAGTCGGAGAGAGCTTGATATTTTCTACATAACAGTGTGTGTTCTCCATGCCAAGAGTAAAGCCTCCCGATGAAGGAACCGAGATAAATCCTTGTCGTCGTGTGAAATAATATATTGTCGCCTCCCCAAAACTAACTCGCTTGTTTTTCAGTCTTTTAGTAAGAACTATTTCATCGTCTGAACATAGCTTTCGTTTCGACATGTTTAGTATTTGATTTAGCGAACTATGGTGATGTTGTGACATGCTATATCCATTTATACGGCGAACCACATCATATCCGCTGACGCGTTCCTGCAATGTGTGATTGGATATTATTCATTTAGACAGCCATAGTAACCAAGAAATGCCAAATTACATCACTCGCTTACAAGATCAACTGACTAGTTTCTCAAGTCTCGACTAGAAATCAATTTGAAGCAAGTGACCTGATGACTTCACTAACATTTCGAAGCTAATTTTAGAGAGTAAAAGATTATTTCCGGTTACCAGGCGGAAATACCATAGGGTAGTAACCGGAAGTAGATGTTTACTACACACATACGCTTTCATTTCCGGTACGTGGTGTCTACTGTATGGTCTATTAAAATCGGTTTGTTTGTCGAGTTTGTTTATTTGGTTTAATATTTTTTTCACCATTGTTGTAAAATGTAAACATATTCAACAAGGAATAAATGTAAGTGGTAGAAGTGTCAACTGTGTGTCAAAAAGAATCTTGAAAATTAAAAAAAAAAAGAATCTTAATTTGAGGGGTGCTGTGCTGTGCAGTACAAATAAAAAATATAAATTAAGCTATATCGGTTATTGATTAATCTCATTGATCATAACATTGGAATCACACCAAGCTTGATATTCTGAGAATAACCTTTTGTTTTTAATCTTTGAATACCATCCACAATTTAGCCTTTTTGACTAGTATATTTATTCTTAGCTTTGGGATCCATCCATGCATTACTTGGGAAGAATGTACACAATATTATATCAAACATGAAAAAAAAAAAAAAATGATGGATAATTTGGTGGATGTGAAAGCTAGGAATAAATAAAAGTTAACACACTAAAGTGTTACAAAGAAATCAGGATAGTTAATGATTTTGGTATGTGACCAAAAATATATATATATAAAAAAAAAAAAACCCCGATGGATTGGTGGATGTGAAAGCTAATAAATATAAGTTAAAACACTAAAGTGCTACAAAGAAACCAGGATAGTTAATTATTTTGGTATGTAACCTGGCAACCATGCACACAGACAAAAACAAATCTTGTCAACAACTTCATGAAACCTGTGATATTAAATAAAAGAAAACTTGTATGCCTGTTTTTCAAAGGTCAAAAACTGACAAAGTGTTTTGCAAATCTCCAAAAATCAAACAATAACCTATCCCTTTGAAGTTTGCCAGGATTTATAACCTGTCCCTTCTATTTTAAATATGCATAGGCACAAAGACTCAAGTATGTTAAGGCCTGGGTTTTTCCTTGTGAAAAGACCCCCTGCAAATAATTTAAGATTTTTTTAAGATTTTGGCTTGGTACCTTCAAGATATTCACTAGTTTTCAATGAAAATCGTTGTGGTGTTGATATCAGTGTCCTTAATTTTTTAGTTGCTGATTTTTAGGAGGTCACATGGTATATGACGTCATAATAGCAAGAAAATACTCAAAATTTATGCGGTCGTGAGTTTAAGATAAAGAGAAAAACTAAAAACCAAAAATTGATAAGTAATAGATGACAAATAACTTCTCGTTGTTTAAACTTGAATTCGATAGCTTGTTAGGGAGATATAAGGTGATTTTGAATAAAAATTATGGTCACGTGACCTGTTTTACAAAATAGCTCCTTAACAGTAAGTGATAACCAGATTCAAAAAGCACAGTCTTGTAGAGACCTTGTAGAGAAGTACATTTAATGTATAAGTTTGTTTTACCTATTCAAACTCGCGACCACATTTTCAAAGGAAAAACGAAATCCCTTATCCATCTAAACTAGTCACATGACCACCCTTAGGTCAAAATTACAAATTAAGGATGAGCAGTAGTCCGGGATCTAACAATGTATTGAGTTTTAATAAAACAATGAAATATCGTGAAAATAATGCCATTACCATATTGTAGGTGAGAAGTAACAAAAGACTTAGCGCGCAAGATTTGAACTTCTTCTTAACAGGTTCAGATTAAAACAGAACAATTGATATGCTTTGAAAATGTTTTATTATCCTCATCATATGGTCTTCATTATATGACCATCATCATTATCATCATTACCAGAATCATTATAATTTTAAAAAATTCACATATTACAGCGCAATGCGTAAAAGTATGGCCACTGATAATGTATTCACATACTTCTGTCTCGCAATCGATCCAATCAGCGTTGTAGGATTGTGTTATCTTGTGTCGGATCAAAACGCTTATTGGATCGATGGCGAGACAGAAGTATGCGAATACATTATCAGTGACCATACAAAATTTACGCGTTGCGCTGTAATATTTTACACATAAAAATGATGTATATTTTTTATTATGCCATATTTGGTTATTTTATTTATTCTTTCTTAACTTTTGAATGGATTTTAAAAATCTGCTATAATTGTTTCTTTTTTATTGTTTGGCTTCTTGAATTATTAGACTTTCAAACATTCTTTTTTTCACATTCTTTTAAGATATTTTTTATATTATTAATCATATAAATATAAGAAACTATTTATAAATACACAGGTTATTAAAGAAAATTGCTCAATCTGATCGAGGAACTTCTTTTCTGCCACTGCAAAATATCATATTTGAACACATGTAAGGATACAATAATTTTACATCTGAAAATATCATTTTCATTTTTATCAGTTTTGCATAAAATAATGTTTTTAAAATAAAGAGAATATACATGTTTTGAGATCTGGAAATTATCTTCTCAAGTTTAAATTTCCATATCTCACTTGCTCGCTGTACTCATGATGTGAGATATGAAATGTGAACACCCAAAGATAAATTCCATAACTCTGCATGCCAATGCATGTACTTTTCCCTATATATCATATCATAGATATATTAGTAGAAAATATAATAATTTCTTATTATGTACTCAAAACAACCCCAAATGTAGTACGTTTTTGATACCAACAATAGTTTTGAAGGACTTAAAATACACCTAATAGCAACAAGGTTGTCCTGACTTTTGTAATTTATTAGAATGCAAAACTAACTCTGCTTTCACAGGAAAACTCAGAAGAAACAAGTAGAGTTTGATGGAGTGAAATTCTGACTGCGAAATAATGGGGGGGAGGATGAACAGATAAGCGGTAAGGCGTCACTCCCTGATTGTCCCCTCATCTTAGAGTTTTCACCTAAAAGTAGGGACTGTTATGCAGTCTATAATTTAGTGGGAAAGGAATTAATTGAATTTTCTTATTCCTTTCTTACTAAATTTCTATATTAATGTTCTTTTTTCATGTGACAACATTTTTGCAATTTGGTTTATATAATTTTTTGTGAATCATTGTGTGCAAGGAACACCAGAATATAGTAGTATATAATTGTATTTGGGGCTTTGCATTTCATTAGAAGATATTTTTTATATATTTGTAATAAGATATTTTTTGAAATACAAAAAAAAAATCATTCAGATTTTTCTTACTTAATTTTACCCTGGTTACCCGAGGCTTGACTAACGTGGCAGGGAGAGAGTTAGTCAAGCCTCAGGTAACCATGGTAAAATTAAGTAAGAAAAATGTGAATGATTTTTTTTGTATTTCAAAAAATATCTTATTCAACTTTAGGTGAAAACTCTGATGAAACGAGTTGAAGTTCAAATTGAGACAATGAGGGAGGAATAACGGATGAGCGGGGTGACACTTGTCTGTTTATACTCCCCACATAATTCTTTCACAGCCAGAATTTCACTCCATCAAACTCACCTTGTTTCCTCAGAGTTTTTGTGTAAAAGTATGAATCTTTTGCAGTCTAGCTACTATTCTTGTAAAATGTACAATCTATTTTGAGCTCATGTCTGCTGTGGGGGTTGATAGGTGTTCAAGTGGTTCAAGTCCCAGCTAGACTGCGAACAGTCATTTCTTTTCCCTCCAGATTCCGAGGAAAACGAGAGAAAAATAAGCATTTTAAAAAAATGCGTGTGGATTAACTAAATTTAAAGGTTTCTGAATCCGGAGGGAAAAGTAAGTCCCAGCTTGTACATAGGTCACATGTGAGTAGAGCTTGAAGTGTTGTTGTCTCCCTTGCCATGAGGGTTTTATGTTTCTCCATTTTTTCCTTCCTCAGCAAAAATCTACATGTGGGTTGTAGTGTTGTAAATGAATAAACTGTAGAAATGATGCCTGAAATAAAATTATGGTAAAACATATTATGTTCTTTTCTTCTTCTGTGGACTATCTTTACAGCAAGACAAGCATGCATTTTGTTCAAGAGTTCTCTTTGTGTGTCTGGTCATCATTCCATGTTTGTTACCTTCTGACAAACAACACTTGCAATTACAAGAATTTTGAGAAGGTTCCTTCTGGGTGGCAATGTCTGGTTCTCTCTTTCTTGTACCACCATTGAGACTTTCAATGTTTTTACTTTTGGTTCGTCCTTTTACTATAAGTTGATCAGCAATAGCGGTTACAATTTGTGGTGATGTTATACAATCAACAATGTCATTATTTGTTATGGGGCAGTCAGTTCTTCCAAGTGTTTCGCCATTTCTTTCTCTATCCTGTTCAATAACACCATTCACTGCATTTCGTATATACACGATATGCTGGTTGTGCGAGCCTAAATTCTGAAATAAATAAATAATGCATATAAATCATCTTTTCACAACAGCGGGGTCAGAGAAAACTGTCAATTTTGGCCATTTTTCAACTTTTTTTCAAAACACCCCTAACACTATCCCAGTGATGTCTATATGTTATCTGATCAATCCTACAATGATTACCAATGAAAATAGATGAAAAATTCAACAATTTCAATTTGGTGAAAAAATTGAAATATTCGATGCTAGGGGGTAGAGGAAAAATTCTCAATTTTGATCAATTTTCAATATTTTTCTAAACATCCCTAAAAGTATCTGATTGAAGTCTATATGTTATGTGATCAATCCTAGAATGATTACCAATGAAAATCCATGAAAAATTCAACAATTTCAATTTGGTGAAAAAATTGAAATTTTCGATGCTAGAGGGTAGAGGACAAATTCTCAATTTTGATCAATTTTCAATATTTTTCTAAACATCCCTGAAACTATCTGATTGAAGTCTATATGTTATGTGATCAATCGTAGAATGATTACCAATGAAAATACATGAAAAATTCAACAATTTCAATTTGGTGAAAAAATTGAAATTTTCGATGCTAGGGGGTAGAGGACAAATTCTCAATTTTGATCAATTTTCAATATTTTTCTAAACATCCCTAAAACTATCTGATTGAAGTCTATATGTTATGTGATCAATCCTAGAATGATTACCAATGAAAATACATGAAAAATTCAACAATTTCAATTTGGTGAAAAAATTGAAATTTTCGATGCTAGGGGGTAGAGGACAAATTCTCAATTTTGATCAATTTTCAATATTTTTCTAAACATCCCTAAAACTATCTGATTGAAGTCTATATGTTATGTGATCAATCCTACAATGATTACCAATGAAAATACATGAAAAATTCAACAATTTCAATTTGGTGAAAAAATTGAAATTTTCGATGCTAGGGGGTAGAGGAAAAATTCTCAATTTTGATCAATTTTCAATATTTTTCTAAACATCCCTAAAACTATCTGATTGAAGTCTATATGTTATGTGATCAATCCTAGAATGATTACCAATGAAAATACATGAAAAATTCAACAATTTCAATTTGGTGAAAAAATTGAAATTTTCGATGCTAGGGGGTAGAGGAAAAATTCTCAATTTTGATCAATTTTCAATATTTTTCTAAACATCCCTAAAACTATCTGATTGAAGTCTATATGTTATGTGATCAATCGTAGAATGATTACCAATGAAAATACATGAAAAATTCAACAATTTCAATTTGGTGAAAAAATTGAAATTTTCGATGCTATGGGGTAGAGGAAAAATTCTCAATTTTGATCAATTTTCAATATTTTTCTAAACATCCCTAAAACTATCTGATTGAAGTCTATATGTTATGTGATCAATCGTAGAATGATTACCAATGAAAATACATGAAAAATTCAACAATTTCAATTTGGTGAAAAAATTGAAATTTTCGATGCTAGGGGGTAGAGGAAAAATTCTCAATTTTGATCAATTTTCAATATTTTTCTAAACATCCCTAAAACTATCTGATTGAAGTCTATATGTTATGTGATCAATCGTAGAATGATTACCAATGAAAATACATGAAAAATTCAACAATTTCAATTTGGTGAAAAAATTGAAATTTTCGATGCTGTGGGGTAGAGGAAAAATTCTCAATTTTGATCAATTTTCAATATTTTTCTAAACATCCCTAAAACTATCTGATTGAAGTCTATATGTTATGTGATCAATCGTAGAATGATTACCAATGAAAATACATGAAAAATTCAACAATTTCAATTTGGTGAAAAAATTGAAATTTTCGATGCTATGGGGTAGAGGAAAAATTCTCAATTTTGATCAATTTTCAATATTTTTCTAAACATCCCTAAAACTATCTGATTGAAGTCTATATGTTATGTGATCAATCGTAGAATGATTACCAATGAAAATACATGAAAAATTCAACAATTTCAATTTGGTGAAAAAATTGAAATTTTCGATGCTAGGGGGTAGAGGAAAAATTCTCAATTTTGATCAATTTTCAATATTTTTCTAAACATCCCTAAAACTATCTGATTGAAGTCTATATGTTATGTGATCAATCCTAGAATGATTACCAATGAAAATACATGAAAAATTCAACAATTTCAATTTGGTGAAAAAATTGAAATTTTCGATGCTGTGGGGTAGAGGAAAAATTCTCAATTTTGATCAATTTTCAATATTTTTCTAAACATCCCTAAAACTATCTGATTGAAGTCTATATGTTATGTGATCAATCGTAGAATGATTACCAATGAAAATACATGAAAAATTCAACAATTTCAATTTGGTGAAAAAATTGAAATTTTCGATGCTAGGGGGTAGAGGAAAAATTCTCAATTTTGATCAATTTTCAATATTTTTCTAAACATCCCTGAAACTATCTGATTGAAGTCTATATGTTATGTGATCAATCCTAGAATGATTACCAATGAAAATACATGAAAAATTCAACAATTTCAATTTGGTGAAAAAATTGAAATTTTCGATGCTAGGGGGTAGAGGAAAATTATCAATTTTGATCAATTTTCAATATTTTTCTAAACATCCCTAAAACTATCTGATTGAAGTCTATATGTTATGTGATCAATCCTAGAATGATTACCAATGAAAATAGATGAAAAATTCAACAATTTCAATTTGGTGAAAAAATTGAAATTTTCGATGCTAGGGGGTAGAGGACAAATTCTCAATTTTGATCAATTTTCAATATTTTTCTAAACATCCCTAAAACTATCTGATTGAAGTCTATATGTTATGTGATCAATCCTAGAATGATTACCAATGAAAATACATGAAAAATTCAACAATTTCAATTTGGTGAAAAAATTGAAATTTTCGATGCTAGGGGGTAGAGGAAAAATTCTCAATTTTGATCAATTTTCAATATTTTTCTAAACATCCCTAAAACTATCTGATTGAAGTCTATATGTTATGTGATCAATCCTAGAATGATAACCAATGAAAATACATGAAAAATTCAACAATTTCAATTTGGTGAAAAAATTGAAATTTTCGATGCTAGGGGGTAGAGGAAAAATTCTCAATTTTGATCAATTTTCAATATTTTTCTAAACATCCCTGAAACTATCTGATTGAAGTCTATATGTTATGTGATCAATCCTAGAATGATAACCAATGAAAATACATGAAAAATTCAACAATTTCAATTTGGTGAAAAAATTGAAATTTTCGATGCTAGGGGGTAGAGGAAAAATTCTCAATTTTGATCAATTTTCAATATTTTTCTAAACATCCCTAAAACTATCTGATTGAAGTCTATATGTTATGTGATCAATCCTAGAATGATTACCAATGAAAATACATGAAAAATTCAACAATTTCAATTTGGTGAAAAAATTGAAATTTTCGATGCTAGGGGGTAGAGGAAAATTATCAATTTTGATCAATTTTCAATATTTTTCTAAACATCCCTAAAACTATCTGATTGAAGTCTATATGTTATGTGATCAATCCTAGAATGATTACCAATGAAAATACATGAAAAATTCAACAATTTCAATTTGGTGAAAAAATTGAAATTTTCGATGCTAGGGGGTAGAGGAAAATTATCAATTTTGATCAATTTTCAATATTTTTCTAAACATCCCTAAAACTATCTGATTGAAGTCTATATGTTATGTGATCAATCCTAGAATGATTACCAATGAAAATACATGAAAAATTCAACAATTTCAATTTGGTGAAAAAATTGAAATTTTCGATGCTAGGGGGTAGAGGACAAATTCTCAATTTTGATCAATTTTCAATATTTTTCTAAACATCCCTAAAACTATCTGATTGAAGTCTATATGTTATGTGATCAATCGTAGAATGATTACCAATGAAAATACATGAAAAATTCAACAATTTCAATTTGGTGAAAAAATTGAAATTTTCGATGCTATGGGGTAGAGGAAAAATTCTCAATTTTGATCAATTTTCAATATTTTTCTAAACATCCCTAAAACTATCTGATTGAAGTCTATATGTTATGTGATCAATCCTAGAATGATAACCAATGAAAATACATGAAAAATTCAACAATTTCAATTTGGTGAAAAAATTGAAATTTTCGATGCTAGGGGGTAGAGGAAAAATTCTCAATTTTGATCAATTTTCAATATTTTTCTAAACATCCCTGAAACTATCTGATTGAAGTCTATATGTTATGTGATCAATCCTAGAATGATAACCAATGAAAATACATGAAAAATTCAACAATTTCAATTTGGTGAAAAAATTGAAATTTTCGATGCTAGGGGGTAGAGGAAAAATTCTCAATTTTGATCAATTTTCAATATTTTTCTAAACATTCCTAAAACTATCTGATTGAAGTCTATATGTTATGTGATCAATCCTAGAATGATTACCAATGAAAATACATGAAAAATTCAACAATTTCAATTTGGTGAAAAAATTGAAATTTTCGATGCTAGGGGGTAGAGGACAAATTCTCAATTTTGATCAATTTTCAATATTTTTCTAAACATCCCTAAAACTATCTGATTGAAGTCTATATGTTATGTGATCAATCCTAGAATGATTACCAATGAAAATACATGAAAAATTCAACAATTTCAATTTGGTGAAAAAATTGAAATTTTCGATGCTAGGGGGTAGAGGAAAATTATCAATTTTGATCAATTTTCAATATTTTTCTAAACATCCCTAAAACTATCTGATTGAAGTCTATATGTTATGTGATCAATCCTAGAATGATTACCAATGAAAATACATGAAAAATTCAACAATTTCAATTTGGTGAAAAAATTGAAATTTTCGATGCTAGGGGGTAGAGGACAAATTCTCAATTTTGATCAATTTTCAATATTTTTCTAAACATCCCTAAAACTATCTGATTGAAGTCTATATGTTATGTGATCAATCATAGAATGATTACCAATGAAAATACATGAAAAATTCAACAATTTCAATTTGGTAAAAAAATTGAAATTTTCGATGCTAGGGGGTAGAGGAAAAATTCTCAATTTTGATCAATTTTCAATATTTTTCTAAACACCCCTAACACTATCCCAGTGATGTCTATATGTTATCTGATCAATCCTACAATGATTACCAATGAAAATAGATGAAAAATTCAACAATTTCAATTTGGTGAAAAAATTGAAATATTCGATGCTAGGGGGTAGAGGAAAAATTCTCAATTTTGATCAATTTTCAATATTTTTCTAAACATCCCTAAAACTATCTGATTGAAGTCTATATGTTATGTGATCAATCCTAGAATGATTACCAATGAAAATCCATGAAAAATTCAACAATTTCAATTTGGTGAAAAAATTGAAATTTTCGATGCTAGAGGGTAGAGGACAAATTCTCAATTTTGATCAATTTTCAATATTTTTCTAAACATCCCTGAAACTATCTGATTGAAGTCTATATGTTATGTGATCAATCGTAGAATGATTACCAATGAAAATACATGAAAAATTCAACAATTTCAATTTGGTGAAAAAATTGAAATTTTCGATGCTAGGGGGTAGAGGACAAATTCTCAATTTTGATCAATTTTCAATATTTTTCTAAACATCCCTAAAACTATCTGATTGAAGTCTATATGTTATGTGATCAATCCTAGAATGATTACCAATGAAAATACATGAAAAATTCAACAATTTCAATTTGGTGAAAAAATTGAAATTTTCGATGCTAGGGGGTAGAGGAAAAATTCTCAATTTTGATCAATTTTCAATATTTTTCTAAACATCCCTAAAACTATCTGATTGAAGTCTATATGTTATGTGATCAATCGTAGAATGATTACCAATGAAAATACATGAAAAATTCAACAATTTCAATTTGGTGAAAAAATTGAAATTTTCGATGCTATGGGGTAGAGGAAAAATTCTCAATTTTGATCAATTTTCAATATTTTTCTAAACATCCCTAAAACTATCTGATTGAAGTCTATATGTTATGTGATCAATCGTAGAATGATTACCAATGAAAATACATGAAAAATTCAACAATTTCAATTTGGTGAAAAAATTGAAATTTTCGATGCTAGGGGGTAGAGGAAAAATTCTCAATTTTGATCAATTTTCAATATTTTTCTAAACATCCCTAAAACTATCTGATTGAAGTCTATATGTTATGTGATCAATCGTAGAATGATTACCAATGAAAATACATGAAAAATTCAACAATTTCAATTTGGTGAAAAAATTGAAATATTCGATGCTAGGGGGTAGAGGAAAAATTCTCAATTTTGATCAATTTTCAATATTTTTCTAAACATCCCTAAAAGTATCTGATTGAAGTCTATATGTTATGTGATCAATCCTAGAATGATTACCAATGAAAATCCATGAAAAATTCAACAATTTCAATTTGGTGAAAAAATTGAAATTTTCGATGCTAGAGGGTAGAGGACAAATTCTCAATTTTGATCAATTTTCAATATTTTTCTAAACATCCCTGAAACTATCTGATTGAAGTCTATATGTTATGTGATCAATCGTAGAATGATTACCAATGAAAATACATGAAAAATTCAACAATTTCAATTTGGTGAAAAAATTGAAATTTTCGATGCTAGGGGGTAGAGGAAAAATTCTCAATTTTGATCAATTTTCAATATTTTTCTAAACATCCCTAAAACTATCTGATTGAAGTCTATATGTTATGTGATCAATCCTAGAATGATTACCAATGAAAATACATGAAAAATTCAACAATTTCAATTTGGTGAAAAAATTGAAATTTTCGATGCTAGGGGGTAGAGGACAAATTCTCAATTTTGATCAATTTTCAATATTTTTCTAAACATCCCTAAAACTATCTGATTGAAGTCTATATGTTATGTGATCAATCCTAGAATGATTACCAATGAAAATACATGAAAAATTCAACAATTTCAATTTGGTGAAAAAATTGAAATTTTCGATGCTAGGGGGTAGAGGACAAATTCTCAATTTTGATCAATTTTCAATATTTTTCTAAACATCCCTAAAACTATCTGATTGAAGTCTATATGTTATGTGATCAATCCTAGAATGATTACCAATGAAAATACATGAAAAATTCAACAATTTCAATTTGGTGAAAAAATTGAAATTTTCGATGCTAGGGGGTAGAAGAAAAATTCTCAATTTTGATCAATTTTCAATATTTTTCTAAACATCCCTAAAACTATCTGATTGAAGTCTATATGTTATGTGATCAATCGTAGAATGATTACCAATGAAAATACATGAAAAATTCAACAATTTCAATTTGGTGAAAAAATTGAAATTTTCGATGCTATGGGGTAGAGGAAAAATTCTCAATTTTGATCAATTTTCAATATTTTTCTAAACATCCCTAAAACTATCTGATTGAAGTCTATATGTTATGTGATCAATCGTAGAATGATTACCAATGAAAATACATGAAAAATTCAACAATTTCAATTTGGTGAAAAAATTGAAATTTTCGATGCTAGGGGGTAGAGGAAAAATTCTCAATTTTGATCAATTTTCAATATTTTTCTAAACATCCCTAAAACTATCTGATTGAAGTCTATATGTTATGTGATCAATCGTAGAATGATTACCAATGAAAATACATGAAAAATTCAACAATTTCAATTTGGTGAAAAAATTGAAATTTTCGATGCTGTGGGGTAGAGGAAAAATTCTCAATTTTGATCAATTTTCAATATTTTTCTAAACATCCCTAAAACTATCTGATTGAAGTCTATATGTTATGTGATCAATCGTAGAATGATTACCAATGAAAATACATGAAAAATTCAACAATTTCAATTTGGTGAAAAAATTGAAATTTTCGATGCTATGGGGTAGAGGAAAAATTCTCAATTTTGATCAATTTTCAATATTTTTCTAAACATCCCTAAAACTATCTGATTGAAGTCTATATGTTATGTGATCAATCCTAGAATGATTACCAATGAAAATACATGAAAAATTCAACAATTTCAATTTGGTGAAAAAATTGAAATTTTCGATGCTAGGGGGTAGAGGACAAATTCTCAATTTTGATCAATTTTCAATATTTTTCTAAACATCCCTAAAACTATCTGATTGAAGTCTATATGTTATGTGATCAATCCTAGAATGATTACCAATGAAAATACATGAAAAATTCAACAATTTCAATTTGGTGAAAAAATTGAAATTTTCGATGCTAGGGGGTAGAGGACAAATTCTCAATTTTGATCAATTTTCAATATTTTTCTAAACATCCCTAAAACTATCTGATTGAAGTCTATATGTTATGTGATCAATCCTAGAATGATTACCAATGAAAATACATGAAAAATTCAACAATTTCAATTTGGTGAAAAAATTGAAATTTTCGATGCTAGGGGGTAGAGGACAAATTCTCAATTTTGATCAATTTTCAATATTTTTCTAAACATCCCTAAAACTATCTGATTGAAGTCTATATGTTATGTGATCAATCGTAGAATGATTACCAATGAAAATACATGAAAAATTCAACAATTTCAATTTGGTGAAAAAATTGAAATTTTCGATGCTAGGGGGTAGAGGACAAATTCTCAATTTTGATCAATTTTCAATATTTTTCTAAACATCCCTAAAACTATCTGATTGAAGTCTATATGTTATGTGATCAATCCTAGAATGATTACCAATGAAAATACATGAAAAATTCAACAATTTCAATTTGGTGAAAAAATTGAAATTTTCGATGCTAGGGGGTAGAAGAAAAATTCTCAATTTTGATCAATTTTCAATATTTTTCTAAACATCCCTAAAACTATCTGATTGAAGTCTATATGTTATGTGATCAATCGTAGAATGATTACCAATGAAAATACATGAAAAATTCAACAATTTCAATTTGGTGAAAAAATTGAAATTTTCGATGCTATGGGGTAGAGGAAAAATTCTCAATTTTGATCAATTTTCAATATTTTTCTAAACATCCCTAAAACTATCTGATTGAAGTCTATATGTTATGTGATCAATCCTAGAATGATTACCAATGAAAATACATGAAAAATTCAACAATTTCAATTTGGTGAAAAAATT
Source organism: Metridium senile (assembly GCA_949775045.1). NCBI lineage: Eukaryota > Metazoa > Cnidaria > Anthozoa > Actiniaria > Metridiidae > Metridium > Metridium senile. Next base: position 24,175,505 of record OX459096.1, on the reverse strand, counting down.
GAAATTTTCGATGCTAGGGGGTAGAAGAAAAATTCTCAATTTTGATCAATTTTCAATATTTTTCTAAACATCCCTAAAACTATCTGATTGAAGTCTATATGTTATGTGATCAATCGTAGAATGATTACCAATGAAAATACATGAAAAATTCAACAATTTCAATTTGGTGAAAAAATTGAAATTTTCGATGCTATGGGGTAGAGGAAAAATTCTCAATTTTGATCAATTTTCAATATTTTTCTAAACATCCCTAAAACTATCTGATTGAAGTCTATATGTTATGTGATCAATCGTAGAATGATTACCAATGAAAATACATGAAAAATTCAACAATTTCAATTTGGTGAAAAAATTGAAATTTTCGATGCTAGGGGGTAGAGGAAAAATTCTCAATTTTGATCAATTTTCAATATTTTTCTAAACATCCCTAAAACTATCTGATTGAAGTCTATATGTTATGTGATCAATCGTAGAATGATTACCAATGAAAATACATGAAAAATTCAACAATTTCAATTTGGTGAAAAAATTGAAATTTTCGATGCTGTGGGGTAGAGGAAAAATTCTCAATTTTGATCAATTTTCAATATTTTTCTAAACATCCCTAAAACTATCTGATTGAAGTCTATATGTTATGTGATCAATCGTAGAATGATTACCAATGAAAATACATGAAAAATTCAACAATTTCAATTTGGTGAAAAAATTGAAATTTTCGATGCTATGGGGTAGAGGAAAAATTCTCAATTTTGATCAATTTTCAATATTTTTCTAAACATCCCTAAAACTATCTGATTGAAGTCTATATGTTATGTGATCAATCCTAGAATGATTACCAATGAAAATACATGAAAAATTCAACAATTTCAATTTGGTGAAAAAATTGAAATTTTCGATGCTAGGGGGTAGAGGACAAATTCTCAATTTTGATCAATTTTCAATATTTTTCTAAACATCCCTAAAACTATCTGATTGAAGTCTATATGTTATGTGATCAATCCTAGAATGATTACCAATGAAAATACATGAAAAATTCAACAATTTCAATTTGGTGAAAAAATTGAAATTTTCGATGCTAGGGGGTAGAGGACAAATTCTCAATTTTGATCAATTTTCAATATTTTTCTAAACATCCCTAAAACTATCTGATTGAAGTCTATATGTTATGTGATCAATCCTAGAATGATTACCAATGAAAATACATGAAAAATTCAACAATTTCAATTTGGTGAAAAAATTGAAATTTTCGATGCTAGGGGGTAGAGGACAAATTCTCAATTTTGATCAATTTTCAATATTTTTCTAAACATCCCTAAAACTATCTGATTGAAGTCTATATGTTATGTGATCAATCGTAGAATGATTACCAATGAAAATACATGAAAAATTCAACAATTTCAATTTGGTGAAAAAATTGAAATTTTCGATGCTAGGGGGTAGAGGACAAATTCTCAATTTTGATCAATTTTCAATATTTTTCTAAACATCCCTAAAACTATCTGATTGAAGTCTATATGTTATGTGATCAATCCTAGAATGATTACCAATGAAAATACATGAAAAATTCAACAATTTCAATTTGGTGAAAAAATTGAAATTTTCGATGCTAGGGGGTAGAAGAAAAATTCTCAATTTTGATCAATTTTCAATATTTTTCTAAACATCCCTAAAACTATCTGATTGAAGTCTATATGTTATGTGATCAATCGTAGAATGATTACCAATGAAAATACATGAAAAATTCAACAATTTCAATTTGGTGAAAAAATTGAAATTTTCGATGCTATGGGGTAGAGGAAAAATTCTCAATTTTGATCAATTTTCAATATTTTTCTAAACATCCCTAAAACTATCTGATTGAAGTCTATATGTTATGTGATCAATCGTAGAATGATTACCAATGAAAATACATGAAAAATTCAACAATTTCAATTTGGTGAAAAAATTGAAATTTTCGATGCTAGGGGGTAGAGGACAAATTCTCAATTTTGATCAATTTTCAATATTTTTCTAAACATCCCTAAAACTATCTGATTGAAGTCTATATGTTATGTGATCAATCGTAGAATGATTACCAATGAAAATACATGAAAAATTCAACAATTTCAATTTGGTGAAAAAATTGAAATTTTCGATGCTGTGGGGTAGAGGAAAAATTCTCAATTTTGATCAATTTTCAATATTTTTCTAAACATCCCTAAAACTATCTGATTGAAGTCTATATGTTATGTGATCAATCGTAGAATGATTACCAATGAAAATACATGAAAAATTCAACAATTTCAATTTGGTGAAAAAATTGAAATTTTCGATGCTATGGGGTAGAGGAAAAATTCTCAATTTTGATCAATTTTCAATATTTTTCTAAACATCCCTAAAACTATCTGATTGAAGTCTATATGTTATGTGATCAATCCTAGAATGATTACCAATGAAAATACATGAAAAATTCAACAATTTCAATTTGGTGAAAAAATTGAAATTTTCGATGCTAGGGGGTAGAGGACAAATTCTCAATTTTGATCAATTTTCAATATTTTTCTAAACATCCCTAAAACTATCTGATTGAAGTCTATATGTTATGTGATCAATCCTAGAATGATTACCAATGAAAATACATGAAAAATTCAACAATTTCAATTTGGTGAAAAAATTGAAATTTTCGATGCTAGGGGGTAGAGGAAAATTATCAATTTTGATCAATTTTCAATATTTTTCTAAACATCCCTAAAACTATCTGATTGAAGTCTATATGTTATGTGATCAATCATAGAATGATTACCAATGAAAATACATGAAAAATTCAACAATTTCAATTTGGTAAAAAAATTGAAATTTTCGATGCTAGGGGGTAGAGGAAAAATTCTCAATTTTGATCAATTTTCAATATTTTTCTAAACATCCCTAAAACTATCTGATTGAAGTCTATATGTTATGTGATCAATCCTAGAATGATTACCAATGAAAATACATGAAAAATTCAACAATTTCAATTTGGTGAAAAAATTGAAATTTTCGATGCTAGGGGGTAGAGGACAAATTCTCAATTTTGATCAATTTTCAATATTTTTCTAAACATCCCTAAAACTATCTGATTGAAGTCTATATGTTATGTGATCAATCCTAGAATGATAACCAATGAAAATACATGAAAAATTCAACAATTTCAATTTGGTGAAAAAATTGAAATTTTCGATGCTAGGGGGTAGAGGAAAAATTCTCAATTTTGATCAATTTTCAATATTTTTCTAAACATCCCTAAAACTATCTGATTGAAGTCTATATGTTATGTGATCAATCCTAGAATGATTACCAATGAAAATACATGAAAAATTCAACAATTTCAATTTGGTGAAAAAATTGAAATTTTCGATGCTAGGGGGTAGAGGAAAAATTATCAATTTTGATCAATTTTCAATATTTTTCTAAACATCCCTGAAACTATCTGATTGAAGTCTATATGTTATGTGATCAATCCTAGAATGATAACCAATGAAAATACATGAAAAATTCAACAATTTCAATTTGGTGAAAAAATTGAAATTTTCGATGCTAGGGGGTAGAGGAAAAATTCTCAATTTTGATCAATTTTCAATATTTTTCTAAACATCCCTAAAACTATCTGATTGAAGTCTATATGTTATGTGATCAATCGTAGAATGATTACCAATGAAAATAGATGAAAAATTCAACAATTTCAATTTGGTGAAAAAATTGAAATTTTCGATGCTAGGGGGTAGAGGACAAATTCTCAATTTTGATCAATTTTCAATATTTTTCTAAACATCCCTAAAACTATCTGATTGAAGTCTATATGTTATGTGATCAATCCTAGAATGATTACCAATGAAAATACATGAAAAATTCAACAATTTCAATTTGGTGAAAAAATTGAAATTTTCGATGCTAGGGGGTAGAGGAAAATTATCAATTTTGATCAATTTTCAATATTTTTCTAAACATCCCTAAAACTATCTGATTGAAGTCTATATGTTATGTGATCAATCCTAGAATGATTACCAATGAAAATACATGAAAAATTCAACAATTTCAATTTGGTGAAAAAATTGAAATTTTCAATGCTAGGGGGTAGAGGAAAAATTATCAATTTTGATCAATTTTCAATATTTTTCTAAACATCCCTAAAACTATCTGATTGAAGTCTATATGTTATGTGATCAATCCTAGAATGATTACCAATGAAAATAGATGAAAAATTCAACAATTTCAATTTGGTGAAAAAATTGAAATTTTCGATGCTAGGGGGTAGAGGAAAAATTCTCAATTTTGATCAATTTTCAATATTTTTCTAAACATCCCTAAAACTATCTGATTGAAGTCTATATGTTATGTGATCAATCCTAGAATGATTACCAATGAAAATACATGAAAAATTCAACAATTTCAATTTGGTGAAAAAATTGAAATTTTCGATGCTATGGGGTAGAGGAAAAATTCTCAATTTTGATCAATTTTCAATATTTTTCTAAACATCCCTAAAACTATCTGATTGAAGTCTATATGTTATGTGATCAATCCTAGAATGATTACCAATGAAAATACATGAAAAATTCAACAATTTCAATTTGGTGAAAAAATTGAAATTTTCGATGCTAGGGGGTAGAGGACAAATTCTCAATTTTGATCAATTTTCAATATTTTTCTAAACATCCCTAAAACTATCTGATTGAAGTCTATATGTTATGTGATCAATCCTAGAATGATTACCAATGAAAATACATGAAAAATTCAACAATTTCAATTTGGTGAAAAAATTGAAATTTTCGATGCTAGGGGGTAGAGGAAAAATTCTCAATTTTGATCAATTTTCAATATTTTTCTAAACATCCCTAAAACTATCTGATTGAAGTCTATATGTTATGTGATCAATCCTAGAATGATTACCAATGAAAATACATGAAAAATTCAACAATTTCAATTTGGTGAAAAAATTGAAATTTTCGATGCTAGGGGGTAGAGGAAAATTATCAATTTTGATCAATTTTCAATATTTTTCTAAACATCCCTAAAACTATCTGATTGAAGTCTATATGTTATGTGATCAATCGTAGAATGATTACCAATGAAAATACATGAAAAATTCAACAATTTCAATTTGGTGAAAAAATTGAAATTTTCGATGCTATGGGGTAGAGGAAAAATTCTCAATTTTGATCAATTTTCAATATTTTTCTAAACATCCCTAAAACTATCTGATTGAAGTCTATATGTTATGTGATCAATCCTAGAATGATTACCAATGAAAATACATGAAAAATTCAACAATTTCAATTTGGTGAAAAAATTGAAATTTTCGATGCTAGGGGGTAGAGGAAAAATTCTCAATTTTGATCAATTTTCAATATTTTTCTAAACATCCCTAAAACTATCTGATTGAAGTCTATATGTTATGTGATCAATCCTAGAATGATTACCAATGAAAATACATGAAAAATTCAACAATTTCAATTTGGTGAAAAAATTGAAATTTTCGATGCTAGGGGGTAGAGGAAAATTATCAATTTTGATCAATTTTCAATATTTTTCTAAACATCCCTAAAACTATCTGATTGAAGTCTATATGTTATGTGATCAATCCTAGAATGATTACCAATGAAAATACATGAAAAATTCAACAATTTCAATTTGGTGAAAAAATTGAAATTTTCGATGCTAGGGGGTAGAGGACAAATTATCAATTTTGATCAATTTTCAATATTTTTCTAAACATCCCTAAAACTATCTGATTGAAGTCTATATGTTATGTGATCAATCCTAGAATGATTACCAATGAAAATACATGAAAAATTCAACAATTTCAATTTGGTGAAAAAATTGAAATTTTCGATGCTAGGGGGTAGAGGAAAATTATCAATTTTGATCAATTTTCAATATTTTTCTAAACATCCCTAAAACTATCTGATTGAAGTCTATATGTTATGTGATCAATCCTAGAATGATTACCAATGAAAATACATGAAAAATTCAACAATTTCAATTTGGTGAAAAAATTGAAATTTTCAATGCTAGGGGGTAGAGGAAAAATTATCAATTTTGATCAATTTTCAATATTTTTCTAAACATCCCTAAAACTATCTGATTGAAGTCTATATGTTATGTGATCAATCCTAGAATGATTACCAATGAAAATACATGAAAAATTCAACAATTTCAATTTGGTGAAAAAATTGAAATTTTCGATGCTAGGGGGTAGAGGAAAAATTCTCAATTTTGATCAATTTTCAATATTTTTCTAAACATCCCTAAAACTATCTGATTGAAGTCTATATGTTATGTGATCAATCCTAGAATGATTACCAATGAAAATACATGAAAAATTCAACAATTTCAATTTGGTGAAAAAATTGAAATTTTCGATGCTATGGGGTAGAGGAAAAATTCTCAATTTTGATCAATTTTCAATATTTTTCTAAACATCCCTAAAACTATCTGATTGAAGTCTATATGTTATGTGATCAATCCTAGAATGATTACCAATGAAAATACATGAAAAATTCAACAATTTCAATTTGGTGAAAAAATTGAAATTTTCGATGCTAGGGGGTAGAGGACAAATTCTCAATTTTGATCAATTTTCAATATTTTTCTAAACATCCCTAAAACTATCTGATTGAAGTCTATATGTTATGTGATCAATCCTAGAATGATTACCAATGAAAATACATGAAAAATTCAACAATTTCAATTTGGTGAAAAAATTGAAATTTTCGATGCTAGGGGGTAGAGGACAAATTCTCAATTTTGATCAATTTTCAATATTTTTCTAAACATCCCTAAAACTATCTGATTGAAGTCTATATGTTATGTGATCAATCCTAGAATGATTACCAATGAAAATACATGAAAAATTCAACAATTTCAATTTGGTGAAAAAATTGAAATTTTCGATGCTAGGGGGTAGAGGAAAATTATCAATTTTGATCAATTTTCAATATTTTTCTAAACATCCCTAAAACTATCTGATTGAAGTCTATATGTTATGTGATCAATCCTAGAATGATTACCAATGAAAATACATGAAAAATTCAACAATTTCAATTTGGTGAAAAAATTGAAATTTTCGATGCTAGGGGGTAGAGGAAAAATTCTCAATTTTGATCAATTTTCAATATTTTTCTAAACATCCCTAAAACTATCTGATTGAAGTCTATATGTTATGTGATCAATCCTAGAATGATAACCAATGAAAATACATGAAAAATTCAACAATTTCAATTTGGTGAAAAAATTGAAATTTTCGATGCTAGGGGGTAGAGGAAAAATTCTCAATTTTGATCAATTTTCAATATTTTTCTAAACATCCCTAAAACTATCTGATTGAAGTCTATATGTTATGTGATCAATCCTAGAATGATTACCAATGAAAATACATGAAAAATTCAACAATTTCAATTTGGTGAAAAAATTGAAATTTTCGATGCTATGGGGTAGAGGAAAAATTCTCAATTTTGATCAATTTTCAATATTTTTCTAAACATCCCTAAAACTATCTGATTGAAGTCTATATGTTATGTGATCAATCGTAGAATGATTACCAATGAAAATACATGAAAAATTCAACAATTTCAATTTGGTGAAAAAATTGAAATTTTCGATGCTAGGGGGTAGAGGACAAATTCTCAATTTTGATCAATTTTCAATATTTTTCTAAACATCCCTAAAACTATCTGATTGAAGTCTATATGTTATGTGATCAATCCTAGAATGATTACCAATGAAAATACATGAAAAATTCAACAATTTCAATTTGGTGAAAAAATTGAAATTTTCGATGCTAGGGGGTAGAGGAAAATTATCAATTTTGATCAATTTTCAATATTTTTCTAAACATCCCTAAAACTATCTGATTGAAGTCTATATGTTATGTGATCAATCATAGAATGATTACCAATGAAAATACATGAAAAATTCAACAATTTCAATTTGGTAAAAAAATTGAAATTTTCGATGCTAGGGGGTAGAGGAAAAATTCTCAATTTTGATCAATTTTCAATATTTTTCTAAACATCCCTAAAAGTATCTGATTGAAGTCTATATGTTATGTGATCAATCCTAGAATGATTACCAATGAAAATCCATGAAAAATTCAACAATTTCAATTTGGTGAAAAAATTGAAATTTTCGATGCTAGAGGGTAGAGGACAAATTCTCAATTTTGATCAATTTTCAATATTTTTCTAAACATCCCTGAAACTATCTGATTGAAGTCTATATGTTATGTGATCAATCCTACAATGATTACCAATGAAAATACATGAAAAATTCAACAATTTCAATTTGGTGAAAAAATTGAAATTTTCGATGCTAGGGGGTAGAGGACAAATTCTCAATTTTGATCAATTTTCAATATTTTTCTAAACATCCCTAAAACTATCTGATTGAAGTCTATATGTTATGTGATCAATCGTAGAATGATTACCAATGAAAATACATGAAAAATTCAACAATTTCAATTTGGTGAAAAAATTGAAATTTTCGATGCTAGGGGGTAGAGGACAAATTCTCAATTTTGATCAATTTTCAATATTTTTCTAAACATCCCTAAAACTATCTGATTGAAGTCTATATGTTATGTGATCAATCGTAGAATGATTACCAATGAAAATACATGAAAAATTCAACAATTTCAATTTGGTGAAAAAATTGAAATTTTCGATGCTATGGGGTAGAGGAAAAATTCTCAATTTTGATCAATTTTCAATATTTTTCTAAACATCCCTAAAACTATCTGATTGAAGTCTATATGTTATGTGATCAATCCTAGAATGATTACCAATGAAAATACATGAAAAATTCAACAATTTCAATTTGGTGAAAAAATTGAAATTTTCGATGCTAGGGGGTAGAGGAAAAATTCTCAATTTTGATCAATTTTCAATATTTTTCTAAACATCCCTAAAACTATCTGATTGAAGTCTATATGTTATGTGATCAATCCTAGAATGATTACCAATGAAAATACATGAAAAATTCAACAATTTCAATTTGGTGAAAAAATTGAAATTTTCGATGCTAGGGGGTAGAGGAAAATTATCAATTTTGATCAATTTTCAATATTTTTCTAAACATCCCTAAAACTATCTGATTGAAGTCTATATGTTATGTGATCAATCCTAGAATGATTACCAATGAAAATACATGAAAAATTCAACAATTTCAATTTGGTGAAAAAATTGAAATTTTCGATGCTAGGGGGTAGAGGACAAATTCTCAATTTTGATCAATTTTCAATATTTTTCTAAACATCCCTAAAACTATCTGATTGAAGTCTATATGTTATGTGATCAATCCTAGAATGATTACCAATGAAAATACATGAAAAATTCAACAATTTCAATTTGGTGAAAAAATTGAAATTTTCGATGCTAGGGGGTAGAGGAAAATTATCAATTTTGATCAATTTTCAATATTTTTCTAAACATCCCTAAAACTATCTGATTGAAGTCTATATGTTATGTGATCAATCCTAGAATGATTACCAATGAAAATACATGAAAAATTCAACAATTTCAATTTGGTGAAAAAATTGAAATTTTCGATGCTAGGGGGTAGAGGACAAATTCTCAATTTTGATCAATTTTCAATATTTTTCTAAACATCCCTAAAACTATCTGATTGAAGTCTATATGTTATGTGATCAATCCTAGAATGATTACCAATGAAAATACATGAAAAATTCAACAATTTCAATTTGGTGAAAAAATTGAAATTTTCGATGCTAGGGGGTAGAGGACAAATTCTCAATTTTGATCAATTTTCAATATTTTTCTAAACATCCCTAAAACTATCTGATTGAAGTCTATATGTTATGTGATCAATCCTAGAATGATTACCAATGAAAATACATGAAAAATTCAACAATTTCAATTTGGTGAAAAAATTGAAATTTTCGATGCTAGGGGGTAGAAGAAAAATTCTCAATTTTGATCAATTTTCAATATTTTTCTAAACATCCCTAAAACTATCTGATTGAAGTCTATATGTTATGTGATCAATCGTAGAATGATTACCAATGAAAATACATGAAAAATTCAACAATTTCAATTTGGTGAAAAAATTGAAATTTTCGATGCTATGGGGTAGAGGAAAAATTCTCAATTTTGATCAATTTTCAATATTTTTCTAAACATCCCTAAAACTATCTGATTGAAGTCTATATGTTATGTGATCAATCGTAGAATGATTACCAATGAAAATACATGAAAAATTCAACAATTTCAATTTGGTGAAAAAATTGAAATTTTCGATGCTAGGGGGTAGAGGAAAAATTCTCAATTTTGATCAATTTTCAATATTTTTCTAAACATCCCTAAAACTATCTGATTGAAGTCTATATGTTATGTGATCAATCGTAGAATGATTACCAATGAAAATACATGAAAAATTCAACAATTTCAATTTGGTGAAAAAATTGAAATTTTCGATGCTGTGGGGTAGAGGAAAAATTCTCAATTTTGATCAATTTTCAATATTTTTCTAAACATCCCTAAAACTATCTGATTGAAGTCTATATGTTATGTGATCAATCGTAGAATGATTACCAATGAAAATACATGAAAAATTCAACAATTTCAATTTGGTGAAAAAATTGAAATTTTCGATGCTATGGGGTAGAGGACAAATTCTCAATTTTGATCAATTTTCAATATTTTTCTAAACATCCCTAAAACTATCTGATTGAAGTCTATATGTTATGTGATCAATCCTAGAATGATTACCAATGAAAATACATGAAAAATTCAACAATTTCAATTTGGTGAAAAAATTGAAATTTTCGATGCTAGGGGGTAGAGGACAAATTCTCAATTTTGATCAATTTTCAATATTTTTCTAAACATCCCTAAAACTATCTGATTGAAGTCTATATGTTATGTGATCAATCCTAGAATGATTACCAATGAAAATACATGAAAAATTCAACAATTTCAATTTGGTGAAAAAATTGAAATTTTCGATGCTAGGGGGTAGAGGAAAATTATCAATTTTGATCAATTTTCAATATTTTTCTAAACATCCCTAAAACTATCTGATTGAAGTCTATATGTTATGTGATCAATCATAGAATGATTACCAATGAAAATACATGAAAAATTCAACAATTTCAATTTGGTAAAAAAATTGAAATTTTCGATGCTAGGGGGTAGAGGAAAAATTCTCAATTTTGATCAATTTTCAATATTTTTCTAAACATCCCTAAAACTATCTGATTGAAGTCTATATGTTATGTGATCAATCGTAGAATGATTACCAATGAAAATACATGAAAAATTCAACAATTTCAATTTGGTGAAAAAATTGAAATTTTCGATGCTAGGGGGTAGAGGAAAAATTCTCAATTTTGATCAATTTTCAATATTTTTCTAAACATCCCTAAAACTATCTGATTGAAGTCTATATGTTATGTGATCAATCGTAGAATGATTACCAATGAAAATAGATGAAAAATTCAACAATTTCAATTTGGTGAAAAAATTGAAATTTTCGATGCTAGGGGGTAGAGGACAAATTCTCAATTTTGATCAATTTTCAATATTTTTCTAAACATCCCTAAAACTATCTGATTGAAGTCTATATGTTATGTGATCAATCCTAGAATGATTACCAATGAAAATACATGAAAAATTCAACAATTTCAATTTGGTGAAAAAATTGAAATTTTCGATGCTAGGGGGTAGAGGAAAATTATCAATTTTGATCAATTTTCAATATTTTTCTAAACATCCCTAAAACTATCTGATTGAAGTCTATATGTTATGTGATCAATCCTAGAATGATTACCAATGAAAATACATGAAAAATTCAACAATTTCAATTTGGTGAAAAAATTGAAATTTTCAATGCTAGGGGGTAGAGGAAAAATTATCAATTTTGATCAATTTTCAATATTTTTCTAAACATCCCTAAAACTATCTGATTGAAGTCTATATGTTATGTGATCAATCCTAGAATGATTACCAATGAAAATACATGAAAAATTCAACAATTTCAATTTGGTGAAAAAATTGAAATTTTCGATGCTAGGGGGTAGAGGACAAATTCTCAATTTTGATCAATTTTCAATATTTTTCTAAACATCCCTAAAACTATCTGATTGAAGTCTATATGTTATGTGATCAATCCTAGAATGATTACCAATGAAAATACATGAAAAATTCAACAATTTCAATTTGGTGAAAAAATTGAAATTTTCGATGCTATGGGGTAGAGGAAAAATTCTCAATTTTGATCAATTTTCAATATTTTTCTAAACATCCCTAAAACTATCTGATTGAAGTCTATATGTTATGTGATCAATCCTAGAATGATTACCAATGAAAATACATGAAAAATTCAACAATTTCAATTTGGTGAAAAAATTGAAATTTTCGATGCTAGGGGGTAGAGGACAAATTCTCAATTTTGATCAATTTTCAATATTTTTCTAAACATCCCTAAAACTATCTGATTGAAGTCTATATGTTATGTGATCAATCCTAGAATGATTACCAATGAAAATACATGAAAAATTCAACAATTTCAATTTGGTGAAAAAATTGAAATTTTCAATGCTAGGGGGTAGAGGAAAAATTCTCAATTTTGATCAATTTTCAATATTTTTCTAAACATCCCTAAAACTATCTGATTGAAGTCTATATGTTATGTGATCAATCGTAGAATGATTACCAATGAAAATACATGAAAAATTCAACAATTTCAATTTGGTGAAAAAATTGAAATTTTCGATGCTAGGGGGTAGAGGACAAATTCTCAATTTTGATCAATTTTCAATATTTTTCTAAACATCCCTAAAACTATCTGATTGAAGTCTATATGTTATGTGATCAATCCTAGAATGATTACCAATGAAAATACATGAAAAATTCAACAATTTCAATTTGGTGAAAAAATTGAAATTTTCGATGCTATGGGGTAGAGGAAAAATTCTCAATTTTGATCAATTTTCAATATTTTTCTAAACATCCCTAAAACTATCTGATTGAAGTCTATATGTTATGTGATCAATCCTAGAATGATTACCAATGAAAATACATGAAAAATTCAACAATTTCAATTTGGTGAAAAAATTGAAATTTTCGATGCTAGGGGGTAGAGGAAAAATTCTCAATTTTGATCAATTTTCAATATTTTTCTAAACATCCCTAAAACTATCTGATTGAAGTCTATATGTTATGTGATCAATCCTAGAATGATTACCAATGAAAATACATGAAAAATTCAACAATTTCAATTTGGTGAAAAAATTGAAATTTTCGATGCTAGGGGGTAGAGGAAAATTATCAATTTTGATCAATTTTCAATATTTTTCTAAACATCCCTAAAACTATCTGATTGAAGTCTATATGTTATGTGATCAATCCTAGAATGATTACCAATGAAAATACATGAAAAATTCAACAATTTCAATTTGGTGAAAAAATTGAAATTTTCGATGCTAGGGGGTAGAGGACAAATTCTCAATTTTGATCAATTTTCAATATTTTTCTAAACATCCCTAAAACTATCTGATTGAAGTCTATATGTTATGTGATCAATCCTAGAATGATTACCAATGAAAATACATGAAAAATTCAACAATTTCAATTTGGTGAAAAAATTGAAATTTTCGATGCTAGGGGGTAGAGGAAAATTATCAATTTTGATCAATTTTCAATATTTTTCTAAACATCCCTAAAACTATCTGATTGAAGTCTATATGTTATGTGATCAATCCTAGAATGATTACCAATGAAAATACATGAAAAATTCAACAATTTCAATTTGGTGAAAAAATTGAAATTTTCGATGCTAGGGGGTAGAGGACAAATTCTCAATTTTGATCAATTTTCAATATTTTTCTAAACATCCCTAAAACTATCTGATTGAAGTCTATATGTTATGTGATCAATCCTAGAATGATTACCAATGAAAATACATGAAAAATTCAACAATTTCAATTTGGTGAAAAAATTGAAATTTTCGATGCTAGGGGGTAGAGGACAAATTCTCAATTTTGATCAATTTTCAATATTTTTCTAAACATCCCTAAAACTATCTGATTGAAGTCTATATGTTATGTGATCAATCCTAGAATGATTACCAATGAAAATACATGAAAAATTCAACAATTTCAATTTGGTGAAAAAATTGAAATTTTCGATGCTAGGGGGTAGAAGAAAAATTCTCAATTTTGATCAATTTTCAATATTTTTCTAAACATCCCTAAAACTATCTGATTGAAGTCTATATGTTATGTGATCAATCGTAGAATGATTACCAATGAAAATACATGAAAAATTCAACAATTTCAATTTGGTGAAAAAATTGAAATTTTCGATGCTATGGGGTAGAGGAAAAATTCTCAATTTTGATCAATTTTCAATATTTTTCTAAACATCCCTAAAACTATCTGATTGAAGTCTATATGTTATGTGATCAATCGTAGAATGATTACCAATGAAAATACATGAAAAATTCAACAATTTCAATTTGGTGAAAAAATTGAAATTTTCGATGCTAGGGGGTAGAGGAAAAATTCTCAATTTTGATCAATTTTCAATATTTTTCTAAACATCCCTAAAACTATCTGATTGAAGTCTATATGTTATGTGATCAATCGTAGAATGATTACCAATGAAAATACATGAAAAATTCAACAATTTCAATTTGGTGAAAAAATTGAAATTTTCGATGCTGTGGGGTAGAGGAAAAATTCTCAATTTTGATCAATTTTCAATATTTTTCTAAACATCCCTAAAACTATCTGATTGAAGTCTATATGTTATGTGATCAATCGTAGAATGATTACCAATGAAAATACATGAAAAATTCAACAATTTCAATTTGGTGAAAAAATTGAAATTTTCGATGCTATGGGGTAGAGGAAAAATTCTCAATTTTGATCAATTTTCAATATTTTTCTAAACATCCCTAAAACTATCTGATTGAAGTCTATATGTTATGTGATCAATCCTAGAATGATTACCAATGAAAATACATGAAAAATTCAACAATTTCAATTTGGTGAAAAAATTGAAATTTTCGATGCTAGGGGGTAGAGGACAAATTCTCAATTTTGATCAATTTTCAATATTTTTCTAAACATCCCTAAAACTATCTGATTGAAGTCTATATGTTATGTGATCAATCCTAGAATGATTACCAATGAAAATACATGAAAAATTCAACAATTTCAATTTGGTGAAAAAATTGAAATTTTCGATGCTAGGGGGTAGAGGAAAATTATCAATTTTGATCAATTTTCAATATTTTTCTAAACATCCCTAAAACTATCTGATTGAAGTCTATATGTTATGTGATCAATCATAGAATGATTACCAATGAAAATACATGAAAAATTCAACAATTTCAATTTGGTAAAAAAATTGAAATTTTCGATGCTAGGGGGTAGAGGAAAAATTCTCAATTTTGATCAATTTTCAATATTTTTCTAAACATCCCTAAAACTATCTGATTGAAGTCTATATGTTATGTGATCAATCGTAGAATGATTACCAATGAAAATACATGAAAAATTCAACAATTTCAATTTGGTGAAAAAATTGAAATTTTCGATGCTAGGGGGTAGAGGACAAATTCTCAATTTTGATCAATTTTCAATATTTTTCTAAACATCCCTAAAACTATCTGATTGAAGTCTATATGTTATGTGATCAATCCTAGAATGATAACCAATGAAAATACATGAAAAATTCAACAATTTCAATTTGGTGAAAAAATTGAAATTTTCGATGCTAGGGGGTAGAGGAAAAATTCTCAATTTTGATCAATTTTCAATATTTTTCTAAACATCCCTAAAACTATCTGATTGAAGTCTATATGTTATGTGATCAATCCTAGAATGATTACCAATGAAAATACATGAAAAATTCAACAATTTCAATTTGGTGAAAAAATTGAAATTTTCGATGCTAGGGGGTAGAGGAAAAATTATCAATTTTGATCAATTTTCAATATTTTTCTAAACATCCCTGAAACTATCTGATTGAAGTCTATATGTTATGTGATCAATCCTAGAATGATAACCAATGAAAATACATGAAAAATTCAACAATTTCAATTTGGTGAAAAAATTGAAATTTTCGATGCTAGGGGGTAGAGGAAAAATTCTCAATTTTGATCAATTTTCAATATTTTTCTAAACATCCCTAAAACTATCTGATTGAAGTCTATATGTTATGTGATCAATCGTAGAATGATTACCAATGAAAATAGATGAAAAATTCAACAATTTCAATTTGGTGAAAAAATTGAAATTTTCGATGCTAGGGGGTAGAGGACAAATTCTCAATTTTGATCAATTTTCAATATTTTTCTAAACATCCCTAAAACTATCTGATTGAAGTCTATATGTTATGTGATCAATCCTAGAATGATTACCAATGAAAATACATGAAAAATTCAACAATTTCAATTTGGTGAAAAAATTGAAATTTTCGATGCTAGGGGGTAGAGGAAAATTATCAATTTTGATCAATTTTCAATATTTTTCTAAACATCCCTAAAACTATCTGATTGAAGTCTATATGTTATGTGATCAATCCTAGAATGATTACCAATGAAAATACATGAAAAATTCAACAATTTCAATTTGGTGAAAAAATTGAAATTTTCAATGCTAGGGGGTAGAGGAAAAATTATCAATTTTGATCAATTTTCAATATTTTTCTAAACATCCCTAAAACTATCTGATTGAAGTCTATATGTTATGTGATCAATCCTAGAATGATTACCAATGAAAATACATGAAAAATTCAACAATTTCAATTTGGTGAAAAAATTGAAATTTTCGATGCTAGGGGGTAGAGGACAAATTCTCAATTTTGATCAATTTTCAATATTTTTCTAAACATCCCTAAAACTATCTGATTGAAGTCTATATGTTATGTGATCAATCCTAGAATGATTACCAATGAAAATACATGAAAAATTCAACAATTTCAATTTGGTGAAAAAATTGAAATTTTCGATGCTATGGGGTAGAGGAAAAATTCTCAATTTTGATCAATTTTCAATATTTTTCTAAACATCCCTAAAACTATCTGATTGAAGTCTATATGTTATGTGATCAATCCTAGAATGATTACCAATGAAAATACATGAAAAATTCAACAATTTCAATTTGGTGAAAAAATTGAAATTTTCGATGCTAGGGGGTAGAGGACAAATTCTCAATTTTGATCAATTTTCAATATTTTTCTAAACATCCCTAAAACTATCTGATTGAAGTCTATATGTTATGTGATCAATCCTAGAATGATTACCAATGAAAATACATGAAAAATTCAACAATTTCAATTTGGTGAAAAAATTGAAATTTTCGATGCTAGGGGGTAGAGGACAAATTCTCAATTTTGATCAATTTTCAATATTTTTCTAAACATCCCTAAAACTATCTGATTGAAGTCTATATGTTATGTGATCAATCCTAGAATGATTACCAATGAAAATACATGAAAAATTCAACAATTTCAATTTGGTGAAAAAATTGAAATTTTCGATGCTAGGGGGTAGAGGAAAATTATCAATTTTGATCAATTTTCAATATTTTTCTAAACATCCCTAAAACTATCTGATTGAAGTCTATATGTTATGTGATCAATCCTAGAATGATTACCAATGAAAATACATGAAAAATTCAACAATTTCAATTTGGTGAAAAAATTGAAATTTTCGATGCTAGGGGGTAGAGGAAAATTCTCAATTTTGATCAATTTTCAATATTTTTCTAAACATCCCTAAAACTATCTGATTGAAGTCTATATGTTATGTGATCAATCCTAGAATGATTACCAATGAAAATACATGAAAAATTCAACAATTTCAATTTGGTGAAAAAATTGAAATTTTCGATGCTAGGGGGTAGAGGACAAATTCTCAATTTTGATCAATTTTCAATATTTTTCTAAACATCCCTAAAACTATCTGATTGAAGTCTATATGTTATGTGATCAATCCTAGAATGATTACCAATGAAAATACATGAAAAATTCAACAATTTCAATTTGGTGAAAAAATTGAAATTTTCGATGCTAGGGGGTAGAGGACAAATTCTCAATTTTGATCAATTTTCAATATTTTTCTAAACATCCCTAAAACTATCTGATTGAAGTCTATATGTTATGTGATCAATCCTAGAATGATTACCAATGAAAATACATGAAAAATTCAACAATTTCAATTTGGTGAAAAAATTGAAATTTTCGATGCTAGGGGGTAGAAGAAAAATTCTCAATTTTGATCAATTTTCAATATTTTTCTAAACATCCCTAAAACTATCTGATTGAAGTCTATATGTTATGTGATCAATCCTAGAATGATTACCAATGAAAATACATGAAAAATTCAACAATTTCAATTTGGTGAAAAAATTGAAATTTTCGATGCTATGGGGTAGAGGAAAAATTCTCAATTTTGATCAATTTTCAATATTTTTCTAAACATCCCTAAAACTATCTGATTGAAGTCTATATGTTATGTGATCAATCGTAGAATGATTACCAATGAAAATACATGAAAAATTCAACAATTTCAATTTGGTGAAAAAATTGAAATTTTCGATGCTAGGGGGTAGAGGACAAATTCTCAATTTTGATCAATTTTCAATATTTTTCTAAACATCCCTAAAACTATCTGATTGAAGTCTATATGTTATGTGATCAATCCTAGAATGATTACCAATGAAAATACATGAAAAATTCAACAATTTCAATTTGGTGAAAAAATTGAAATTTTCGATGCTAGGGGGTAGAGGACAAATTCTCAATTTTGATCAATTTTCAATATTTTTCTAAACATCCCTAAAACTATCTGATTGAAGTCTATATGTTATGTGATCAATCCTAGAATGATTACCAATGAAAATACATGAAAAATTCAACAATTTCAATTTGGTGAAAAAATTGAAATTTTCGATGCTAGGGGGTAGAGGACAAATTCTCAATTTTGATCAATTTTCAATATTTTTCTAAACATCCCTAAAACTATCTGATTGAAGTCTATATGTTATGTGATCAATCCTAGAATGATTACCAATGAAAATACATGAAAAATTCAACAATTTCAATTTGGTGAAAAAATTGAAATTTTCGATGCTAGGGGGTAGAGGAAAATTATCAATTTTGATCAATTTTCAATATTTTTCTAAACATCCCTAAAACTATCTGATTGAAGTCTATATGTTATGTGATCAATCCTAGAATGATTACCAATGAAAATACATGAAAAATTCAACAATTTCAATTTGGTGAAAAAATTGAAATTTTCGATGCTAGGGGGTAGAGGAAAATTCTCAATTTTGATCAATTTTCAATATTTTTCTAAACATCCCTAAAACTATCTGATTGAAGTCTATATGTTATGTGATCAATCCTAGAATGATTACCAATGAAAATACATGAAAAATTCAACAATTTCAATTTGGTGAAAAAATTGAAATTTTCGATGCTAGGGGGTAGAGGACAAATTCTCAATTTTGATCAATTTTCAATATTTTTCTAAACATCCCTAAAACTATCTGATTGAAGTCTATATGTTATGTGATCAATCCTAGAATGATAACCAATGAAAATACATGAAAAATTCAACAATTTCAATTTGGTGAAAAAATTGAAATTTTCGATGCTAGGGGGTAGAGGAAAAATTCTCAATTTTGATCAATTTTCAATATTTTTCTAAACATCCCTAAAACTATCTGATTGAAGTCTATATGTTATGTGATCAATCCTAGAATGATTACCAATGAAAATACATGAAAAATTCAACAATTTCAATTTGGTGAAAAAATTGAAATTTTCGATGCTAGGGGGTAGAGGAAAAATTATCAATTTTGATCAATTTTCAATATTTTTCTAAACATCCCTGAAACTATCTGATTGAAGTCTATATGTTATGTGATCAATCCTAGAATGATAACCAATGAAAATACATGAAAAATTCAACAATTTCAATTTGGTGAAAAAATTGAAATTTTCGATGCTAGGGGGTAGAGGAAAAATTCTCAATTTTGATCAATTTTCAATATTTTTCTAAACATCCCTAAAACTATCTGATTGAAGTCTATATGTTATGTGATCAATCGTAGAATGATTACCAATGAAAATAGATGAAAAATTCAACAATTTCAATTTGGTGAAAAAATTGAAATTTTCGATGCTAGGGGGTAGAGGACAAATTCTCAATTTTGATCAATTTTCAATATTTTTCTAAACATCCCTAAAACTATCTGATTGAAGTCTATATGTTATGTGATCAATCCTAGAATGATTACCAATGAAAATACATGAAAAATTCAACAATTTCAATTTGGTGAAAAAATTGAAATTTTCGATGCTAGGGGGTAGAGGAAAATTATCAATTTTGATCAATTTTCAATATTTTTCTAAACATCCCTAAAACTATCTGATTGAAGTCTATATGTTATGTGATCAATCCTAGAATGATTACCAATGAAAATACATGAAAAATTCAACAATTTCAATTTGGTGAAAAAATTGAAATTTTCAATGCTAGGGGGTAGAGGAAAAATTCTCAATTTTGATCAATTTTCAATATTTTTCTAAACATCCCTAAAACTATCTGATTGAAGTCTATATGTTATGTGATCAATCCTAGAATGATTACCAATGAAAATACATGAAAAATTCAACAATTTCAATTTGGTGAAAAAATTGAAATTTTCGATGCTAGGGGGTAGAGGACAAATTCTCAATTTTGATCAATTTTCAATATTTTTCTAAACATCCCTAAAACTATCTGATTGAAGTCTATATGTTATGTGATCAATCCTAGAATGATTACCAATGAAAATACATGAAAAATTCAACAATTTCAATTTGGTGAAAAAATTGAAATTTTCGATGCTATGGGGTAGAGGAAAAATTCTCAATTTTGATCAATTTTCAATATTTTTCTAAACATCCCTAAAACTATCTGATTGAAGTCTATATGTTATGTGATCAATCCTAGAATGATTACCAATGAAAATACATGAAAAATTCAACAATTTCAATTTGGTGAAAAAATTGAAATTTTCGATGCTAGGGGGTAGAGGACAAATTCTCAATTTTGATCAATTTTCAATATTTTTCTAAACATCCCTAAAACTATCTGATTGAAGTCTATATGTTATGTGATCAATCCTAGAATGATTACCAATGAAAATACATGAAAAATTCAACAATTTCAATTTGGTGAAAAAATTGAAATTTTCGATGCTAGGGGGTAGAGGACAAATTCTCAATTTTGATCAATTTTCAATATTTTTCTAAACATCCCTAAAACTATCTGATTGAAGTCTATATGTTATGTGATCAATCCTAGAATGATTACCAATGAAAATACATGAAAAATTCAACAATTTCAATTTGGTGAAAAAATTGAAATTTTCGATGCTAGGGGGTAGAGGAAAATTATCAATTTTGATCAATTTTCAATATTTTTCTAAACATCCCTAAAACTATCTGATTGAAGTCTATATGTTATGTGATCAATCCTAGAATGATTACCAATGAAAATACATGAAAAATTCAACAATTTCAATTTGGTGAAAAAATTGAAATTTTCGATGCTAGGGGGTAGAGGAAAAATTCTCAATTTTGATCAATTTTCAATATTTTTCTAAACATCCCTAAAACTATCTGATTGAAGTCTATATGTTATGTGATCAATCCTAGAATGATAACCAATGAAAATACATGAAAAATTCAACAATTTCAATTTGGTGAAAAAATTGAAATTTTCGATGCTAGGGGGTAGAGGAAAAATTCTCAATTTTGATCAATTTTCAATATTTTTCTAAACATCCCTAAAACTATCTGATTGAAGTCTATATGTTATGTGATCAATCCTAGAATGATTACCAATGAAAATACATGAAAAATTCAACAATTTCAATTTGGTGAAAAAATTGAAATTTTCGATGCTATGGGGTAGAGGAAAAATTCTCAATTTTGATCAATTTTCAATATTTTTCTAAACATCCCTAAAACTATCTGATTGAAGTCTATATGTTATGTGATCAATCCTAGAATGATTACCAATGAAAATACATGAAAAATTCAACAATTTCAATTTGGTGAAAAAATTGAAATTTTCGATGCTAGGGGGTAGAGGACAAATTCTCAATTTTGATCAATTTTCAATATTTTTCTAAACATCCCTAAAACTATCTGATTGAAGTCTATATGTTATGTGATCAATCCTAGAATGATTACCAATGAAAATACATGAAAAATTCAACAATTTCAATTTGGTGAAAAAATTGAAATTTTCGATGCTAGGGGGTAGAGGAAAATTCTCAATTTTGATCAATTTTCAATATTTTTCTAAACATCCCTAAAACTATCTGATTGAAGTCTATATGTTATGTGATCAATCATAGAATGATTACCAATGAAAATACATGAAAAATTCAACAATTTCAATTTGGTAAAAAAATTGAAATTTTCGATGCTAGGGGGTAGAGGAAAAATTCTCAATTTTGATCAATTTTCAATATTTTTCTAAACACCCCTAACACTATCCCAGTGATGTCTATATGTTATCTGATCAATCCTACAATGATTACCAATGAAAATAGATGAAAAATTCAACAATTTCAATTTGGTGAAAAAATTGAAATATTCGATGCTAGGGGGTAGAGGAAAAATTCTCAATTTTGATCAATTTTCAATATTTTTCTAAACATCCCTAAAAGTATCTGATTGAAGTCTATATGTTATGTGATCAATCCTAGAATGATTACCAATGAAAATCCATGAAAAATTCAACAATTTCAATTTGGTGAAAAAATTGAAATTTTCGATGCTAGAGGGTAGAGGACAAATTCTCAATTTTGATCAATTTTCAATATTTTTCTAAACATCCCTGAAACTATCTGATTGAAGTCTATATGTTATGTGATCAATCGTAGAATGATTACCAATGAAAATACATGAAAAATTCAACAATTTCAATTTGGTGAAAAAATTGAAATTTTCGATGCTAGGGGGTAGAGGACAAATTCTCAATTTTGATCAATTTTCAATATTTTTCTAAACATCCCTAAAACTATCTGATTGAAGTCTATATGTTATGTGATCAATCGTAGAATGATTACCAATGAAAATACATGAAAAATTCAACAATTTCAATTTGGTGAAAAAATTGAAATTTTCGATGCTAGGGGGTAGAGGACAAATTCTCAATTTTGATCAATTTTCAATATTTTTCTAAACATCCCTAAAACAATCTGATTGAAGTCTATATGTTATGTGATCAATCCTAGAATGATAACCAATGAAAATACATGAAAAATTCAACAATTTCAATTTGGTGAAAAAATTGAAATTTTCGATGCTAGGGGGTAGAGGACAAATTCTCAATTTTGATCAATTTTCAATATTTTTCTAAGAATCCCTAAAACTATCTGATTCAAGTCTATATGTTATGTGATCAATCCTAGAATGATAACCAATGAAAATACATGAAAAATTCAACAATTTCAATTTGGTGAAAAAATTGAAATTTTCGATGCTAGGGGGTAGAGGAAAAATTCTCAATTTTGATCAATTTTCAATATTTTTCTAAACATCCCTAAAACTATCTGATTGAAGTCCATATGTTATGTGATCAATCCTAGAATGATTACCAATGAAAATACATGAAAAATTCAACAATTTCAATTTGGTGAAAAAAATTGAAATTTTCGATGCTAGGGGGTAGAGGAAAAATTCTCAATTTTGATCAATTTTCAATATTTTTCTAAACATCCCTAAAACTATCTGATTGAAGTTTATATGTTATCTGATCAATCCTAGAATGATTACCAATGAAAATACATGAAAAATTCAACAATTTCAATTTGGTGAAAAAATTGAAATTTTCGATGCTAGGGGGTAGAGGACAAATTCTCAATTTTGATCAATTTTCAATATTTTTCTAAGAATCCCTAAAACTATCTGATTCAAGTCTATATGTTATGTGATCAATCCTAGAATGATAACCAATGAAAATACATGAAAAATTCAACAATTTCAATTTGGTGAAAAAAATGAAATTTTCGATGCTAGGGGGTAGAGGACAAATTCTCAATTTTGATCAATTTTCAATATTTTTCTAAACATCCCTAAAACTATCTGATTGAAGTCTATATGTTATCTGATCTATATGTTATCTGATCAATCCTACAATGATTACCAATGAAAATACATGAAAAATTCAACAATTTCAATTTGGTGAAAAAATTGAAATTTTCGATGCTAGGGGGTAGAGGAAAATTATCAATTTTGATCAATTTTCAATATTTTTCTAAACATCCCTAAAACTATCTGATTGAAGTCTATATGTTATGTGATCAATCGTAGAATGATTACCAATGAAAATACATGAAAAATTCAACAATTTCAATTTGGTGAAAAAATTGAAATTTTCGATGCTAGAGGGTAGAGGACAAATTCTCAATTTTGATCAATTTTCAATATTTTTCTAAACATCCCTGAAACTATCTGATTGAAGTCTATATGTTATGTGATCAATCGTAGAATGATTACCAATGAAAATACATGAAAAATTCAACAATTTCAATTTGGTGAAAAAATTGAAATTTTCGATGCTAGGGGGTAGAGGACAAATTCTCAATTTTGATCAATTTTCAATATTTTTCTAAACATCCCTAAAACTATCTGATTGAAGTCTATATGTTATGTGATCAATCGTAGAATGATTACCAATGAAAATACATGAAAAATTCAACAATTTCAATTTGGTGAAAAAATTGAAATTTTCGATGCTAGGGGGTAGAGGACAAATTCTCAATTTTGATCAATTTTCAATATTTTTCTAAACATCCCTAAAACTATCTGATTGAAGTCTATATGTTATGTGATCAATCCTAGAATGATTACCAATGAAAATACATGAAAAATTCAACAATTTCAATTTGGTGAAAAAATTGAAATTTTCGATGCTAGGGGGTAGAGGAAAAATTCTCAATTTTGATCAATTTTCAATATTTTTCTAAACATCCCTAAAACTATCTGATTGAAGTCTATATGTTATGTGATCAATCCTAGAATGATTACCAATGAAAATACATGAAAAATTCAACAATTTCAATTTGGTGAAAAAATTGAAATTTTCGATGCTAGGGGGTAGAGGACAAATTCTCAATTTTGATCAATTTTCAATATTTTTCTAAACATCCCTAAAACTATCTGATTGAAGTCTATATGTTATGTGATCAATCGTAGAATGATTACCAATGAAAATACATGAAAAATTCAACAATTTCAATTTGGTGAAAAAATTGAAATTTTCGATGCTATGGGGTAGAGGAAAAATTCTCAATTTTGATCAATTTTCAATATTTTTCTAAACATCCCTAAAACTATCTGATTGAAGTCTATATGTTATGTGATCAATCGTAGAATGATTACCAATGAAAATACATGAAAAATTCAACAATTTCAATTTGGTGAAAAAATTGAAATTTTCGATGCTAGGGGGTAGAGGACAAATTCTCAATTTTGATCAATTTTCAATATTTTTCTAAACATCCCTAAAACTATCTGATTGAAGTCTATATGTTATGTGATCAATCGTAGAATGATTACCAATGAAAATACATGAAAAATTCAACAATTTCAATTTGGTGAAAAAATTGAAATTTTCGATGCTGTGGGGTAGAGGAAAAATTCTCAATTTTGATCAATTTTCAATATTTTTCTAAACATCCCTAAAACTATCTGATTGAAGTCTATATGTTATGTGATCAATCGTAGAATGATTACCAATGAAAATACATGAAAAATTCAACAATTTCAATTTGGTGAAAAAATTGAAATTTTCGATGCTATGGGGTAGAGGAAAAATTCTCAATTTTGATCAATTTTCAATATTTTTCTAAACATCCCTAAAACTATCTGATTGAAGTCTATATGTTATGTGATCAATCGTAGAATGATTACCAATGAAAATACATGAAAAATTCAACAATTTCAATTTGGTAAAAAAATTGAAATTTTCGATGCTAGGGGGTAGAGGAAAAATTCTCAATTTTGATCAATTTTCAATATTTTTCTAAACATCCCTAAAACTATCTGATTGAAGTCTATATGTTATGTGATCAATCGTAGAATGATTACCAATGAAAATACATGAAAAATTCAACAATTTCAATTTGGTGAAAAAATTGAAATTTTCGATGCTAGGGGGTAGAGGACAAATTCTCAATTTTGATCAATTTTCAATATTTTTCTAAACATCCCTAAAACTATCTGATTGAAGTCTATATGTTATGTGATCAATCCTAGAATGATAACCAATGAAAATACATGAAAAATTCAACAATTTCAATTTGGTGAAAAAATTGAAATTTTCGATGCTAGGGGGTAGAGGAAAAATTCTCAATTTTGATCAATTTTCAATATTTTTCTAAACATCCCTAAAACTATCTGATTGAAGTCTATATGTTATGTGATCAATCCTAGAATGATTACCAATGAAAATACATGAAAAATTCAACAATTTCAATTTGGTGAAAAAATTGAAATTTTCGATGCTAGGGGGTAGAGGAAAAATTATCAATTTTGATCAATTTTCAATATTTTTCTAAACATCCCTGAAACTATCTGATTGAAGTCTATATGTTATGTGATCAATCCTAGAATGATAACCAATGAAAATACATGAAAAATTCAACAATTTCAATTTGGTGAAAAAATTGAAATTTTCGATGCTAGGGGGTAGAGGAAAAATTCTCAATTTTGATCAATTTTCAATATTTTTCTAAACATCCCTAAAACTATCTGATTGAAGTCTATATGTTATGTGATCAATCGTAGAATGATTACCAATGAAAATAGATGAAAAATTCAACAATTTCAATTTGGTGAAAAAATTGAAATTTTCGATGCTAGGGGGTAGAGGACAAATTCTCAATTTTGATCAATTTTCAATATTTTTCTAAACATCCCTAAAACTATCTGATTGAAGTCTATATGTTATGTGATCAATCCTAGAATGATTACCAATGAAAATACATGAAAAATTCAACAATTTCAATTTGGTGAAAAAATTGAAATTTTCGATGCTAGGGGGTAGAGGAAAATTATCAATTTTGATCAATTTTCAATATTTTTCTAAACATCCCTAAAACTATCTGATTGAAGTCTATATGTTATGTGATCAATCCTAGAATGATTACCAATGAAAATACATGAAAAATTCAACAATTTCAATTTGGTGAAAAAATTGAAATTTTCAATGCTAGGGGGTAGAGGAAAAATTCTCAATTTTGATCAATTTTCAATATTTTTCTAAACATCCCTAAAACTATCTGATTGAAGTCTATATGTTATGTGATCAATCCTAGAATGATTACCAATGAAAATAGATGAAAAATTCAACAATTTCAATTTGGTGAAAAAATTGAAATTTTCGATGCTAGGGGGTAGAGGAAAAATTCTCAATTTTGATCAATTTTCAATATTTTTCTAAACATCCCTAAAACTATCTGATTGAAGTCTATATGTTATGTGATCAATCCTAGAATGATTACCAATGAAAATACATGAAAAATTCAACAATTTCAATTTGGTGAAAAAATTGAAATTTTCGATGCTATGGGGTAGAGGAAAAATTCTCAATTTTGATCAATTTTCAATATTTTTCTAAACATCCCTAAAACTATCTGATTGAAGTCTATATGTTATGTGATCAATCCTAGAATGATTACCAATGAAAATACATGAAAAATTCAACAATTTCAATTTGGTGAAAAAATTGAAATTTTCGATGCTAGGGGGTAGAGGACAAATTCTCAATTTTGATCAATTTTCAATATTTTTCTAAACATCCCTAAAACTATCTGATTGAAGTCTATATGTTATGTGATCAATCCTAGAATGATTACCAATGAAAATACATGAAAAATTCAACAATTTCAATTTGGTGAAAAAATTGAAATTTTCGATGCTAGGGGGTAGAGGACAAATTCTCAATTTTGATCAATTTTCAATATTTTTCTAAACATCCCTAAAACTATCTGATTGAAGTCTATATGTTATGTGATCAATCCTAGAATGATTACCAATGAAAATACATGAAAAATTCAACAATTTCAATTTGGTGAAAAAATTGAAATTTTCGATGCTAGGGGGTAGAGGAAAATTATCAATTTTGATCAATTTTCAATATTTTTCTAAACATCCCTAAAACTATCTGATTGAAGTCTATATGTTATGTGATCAATCCTAGAATGATTACCAATGAAAATACATGAAAAATTCAACAATTTCAATTTGGTGAAAAAATTGAAATTTTCGATGCTAGGGGGTAGAGGAAAAATTCTCAATTTTGATCAATTTTCAATATTTTTCTAAACATCCCTAAAACTATCTGATTGAAGTCTATATGTTATGTGATCAATCCTAGAATGATAACCAATGAAAATACATGAAAAATTCAACAATTTCAATTTGGTGAAAAAATTGAAATTTTCGATGCTAGGGGGTAGAGGAAAAATTCTCAATTTTGATCAATTTTCAATATTTTTCTAAACATCCCTAAAACTATCTGATTGAAGTCTATATGTTATGTGATCAATCCTAGAATGATTACCAATGAAAATACATGAAAAATTCAACAATTTCAATTTGGTGAAAAAATTGAAATTTTCGATGCTATGGGGTAGAGGAAAAATTCTCAATTTTGATCAATTTTCAATATTTTTCTAAACATCCCTAAAACTATCTGATTGAAGTCTATATGTTATGTGATCAATCGTAGAATGATTACCAATGAAAATACATGAAAAATTCAACAATTTCAATTTGGTGAAAAAATTGAAATTTTCGATGCTAGGGGGTAGAGGACAAATTCTCAATTTTGATCAATTTTCAATATTTTTCTAAACATCCCTAAAACTATCTGATTGAAGTCTATATGTTATGTGATCAATCCTAGAATGATTACCAATGAAAATACATGAAAAATTCAACAATTTCAATTTGGTGAAAAAATTGAAATTTTCGATGCTAGGGGGTAGAGGAAAATTATCAATTTTGATCAATTTTCAATATTTTTCTAAACATCCCTAAAACTATCTGATTGAAGTCTATATGTTATGTGATCAATCATAGAATGATTACCAATGAAAATACATGAAAAATTCAACAATTTCAATTTGGTAAAAAAATTGAAATTTTCGATGCTAGGGGGTAGAGGAAAAATTCTCAATTTTGATCAATTTTCAATATTTTTCTAAACACCCCTAACACTATCCCAGTGATGTCTATATGTTATCTGATCAATCCTACAATGATTACCAATGAAAATAGATGAAAAATTCAACAATTTCAATTTGGTGAAAAAATTGAAATATTCGATGCTAGGGGGTAGAGGAAAAATTCTCAATTTTGATCAATTTTCAATATTTTTCTAAACATCCCTAAAAGTATCTGATTGAAGTCTATATGTTATGTGATCAATCCTAGAATGATTACCAATGAAAATCCATGAAAAATTCAACAATTTCAATTTGGTGAAAAAATTGAAATTTTCGATGCTAGAGGGTAGAGGACAAATTCTCAATTTTGATCAATTTTCAATATTTTTCTAAACATCCCTGAAACTATCTGATTGAAGTCTATATGTTATGTGATCAATCCTAGAATGATTACCAATGAAAATACATGAAAAATTCAACAATTTCAATTTGGTGAAAAAATTGAAATTTTCGATGCTAGGGGGTAGAGGACAAATTCTCAATTTTGATCAATTTTCAATATTTTTCTAAACATCCCTAAAACTATCTGATTGAAGTCTATATGTTATGTGATCAATCGTAGAATGATTACCAATGAAAATACATGAAAAATTCAACAATTTCAATTTGGTGAAAAAATTGAAATTTTCGATGCTAGGGGGTAGAGGACAAATTCTCAATTTTGATCAATTTTCAATATTTTTCTAAACATCCCTAAAACTATCTGATTGAAGTCTATATGTTATGTGATCAATCCTAGAATGATAACCAATGAAAATACATGAAAAATTCAACAATTTCAATTTGGTGAAAAAATTGAAATTTTCGATGCTAGGGGGTAGAGGAAAAATTCTCAATTTTGATCAATTTTCAATATTTTTCTAAACATCCCTAAAACTATCTGATTGAAGTCTATATGTTATGTGATCAATCCTAGAATGATTACCAATGAAAATACATGAAAAATTCAACAATTTCAATTTGGTGAAAAAATTGAAATTTTCGATGCTAGGGGGTAGAGGAAAAATTATCAATTTTGATCAATTTTCAATATTTTTCTAAACATCCCTGAAACTATCTGATTGAAGTCTATATGTTATGTGATCAATCCTAGAATGATAACCAATGAAAATACATGAAAAATTCAACAATTTCAATTTGGTGAAAAAATTGAAATTTTCGATGCTAGGGGGTAGAGGAAAAATTCTCAATTTTGATCAATTTTCAATATTTTTCTAAACATCCCTAAAACTATCTGATTGAAGTCTATATGTTATGTGATCAATCGTAGAATGATTACCAATGAAAATAGATGAAAAATTCAACAATTTCAATTTGGTGAAAAAATTGAAATTTTCGATGCTAGGGGGTAGAGGACAAATTCTCAATTTTGATCAATTTTCAATATTTTTCTAAACATCCCTAAAACTATCTGATTGAAGTCCATATGTTATGTGATCAATCCTAGAATGATTACCAATGAAAATACATGAAAAATTCAACAATTTCAATTTGGTGAAAAAAATTGAAATTTTCGATGCTAGGGGGTAGAGGAAAAATTCTCAATTTTGATCAATTTTCAATATTTTTCTAAACATCCCTAAAACTATCTGATTGAAGTTTATATGTTATCTGATCAATCCTAGAATGATTACCAATGAAAATACATGAAAAATTCAACAATTTCAATTTGGTGAAAAAATTGAAATTTTCGATGCTAGGGGGTAGAGGACAAATTCTCAATTTTGATCAATTTTCAATATTTTTCTAAGAATCCCTAAAACTATCTGATTCAAGTCTATATGTTATGTGATCAATCCTAGAATGATAACCAATGAAAATACATGAAAAATTCAACAATTTCAATTTGGTGAAAAAAATGAAATTTTCGATGCTAGGGGGTAGAGGACAAATTCTCAATTTTGATCAATTTTCAATATTTTTCTAAACATCCCTAAAACTATCTGATTGAAGTCTATATGTTATCTGATCTATATGTTATCTGATCAATCCTACAATGATTACCAATGAAAATACATGAAAAATTCAACAATTTCAATTTGGTGAAAAAATTGAAATTTTCGATGCTAGGGGGTAGAGGAAAATTATCAATTTTGATCAATTTTCAATATTTTTCTAAACATCCCTAAAACTATCTGATTGAAGTCTATATGTTATGTGATCAATCGTAGAATGATTACCAATGAAAATACATGAAAAATTCAACAATTTCAATTTGGTGAAAAAATTGAAATTTTCGATGCTAGGGGGTAGTAGCCTGCGTGCAGCCGGTTTAATTACCCGTAATAACCGTCTGCGAAAGTTCGCCAGATATCGTGTTCTCTGTGACCCGATATATGAAGCGATTTCTGATTGGTCAACGGCACGGCATAATCTCTTCCGGTTGAGATGTTTTCGTTGCTACATGCACGTGAGTTTGACCATGTTGACAGCTAGAGTAAAGAAATGGTCTAAATATATTACTATGAGTGTATTTACCTGCGATTTGTGCCGCAGCACACAACTTAAACCAGAAGAAAGGTTCCTCATTGAAGGAAAGTGTGGAATTAAGATTCTTTCAGAGCTCCAAATTCTTTCTCGAACGCCGAATAATGACTATATTTGCCGTCGATGTTTCGTACTTTTGAAGAGACGAAGGCGTTCGCTTCAAGATATAACCTCCACCGAAAGTGCTTTTAACATCACAGCGTCCTTTGAAGAACATTGTGAAAGTGCTGATTGTAATATATTGAGACCATGTCTTTACTCTCGCTGTCAACAATGTCAACAATGTTTTTGATGTGCATAACATTCGCACTTGGCGTTTAATCTGTCCCTTGTGTCGCCGCTCTAACCTGTCTTCGGCATGCACGTGTTAGTGTTATCTACTCCACTGTTAATCTTTTTTTTTTTCTCTCTCTTATCCCATTTTTCGCCCATTTCCCTTTTCTCTATAGCTTTGCTTTGCTTTCACTTTTACTATAATTTTACTTGTTGATTATTATAATTTTTGATTATTAGTGTTGTCACTGTATTTCTCGCCTTATTGTTTTGTTTTGTTTTGTTTTGTTTGACCATTGGAGAAAGAACTTTGTAAGGGACTTCGTGTCCTATTGTCGTTTTCTCCGTGGATATTGTAATCTTGTCCAGAATCTTTATAAATAAATAAATAAATAAATAAACTCACGTGCATGTCGGCAACGAAAACATCTCAACCGGAAGAGATTATAACGTGCCGTTGACCAATCAGAGTTCGCGTAAGAATTGATCTTAGCGAGAGCCAATCAGAAATCGCTTCATATATCGGGTCACAGAGAACACGATATCTGGCGAACTTTCGCAGACGGTTATTACGGGTAATTAAACCGGCTGCACGCAGGCTAGGGGGTAGAGGACAAATTCTCAATTTTGATCAATTTTCAATATTTTTCTAAACATCCCTAAAACTATCTGATTGAAGTCTATATGTTATGTGATCAATCGTAGAATGATTACCAATGAAAATACATGAAAAATTCAACAATTTCAATTTGGTGAAAAAATTGAAATTTTCGATGCTAGGGGGTAGAGGAAAAATTCTCAATTTTGATCAATTTTCAATATTTTTCTAAACATCCCTAAAACTATCTGATTGAAGTCTATATGTTATCTGATCAATCCTAGAATGATTACCAATGAAAATACATGAAATATTCAACAATTTCAATTTGGTGAAAAAATTGAAATTTTCGATGCTAGGGGGTAGAGGACAAATTCTCAATTTTGATCAATTTTCAATATTTTTCTAAACATCCCTAAAACTATTTGATTGAAGTCTATATGTTATGTGATCAATCCTAGAATGATTACCAATGAAAATACATGAAAAATTCAACAATTTCAATTTGGTGATCAATCCTACAATGATTACCAATCAAAATAGATAAAAAATTCAACAATTTCAATTTGTCAAAAAATTGAAATTTTGGCTGTACACACATTATAGTGGAACTTTAGAGCAGATTTCGTATGACTATGAAAAGCTCATGGCAGGAATGCGGTCAAAGCACGGCAAGGCACATTCAAAATTTCAGAAACATCACGGTTGCAGCAAGGCATGCACACGGCACTGAACTTTTCACAGTTATACGAAATATGATCCATCTGCTGATACTGACACTCATTACCTATAAGATAATTTTTTTATTATTTAGTGCTCAACAAGCAGTAAATTTTAACTGGCTTTATGATATTGAGCTTTCTTTCTGAAGATCACTTCCACTTAGGTTTAAA
This sequence comes from Metridium senile, assembly GCA_949775045.1. Classification (NCBI taxonomy): domain Eukaryota; kingdom Metazoa; phylum Cnidaria; class Anthozoa; order Actiniaria; family Metridiidae; genus Metridium; species Metridium senile. The sequence continues at coordinate 24,141,970 of OX459096.1, read as the reverse complement.
CACCAGACCCCAACACCAATAGCCTTTCTCAAGACCACACACAATGGGTAATCATCACCCTATTCACACTTGAATTCAAACATGCATTCAATATTGATATAATTGAACTTGCAAAAGCATTCACACTTTCACACACATTCACATGTATTGGTTAGCTCCAGTTCCTCAATAGAGATTTCCAATTGAATTAAGGAATTATAGCAAATTATATTCTAGACACTAGTCCATTATAAATTCTTTGATGCCTGAAAACATGGTTGTGTGAGCTAAAACCAATATTTGTGGTTGGTTCATGTCATAAATATTCTGAAAACAATTCCCAGATTGAGTGTTCTGTCTCCAAAATTAGTTGGGCTTCCTGTGCTGCTAATAGATTAGTGACCAGAATGTCGACCAGAATATAATATTTGCCTATGTCGTTAAATCGAAAATCTCTATTTCAAACTGCGTCCCATCCATACTTTGGAAGTTACCTCAGTTGGATTCAGCCATTTCTGTGGGTTTTCTTCTTCTGCACACTTCATTGAACAAACCTTGTAGAAAATATGAAATTATGTAAAACAATATTGGATAGTCTTGTAGAAATTTAGTTTATATTTTTTGTATAAAAATTAACAGTATTTGAACTGGTCATTGCCATAAACACAATAGTTTTGAATAAAAAATAATAAAACAAAATCTGCTGGTACACAAACTGTTTTATGTTCACTTGGTAACCTATGAAGGTAAGATAACAATTACATGCTACAAAGTCACAACTTACCAGCATTCTGGTGACAGCTTCTCGAACTCTGTCCATGTGATCACTTTCCTGAAATTTGTCAATAAAACCTCAAGTTGCTTAAAAATCTACTTGTCTACAACTCCACTAAGAAATCTCTTGAGTCAGCATTGTTATAGGAGATTTAAATTAATTTTATTACAAATGGTAACTCATGAGAAAAACAAACATTGAAAAACAAACTCTGAGAAACTGTTGCCAACAACAGTTCCATATTTAATTAATTTTTTTAATTATTTTATAGTCTTAAAATAGTTATTGTTGAGAAGTTGCTGTCTTAACAATTACAACTGGAAGTGGTTAGGCCTTCAAAGACATTACATTGGACTTGTTGCCTTTCCAAATCCACCTGTTCCTGTTTGCCTTACAAATGATAGACTGTTAATTGCCTGATAAACATTAGTGCCTGATGTTTTGAAAACTAGCTGTCAGTGAGCAGAATCAATCAATTAATTTAAAGTAAAGTTTTGAAATTTGATTGTTCAGACTTTACATTGAAGATGACTTCTGTTCAGGTTGTCCAAAGACCATACATCGACACCAGCAGTCTCATCATTACACACACCAGGACGATCACAATTACTCATCAATATCAATTCAAATAGGATTAAGTCATTCACACTAATTCATAATTAAAGTTAATTATTATTGAATGCAAATAACATTAACGTACCAAGGGAATCCATGTATTGATACTGATTGAAGGTTCTAATGATTCCACATAATGCCACCAGTGTCTTGGAACTAGAAGAACATCACCAGGCTCCAGGACAACCTGAAATATGAAACATTTGGCAAAGAAAAATGAGCTCATTACAAAAAGACAGCAACTCTCAGTTATATATTTGTAACTTGGTGGTTGTGAGTTGTATGTTGGAATTTGGTTTTTAACCACCATCATTTATATAGCTTTACCCTGGTTACCAGAGGTCCAAAAGGGAATGGGGGAGGAAGAAGAGAAGAGGGGACATGAGCTGCCAGCCTCACTTTCATGAATTCAGAATCTGAACTTGTAATTTCAATGGTCATCACAGTTATGCTGTGAAATAGAGCATCATGATTGGTTGGATAACGTAAATGTGAAGCTAGTGAAGGCAATCTAAATGTATGTGCAAATGCTGAACACTAAAAAGTTTGTCATTTATAATATAATATTCAAGCAATCACAATTGGAGCTGCTCGGCTAACGAACGTTAGTCAAGTGTTGTTTGTGAGGTGACAATGCATATCGGAATTCACAACTTGAGTAAAAAATATAGACAATAGCGGTCTCGGACAACCAAAACAATGCGAGCCATGAGTAAGCGGTCGAAAAGTTTACCTATTTTGAAAATTATTTTCGATATCTTCCAATCTATCAATGGTCATAAAACTGCAGGGCTCGATGAGTAACTATTTCAAAAAGCCAATGCTGCGGTAAGAAAAAAATTCATCAAGGAAATTTTAAGTTTTGAAATATTTTGTAAAAATGTGTGCAATATTAGACAAAAGAAGAAAAAGCGCAGTTATATCTCACCAAACGAAAAATCATGTATGTCCTAATAGCCTGAAGTGATTTCGTTCATGTTCGCCAGATGGATAACTAAGACATTTGTTGACCAAATGAGACCAAAAGCAACTTTTTCTGAGCTTTTGTAGTGATGTTTTTGATCAAGTGAAATGGATGCTTGATTAATTTAATTTGTTTGTTGTGTAAATGTTTAAAAGCGTTTTATTCAAAAATGCCTCCATATAAATCTTTTATTTTCAGCAACAACGAAGATCTTGATCTGAAGTTTGTGAAACAACCAATGCAGTTTTATAGAAAACTCTATTTCGCCTAACATTGTCGTATTTGTCAAAACTACTTTGCTATCATAAAAAATTATTGCTAGTTCCGATTGCAATATTTCAAACATCAGAACAAACTTCAGTCTATGCCTGAACTCGCTATGGAAATTAATTTGAAATTATTTTTCTACGCACGACGTACTTTGCAATCAAACAGCGACGGTGGCCCTTCAAAAATACTCAGTTGAGCCACCTTAATGTCAATACCTTTGTAACAACGCACAGATAACAATCACAGATCACGAATTTTATTATCAGCAATTTAGCGAAATTGGAAAGTAAAAACGGCATTTTTTTTAAAGAATATGTTAGATAATATCACAATCTAACTTATAGAAGAAGAAAAAAAATTTGAGCAGAGAGTTGTCTATAAGTAGTCCTGATACCTTAAGATATTGACTATAGTTATATCGTAAAGCATCTGTTTTTGCAAGCTTATTAATTCAAGTGGATAATTTGTGTGCTAAACTTTGTCCGTTGGATGCCGTGTCATTCGCTTGGTTTGCATTGTGAAATTTAACTTCACTTTCTTCACTGAACAGATATCTTACTTTATCCTTTGACATCAATAACCTAATTAGGCTGCTTTTTTGTACATTTTTCTTGCTGTTTTGTAACGTCTACAAGTATTTTATGCCTCCAGCGTAGCGTATTATTATTAAATGTACTCTTTCTTTTTAATTCAAAAACAAAACTGTCAAATATAAACTTTTTTGATCTTTTTTCGCTCTTATTCAACAATAAAAGTGACTTTTAGAACTACCTGTTCTGTTTATGTGATGCATTGAGTGTTTTTGTTGTTTTTAATTTGTTTATATCAGCTTTTTAACAAAAAGAAAATATTTACTCGACATTTTGAACACCATTTTTCAAAAGTGAACAGGGAGCAAACAACAACTTTTTCGCTGTTCCTTCGAAATTCTCAAAACCGTGGTTTATCGGTGTAATAAACCACGGTTTTGGACCAATCAGATATTATAATATATAATATTACTTATAAACTTAAAGTATTGGAATTTTAAATTAAAATTGATACCAACCTCATATTTCATAGCATTATGGTACTCTGGTGTCCTGTTCAAGTCTGGACACTTAATGTTAACCTTGCTGAATATGCTTGACTCCTCATAAGGGATTCTAGTAGGATAAAGTTTTCTTGTCTCACTTGGAGGGAAAAGACACCATCTCTTTTTACCATAGATTTGAGCCACAAGGTTACATCCATAGGTGTCCAAATGACATGGAGTCAACGAACACTCACTACCAATCCAAATTGTTGATTGATCACCAGAGATTTCAGGGAATCCTAATTTTCCCCATTCTGGTGCTCTCCTTAGTTCTGGTAAATCTTTGAATATCTTTGCCATGTGTTTGTAGTCAGCATAGCACCAAAAATGAGCCCTAAACAAACAATATCAATATGATGAATAATATTATTCCAATCAATGCCAAATCCCAGGAGTGTCGACTCAGGGGTAAAAGTATCAGGTATGCTTGTCTTATTGTATTAAAGTGATTTGGTATCTCCTAGGGTAGAGCCCATAGATTTATGTGTACAGTTGACTCTCTCTAACGATCACTCTCCTGTAAGCAACCACTATATTTCAATTTCCCATTTTGTTTCCCATATAAACTCTGTTATAAATGTCTTTGTAAACGACCACAACCGCCTTTAACGATCATGTTTTGGACTTGTTTCATTTTTTTTGCTCTCGTAAATGACCATTAAACTGCTGCCTTTTCAAAAACATAACCTAAAAAATCTTTACATATACCATGGTGGAAAAATATACCAAACAACGATTGAAGATACAGTAATTTTGTGTCTATTTTTTCACATGTGTCAGGATGTGTTATATTTAATATAATTGGGCTTAATGTGATGGGGTTATCATTCTTCTCTTTCTCAATCTGGTCTGAGGGTGGTCGCTTATGAGACAGTCAACTGTATATAAGAGTCATGGCTTTTTTAACATTTTATGTTCTTATATACATACATGTATACATTATATGGATACAATGGAACTAGCGAGTAAACTAGTAAAGGCTGCAACAGTGTTTGATATAAACAAAGGTAATAAAATTAAATTTGTAACACTGTAAAAATGTTAACTTAACTTTACTGACGTTTGAGCTTTAGCCCTACGAAGTTTGAGTCTAACCAACGAAGGGCTAAAGCTCTAAATGTCAGTAAAGTTGAGTAAACATTTTTTTACGATGTTACAAATTTCATTCTATTTCTTATATAGTAGCTAAGCAACAAGTGCTAAGTGGACAAAAAGTTGAAATAGTACTGAATACAAATGCACAAGAGATTAACAAGACTTACGATGATGGACAGAACAGGCTTAATCCAACTACTTGAACAATCTCAAAACCGTTTACCTTGGGTATTTTGCTAATTCACCAGCATGTGTTAGATCATCCTCAAGCCACGCACAGTACTGCATTAATGTGCCTTTGGCATAATAAGAGTCCGATTCCATGACAACCTGACTCCTTTGAAACTGGTAATGTTTAGAATCCACCTTTGCGCATATTCGAAACGAAGTTTGACAGCCATCAAGTTTTCTTGCTAAAAATTCTGGTGTCCACGATGAACAAGCCCAATCTGATGATGCCTTTGACAATAAACAAGGTTCTGAACAGTTTAGTATATGTGAGCGTATCTGTTCAGGAGGACTAGCTCTTGAAATGACCAAAGTTTTCACGTTTAGAAAATGACTTGACAACAACTCGTCCGCCATTTTGATTTACCACAACTGCGGAAACTGGAGACGAGTCTTGTACAGGGAGCCCAAAACTGTTTTGATTTTAGTATTATACCGTCAGAGCGCAAGGAAGAATTGAAAAGAAATGAAAGAAGCCGGAGGAGGAATGGAGAAGAAGTAAAGAGTCGCAAGGACACCCAACTCGCACAAGAAAAGAAGAAAAGATCGACCGTAGCCAAAACTGGGATTTGATGAACGAACGGTTGGATGAACGAACAGTTGAACGACGAATCGATGAAATTTTTTTTAGAGAAACGATTGTGAGGATGAATAAATGAAATATTAAACAAAGATTTGAAGTGCAGACGGGTCGCAAACCTGGAATGAATGCTGCAAAAAAAAAAAAAAAAAAAATAATAATAATAATAATAATAATAATAATAATAATAATAATAATAATAATAATAATAATAATAATAATAATAATAATAATAATATCTAATAATAAAACAGCTGCATAACTGGGCTAACTGTTGTCACAAGTGTGACATTTGTTTCTAGTATGCACCGAGTATCTCTGTGTAGCCAATGAGATGTCTGAGACGAGTTTTGGTAAAATTTGTGTTAATAATTCCTAAAATGACGTCAATTTATTAGAAAATGGGACGTGCCGTCAAATGTTATCATTGTACATAAGTTTGTTGGGAGTTGGAGTGAGGACTGCATATGTCAGTTACCTACGACATATTGCAATATTTGTCTATTTTTCGGACTATGATTAAAAATAAAACAACCATGGCAGTGGGACTACCACAGGTAACCCAGTAACAAAACAAAAAAACAAAAAAAAAAAATAAAAATAAAGCTATTATTATATTATAAACGCATTTTTACAGACAGATCCAATGACAGGCGTCCCAGAGGCTAAATAAATCAAACAACAAATGGAAGTCTAAAGAAACGTAGATAGACTAGTTAGCATAATAATAGCATATCACAGCCAAAACAGAGAATGGAAATAAAAAAGCGAAATAAACAACAACAAAACCTGCAAGCAAGCTCATTTACGGGCCTTTTTATTTTATGCTCCTTCCGCAGGTAAATGGTTAAAAGTGGAAATGATTTAGTAAGATTTCGAAACAGCACGAATATTCTTCTGACGTAGCTACTTGACTTGTCTAATGCGTTACCGAGTACAAGGTCACGTTAGGACGTCGGCCAGGGAACACGTCACATAATCCTTTTTAGAAATGACGTCACGCCAGTATATTGTTCGCTGAGTTGAGCACCAGTGTTCTTGTGATGGTCAGTTTGTATCATAATAAAACCCTAAGGCTTTTGTTATGCTCTTAAGCAAATATATAATGCGGTTCTTTTGAACATTCCATCGTGGATAAACTCAAACAATGGAAACAAAAAGGTTTTTTCAAAGTTGAACGAAGCTTCAAGGTCAACATCTAAATGGTAATGATTGTTTAGAACAACATTCATCATTCCACTGAATCCATATGCTTGTCAACAAAACATTCCTACAGTTGTTCGTTCTATCCGCTTTTGTCTTTGTTAATATTCTTTTACTTAGATTTAGCAAATAGAAAGAGAAATCATCAATGGCGTTTACTTAGTAAGATCCGGGCCGCGGCCATATAACTTTCATCGCGCTTCAGTGCTTCATATCGACCGGGGTTGACCCTGGCCAAACTGTTTTCATTACACTAATATCTCACAAGTCGAGTAGAGGTTATGTCAGTGTAGAGAATCACGATTCTTCCTGTCGATTCAGGTTGTTATTGATAATCACGATGTCAGGTAGCTATCAACGTCAATAACCCAGTAGGAGAACTAGTAGCTACAGGGAGCCTATGACACCAGTACCCTTCTGACTCGGATAGCTACTAAGAACCCAGTAGATCCTAGAGAATTCCATTCATATGTATACTGGGCTATTTACAACAAATTTGGTGTATATGTTGTTCATTCTTCTCCAAAACATATCCACTGGAAACATTCATTTAAGTACTGATAAAAACTTACCAATTAATTAAGAAACAAATGGAATAGTTGGTTTTAACATGACTCAATTGCAAAATTGCATATAATTTCTAAAGCTGATTAAATTACTTTTCAAGCAATACTTTGTTCAATTGTTTTTGAGATGTGTTGTTATTTGCTTTCTGTACTAATCTTCATATAAATTTTATTCTTGATGACGATATTTGTTGCAGTTTGTCTGCATTACACCATCTCTTTTCAGCTCATTACCAAGCCGCTACTGAGGCTTCTAGTAAGTCAATAGTTTTGACCATTTGTTTTTACGATGATTGTTGTTGATGTAGTTAATCCTAGACATCAGAGTTTTTTCCTGTGTAGTTAAATTAAGTTTGGGTGTGTCAATATAGGTATTTTGGTCCATTTTACGTCCGACTAACCCCATCAAGCACGTACGATTTTTTGGTACGGTTAATGACGTCATGCACGGGGTATTTTTTTTTATCGGCATGACGCGCTCTGTGGTACTTTATAGCCGGCTAGTGATAAATCGGGATGTCGTTTCTAAAGAATTTACAGACTTGCTGAGTTAGTTGCATGCTGATTATAGTAACTGACTATGAAACCTTAATTTGTAACCCACGACCACAATAAGTCAATAACTTTAACCATTGACTCGGGCGCTATAAATTTTGTTGCGCGAGATTAGTATGCTTGGCATGCCATATAAAGTTTATCGGTCAGCAATATCCCAATGGAGGAGGCACAAATGCACATTAAAGGTGTACCAATTTATATCAATCCCGCCAAGAAATACATTTTTAATAGAAATATTATTATATTTTTTTGTCAGATAGCTATTTCAGCCAGTTCAGTATAGTCGTCTTTAGCCGACTTCGTCAGGGGCACTTACTGCCGACTGGTTTGTCTAAATGACTGACTTTAGTCTGGTTGAATGAATAAAAGAATTACATTGGCTATAACTGACTGACTGATCAGTATTTAAAAAAGCGTTTTATTCAGCTCAAATTCTTGCCATTCAGTAAAAAGTAAAGAAGTATAACCTATCAAAAAAGGTTAAGAAATCAGTATCCTCTGAGCAAAATACTACGCTTCTTTTTAAATAAGTAATCGAGTATATATATGAATGAATTATTCTACGTGTTCTTTCAATCAATATTACATTAAAAACACCAAATTAATTGAATTATATTAGAAGCTTTTTACAAGTTAGTACTATATAATTATACATTTAGTGACGAGATAACTAAGATGTGAACCGACCAAAGCGGGTACAGTAGATATAGATATATATTTAGTATAATGTACAATACCACTTAGTGCATGCGCAAGACTTACATTGGATCATATACAATATTTAGAAAACAATCCATATTGTTTTAAGTTCCCTTTCAGGTTATTACATTGTGAAATAGATGGTGATGAACAACGGATAAAACTTGTTTCATGATTAGTGACGACAAAAACAGCTTAATTTCTGGGCTTCTGCTGATCATTTCCCTGTCAGCTCCACCACGTGAGTTTGGTGTTGGAAAGTGACATTATTTAAAGTTGAAGCTAAACGTTTTGGATCCCACGGCTTCAGGTAGCCACACCCACTGATGAGTACAATGAAACAACCAGTGAAGTTAACAGAGGGGATGAATATACACGTGTGCTGATCGTATGTCGGTGGTACACCACGTAAATCGAATACTGGTTCCTTTTAACCACTTATATCAATAGATAACCAGCAAGAAAGCTTTCCCCATTAGCCATTTTAATGCATGGCAACCAATTCTACAATTATCAACTAACGAATAAACATTCACATTAATTAAGGCTTGAATTTACTTGTTTTTTAGAATAATAAACATTTAGAATTATTTGTTTTCTAAATAGAAACATCACCTCCTGTCCGCTTATAAATCGAAGTGTTTTCGGAGTTCGGTCCGTGAGAGCTTCATAAGTGTTTTTCATTTTCGTAAAGAAGCAAGATGTTTTTTTAAAAGTGTATTAATCAGTATTCTTCGAACTCATTAGTCCAAAGGAACTTTTGAAGTAACAATCGGTCAAGGTTGACTCTTCTCAGTACTGAGGCCTTCTCAAAACTTTGTTTTCCGTGCTTTACACGCTGCAACGGTCATTCATTGGTCACGAATATACGTGTTAGTGTAAGGAAATTCTATATTTGTTTCAAGAAGTGCGAGAACCGGCATGAACCTGCTTGATGCAATGTCTCCAGCGCCAAAAATAGACTTGCTTTTTAAAACACTAGTCACTCGCTACGACTCAGTGAATATCACAAGAAAAACAAAATATGGCTCAGCTGTTCAAACAACTTAAATGAATAAGAAGGGACCGGTGGTCGTATTGGGAGGAGATCCCTTGGGAAAGTGGCTCCATTGGACGTACCGATAACTGCGTATTGGATGACATCACGAAATATATTAATTATTGATAGAACGTGAGGGTTTGCCCGGCTCTTCCGCCTGACTCACTATAGAAACACTTTCCCGTATACTGACACAAAGTCAATCTGAAGCAGCCTGCTTTTAGCGCCGGCTTTAACCTTTCTTTAAAGCCACTGAGAAGGAAAGATGTTTTATATTATTCGTCTATTGTGGAGTTTAGTCTGCTTTTTACTTCAATCATTTGCTTTCAGGCAGTTTATATCATCTTTATGACTAGTACGATTTGTAATCTTCTTGTATAAAGACTATGTTTGACAAGTAATCTCTTTTGGCAGTGTTTGTCTTTTCAATAATTAATTCTATTGTCAAACCAGCTGAACATAAATCAATACATTTATCAAGAACTATTAATTTTTTCCATCATTTACTTAAACCTGACAAAAGTATCCAATGAACAGCTGCTTGAGCTATAGGGGGTATCACGTGATTAAATTCGGCTAGTTTTGTGGTTTCCGTGGTTTCAATATGATGGTTTTGCCCTGACTGAATTATACATCTATAGCGGACTCCGTAGAAAGCTGTAGTGAATTTGTTAATACAATTTGCAGGAAACAATTAACATTTCGCTTTCTGTTATCAGCCGTGGACCACAATGGCCACGGCTGGCCAACTATTGGTCTAGTTTAACACGAAACCACTTTCATTTGGTCTTCAGTTTCTGGATTACTTTTCAATATTTATTTAGAAACAACTTAAAACCCTGTGACCATGGCAGTGTATTTTGCCTGACGAGAATTTAAACTGAACTCGCTCACCTGACAAGGGACTGATATACAGTACTTACAGTATTTTTAATCGACATTAGTCATTGCAACGTTGGAGCCTGCATTTTATATATTGCTAAGTTTCGTTTTGTTACTGTGATAGTAATGACTACCTCTAGCTCCAACTACCTAGCAATGTATGCTTTTTTTTCACATCCCTTCAGCCTTTTCTAATGACAAGATCAGTAATTGTTTTCTTACTTTCGCTTGACTGGATTTGTACACAGCCGACCACTTAATCAGAAAGTTCCGCTTTTCAGCGCTTTTGTGTTTTCAGCCCCTCAGTAATGAACGACGTTGTGTGTTGTTACAAAACGAAAATTGCTTTCAGTATTGTAGGTTTTTGACCGCTTGCACTCTCTAACCCTTTACAGGAAGTTGACTCATCGGGGACAACAGAGGTCACAGAGAAAAATTGATAGGGAATGAGTAGGCAAGACAGACCGTGTTGATGATAAACTCTGTACATAAGTCGACTTTCGGTACAAAGAAACGACCCCGGGAAACGACCCAGCATGATACACTGCATTCAAAGTCATTTGAAACGCTCCAATTCTTATCACTTGAAAATCCAAGCTGAGCCTTTTGAAATATCCCTTCTCTTGTCGTTTGAACAAGAATTATTGTCAAAATTAAATAAATCATAATGCGGATTTCGTTTGGTACACGGTGCTTGACACATTGCTTTGCGGGCTTTTTGGTCTGGCGTTTTCGTGAGGCAGATCTGATAAATCACTATGACGATTGGCTTTAAACTTGACGAACAGCGTTCTACCTCGTTAAAGTTGATAGCTTTGTTGGATTTAGGGTTCTAGATCCTTTGTCGAGTGATTTGCGTTCCGTGAAAGAGAAGTGGTAATTATGTTTTATTAGCACAACCCGCTCATCATACAAAGAATTCTAAACACGCGCCGCCAACGCTGATTGGTCCAAATCATGTCATCTGCAGGTCGCGCATGCTCTGTGTTACGGGAAATGCACGTGTCAAAAGAATATAAAAACAACAAAGCTCAATTCTTGGCCTTAGAGATATTGAGTCATTAGCAAGGCAGGAATTGGGTTATCGTTTACTATTTATCAAAAGCTTTTAGCCCCAAAGGAGCAAATTCTTTTGAGACCAAATTACAAAGAAATATGCTGGACTCGAGTTTAGCGCCACCGAAGGCGAAGAAATTTATGAGCGAACGAACTTATTCACCGTTCTCTTATCTCCCGTCACATAAACTACATGTACCAACGAATACTAGAATATTTCAACCGGACGAGATGGCGTCGGCTATTATTCAACAACCTTCGTTACTGACTCATCTAAGCGAAGAAGTACTAGTTCTTATTTTGGAATATTTAGACTTTAGGAGCCTTATAACACTGAGTAAAACTTGTCGTCTGTTCCACCGACTTTGTCTTTCCGATCTAATATGGCGTCATCGATGCAAGGTACGTACACGATATACTTAGTTCTTGCTGAGCGATCTTGTTCTTTTCTTGATGAAGATAGAAGAAGGAATAACCTTTCTTTCACCTCAAATCTATTTGGGTTTCGATGCAGTCTAAATATTAAATACAAACCGTTCAAACATTGTGTTTCCGATACAAGCTGCCATGTGGCTCGTTTCTCTACCAGCAAATCATGGCCATATTTTATGGCTAAACCGGTAAAACCCTGATATTTTAAAATGTGTAAGACATAGAGCATTATATGTACAGTTCATAAGAAAAGTTTTAAGACAGCTCTGTGATATTCTGTGCTCCAGCGCTATGGCAGAAAAGGTTCGGTCCCTCCCATAGGAGCCAACTCTAGCGCAGGAAGCTAACATTAATTTATTATTCAAAATATCAAGGCTGCCAAGAAATTGGAGCTTTGTTTCTCTTTAGGCTTTTCTGTTTTGTTCTTTGTGTAAATAAAACTAAAAGACTTAAGCTTCGAAGAGCAGCGAACAGTAAGATGGTTAGGTCGATACCGTGAGGCCAACATTGCCGCATCGGTGAAAGGATCCTTTTTCTAAGGCCGAAATACTTCGTATACCGTTTAGCCTATGTCGCTGTTTAATAATATCTCTGTTAGATTCAATTCATTTCTTTGAAATAACATAGTTTTCTCTAGTAAAGACAAGCATTCGTGGCCTATACACGACTTAAATGTGGAATGTTTTTGTTCGTTTTTAGTCACACAACACCGTGAACTTCGCGACGGACCGGTGTATATCTCGGTTGTGTAGATTATGTGGAATACTTTCGGTGATTTTGGCTACAAAACTCTTTGAAAGGCCATGAATAAATAAATGGATGTCATTTTAAGGGAAAGACGAATGCGATATTATCACAGAGATGAGTTGGGTTTTGTTTCGATTTTCACCCGGCCTTCCCAGCTGTTCTTATTTAGAATTGAAAACATCTCTCGTCACTTCCTCTGAAAACCCTCCCTTCATCAAAACTACTTTTATTACAAGAAGGAAATCAACAATTTTTATATATTGACAAGTTTTAGCCAATGCCTTGGGCTTTGCAAATTCGCTTGCTGATAGAGATTGATTAAGGTTTTGTCACATGCAAATGTATGTTGTCTTTGGACAACAAAAACTTATTTTGAAAGCGTTAGATTCATCTTTAAAACTGTACTTATTCGTTGTTATGGTCTCCAAGCACTCTCAGAGACATCTTTATTGAATGGTACAAGAAAGCTAGTTTCAGGAACGTTTTAGTCTGGTTTATTGAAAGAGTAAAGTAGATGATTGTAATGCAGCTGCTGTACAATAGAGTTTTCCCTTTGTAAAGATGTGCTGCTAAATTATAGACAGTGGGAAAAAGTTTAAGATTGTGGCTTCTTATCGTAACAATTTGGTCAGCAAAGTGAAATTCTAGAATATATTCAGATCATGATTGTATCATATGGCAAAATATTTCTCTCTTCGTCTTCTTTGTGCTTCTGTTTGGCTCTTCTAAGAAGCACAAAAACTTTTCCTAAGAAATCTAGTCAACCTTGAAGAAAAAAAATTATTTTTGTTTTCATGCCTAGGCAGATGACAAAAGATTGATAAAGAGTTTATTTGAAGCAATACTTGGCCCAGAAATATGTATCTCGGGAATCAAGTTCTACAATATAAATGCATTAAAATATCGTTAAAAGCATATTCATGTATATACATGTTTTGAAACAATGGCAAACAGGCATAGCCATCTAAATACTGCATATCATTAAATCTAGAGAAAGTTGATACTTCTAAAAAAAACCTTATGTTTTTGAATTTACATAAGACTAACATGATAAAAATTGTAGGCCCTGCTACTTTTAAAGACACTATAAAGCTACTAATGTTTTCATAAATAGACAGAATATCTTTAGTCCTTATTTCTTTCAGTATTGACTTGTTTTACTTAACATATTTTCTATTCTCTTCCAGGCTGACTTTGAATTGTACACAAAATGGCCAGAATACTCTTATTTATATCTTTATACTATGTTTTACAAAGCTGAGGTACTCAAGAACGATCACAATTTTTTCCGACCTGTCAGTCAACTTAAAACTTCAGTAATTGTATGGTACCTTCTTAGTTCTGAACCACCTTCACATAGTGTTAGCCATCTGACTCCTAGTCAAGCTAAATCGATTTGGGGATTGACAGATAAATGTTTGGAGACACATTATGAAGAATCACAGCAAGGTACAGTGCTCGGGGGTCCATTTTAAAGCTTGAAATAAAAGCTACAATGATTACATCAAGGAAGCTTAGCTACATTGGTTCATGTTGATTAATAGCAGCTGGTTGATCATCAACAAGTGTCACTTATTATTATAATATACAGTACTTTGTCTTTGTGGATGTAAAAAATAATGTTTTTTGGGAAATTTCTATTTTCATTTAACTTTATTGAAAACTTTATTTTTATTCTGTGAGATTGTCTGGTATCTTGTAGATAAGTGTTGTGTTATTGTATACTAAATGAGTTTTGTTTTTGTTTTAGATCGCAATGATCACCAGGAGGCTGATTTTCCATCAAGTTATTATGAATGGAGAACTTTATATAAAATATTTGTCAAAAAACATGGTGGAATAACTAATATGCAGGGTTATGTACTTAAGCGATGCTTGCGAAATAGGCAAGCCTTAGAAGAACATTACCAACTTTCACTTCACTCATCTCGGCAGCAAAAATGGTATCAGTATTTAGAAGACAGAGAGATGGGGAATCATAAAGCACTCAAGGCTCTTACAGAACATATGCGACCAACGACACATAACTACATGCTACATCAGGTATTGCTTTCAAACAACTTGATATCTTCCATCAATGTTATCAGACGTATTCCAAATATTGTAAAAGCTGTATGTTAAATTTGCTCCCATTGAGCCTTATTCCTATCAATTTGTGAAGAAATGAATGATATTTTAGGAAGAAAAAAGTTGATTGATTTTTCAAATTTGTTGTTGGGATAAGATGTTGATGTTTATTAATGAAAATGTTATGTTAAAGACATTATACAAAATATTATGGACATTGCAAATTCAGTAAGTTAAAACTAAGAAAATTGCCTATTTTGCTTAGTAAATATCACATAGAATTATATTAGATAATATTACAGTAAAATCACATTGAGAACCTTAGTCAGTTAACTCTCCATGTAGAGCATGCTAAAAATGCTTAAAAAATTTTATTATTTCAATTTATCATGTGGAATGACCCATATGTATAAATGTGTCTAGTAACAAAAACTAACTGAGATCAATGATTTCAAATAATGCAAGAATCTTTCTTTCTATTCCTTTGCATCAGTGCAAATTTATCTCTTCAAAGACTGAGTTGTTATTTGCCTTTTAGATAACTACGAAATACATCGATGGTAGACTTAAAGGTGGTTTTAAAACTGTCAAAGCTTATGCAGAGTTTTGTGGCTATTTCAAGAATTGGTTGGATGCTAAGAGTATAAAACTATGGCCTCCAAGACAAGGTGAAATGGTTGCACAGGACTATCGACATTGTCTGAAGTATGTCAACAGAGAGGTAATGTACAAAATACTTCATGATATTTACTGTTAATAATTCATTATAACATCATGTCTACTTCAACTGAGGCCACCTAAAAAAAAACACAAAACTTGTGGAGGTTCCTTACAGTCTAAGATATTTCATGTTTTTGTTCAATTTCTATATATTTGGCTAATATATAATGAACATTATCAGGATTTTAATGAAAAAAATGAACATTTATAGAGATTCTATTGTTCGTATTCTCAATCGTGATTGGATAATATTTTTTGGATGGCCCCAGTTGAAGTAGGTACATTGCCAATTATTACAGAAAATGTAATTTTTGTTATAATAAATTATTGCAAGCATAAATGGTGATACCTTATATGAAATATTTAATAAGCTAATAAAAAAACATAATAGGGTAGGTGAGCTTGTACAGCATTTTGCACAAGAAACATCAAATGTGATACTAACTGCAATTTATTTCTTTTGTGGGGTACAACTTGTAGATTTTATAATTCCATATTCATATGACTAAACTAAATAAAGACTTGGATATAATTCCTGTTTTTGATATTTGTGTATTCAATTTGTCATAGTATTAGAATCCTTTTTACCTCTAATTTGTAAAAACGTTAGGGTATAGACTCTTCTTTAGTATAGAATATGTCATATACAAGTCTCTTGTGAACATATCAAAAGTTATTGCTAAGGCTGGTTGAAAACAGTTAGGTACAGTCAAGCTTTCCAGCCTGGGGCTGAGATGTAGTTGATTCATTCTTTCTGCTCGGTTTATATATACAGGGAGCTGGTAATTAAAGCCAGCTTTTTCAAGAGTTATATATAACCTGTCTTTTATTCTCATTTAGTTGGCACCAGTCGCTGAAGAGGTAGAGCTGACACTGACCCATTTCTTGAGTAAAGCAAAGCCCTACATTGAACGACTCCATGAGGTGTGGTTATGGCAGAACAGAAAGGACACTGCTTACAGGAAGGAGCACAGGCCTTCAGCTGTAGTTAGAGAGCATAGATATTGCAAGTAAGTTTACAAACATAATTGATCATTGCCTTTCAAAGTGCCACTATTCCATTCAATCATCCACTTAAAGCTCTTGTTACTACTCTCTCAACATTAAAGATGGTGTGCCATTTCCGCTAAAACGCATAAAGGGAAATGTTGTTTTGAAAAAGTTTTGAAAAGATGTGGTGTGAAGAGAGCGTGACATTGAGAATGAATATCGCTCTTGAGGGTTGACGTTACTCCAACACGTAGCTTCGTACTTGAATGAATTATTAATATTCATTTAATGACTGGACAACGTCACGGCATCACGTAAATGACCATTGTTGTTGTTGGCAACGCCGCTACTCGTGCTCCTGAGCTAGTGTTTGGCTGATGATTTGTTTGACGTCCAATTAGCTGTGATATCACAAAAGAATAATGTCCATTCACTATATTGGTTTAATATACATGGCTCTTGAGACGATATCGACGCAGGATATTGCCCTTACACTTGGCTTAACTACCTTTGTCTCCACGAAGAGCACTTACCAAACCATATTGGACGTAACAACGTGTAACAGGCAGTAACTTGTAGCGGCTAGTTTTCCCTTCATAACGAATCGTGAAAAAATTAAAAAAGCCTCGAAGCTTACTTCGACTGTTCATATGGAAAGAACGGAGATTTCTTGTGACATTTCCGACTTAAGCGATGCAGGTGAAATTTAGTTGATGAATGAGATGAGTTTTTTCGCCTCAGGCTTCTCATTATGTAGTCGTTTTTTTTCTTACTCAATCAAAGTTACAGGCGAGCCAGTTGGGAAAATGGAAACCAACAATCAGTATGAACATGTTTCCTTTGTGGTCATTTTTTTCAATTGGGAAATTCTCGCTTCGGGTGGTTAATTGATTTCTAGTTCTTTCCATACAAAATCGCGTGAGCTTAGCCAATATGGGTTTTTGTGCATGGAGAGAAAACGTTTCGTGTTCATTTCACGATGATGGTTACCAGGGATACGTCGTGCACATTATAATACCACGCTAACTTTCAAGTTAATTCACTTCTAAGATGGTTTTTTTTTTTGCAGAGAATTCCTCGAAAAAGGTAACTTGGAGTACTTCTCAAAGCTCAAGCTCTATTTTGAACGGAAGGAGATTGTAGTGGCCTGGTTCAAGGAGAATAGCTGGATGCATCCTTTATTAGGAGACTACGTAGTAAGACCATTACGACCTGCCTGCATTTCATCGACGGAACTTCCCAATCCTCACTATTCAGTAGACTGCATACAAAGTCTAGTAGAAAGGTAATTCAACCTGGTTTCTATTCAAGTATTAAGTATAAATTACATCGCGGTATCTGAGAAATGTCAATTGATGCAAGGGGCCGAACGGCTGACTCTCCAATTGTCGTTTGTCTTCACGTCTCTACATGCCATCATCGACAGAAAAATGACTTCAAATTAACACTTGTTTTTGTTATCTAACGTTGATAAAGCAATATTTGAGTGCTTTTGTAAAAAAGGTCTGCCAAAATGTGAAATATAATCTCGCTGCCATCTCGTCGTCGTATTGTGACAAGACCAACCGGTCCGTCCATTTCGAGTCGGAAGTTACGTTACGTGATGGGCATTGTGCGACACAAAGGCCCTATTGGATAGCCTGTCATTTACTGTCGTATATTATTCTTTTCGACGTGGTTGGACATCTTTTCATGCCCCCCTGCGTAGTATGATGGTTAAATAGCGGTCTTGTGACATTGTTCTTTTGGGAAAGGTTTTCACTCACTAAGAGTGCAATTACAAAGAATACGCTAGGGTTTTTCCATTTCGTTTCATTGAGTCTTACAAATTGGATCCAACACAAATATATTTGATCCGACGACGTTCATTGTTTTTCAACAGAGTGTTTTTTGATAAGCAGGGCGTGCGTATTGAAAAGTCTTATCAGGAAGTCCATAGATATATACAACTCATATCAAATTAACTTGGTCATAATCTTGATATTTGAGGGAAACAAAGATCACTGAAAACCACAAGCCTTTTGGCTTAGGGATGTTTTTGTTGTCGTTGGCTTTATTGTTGAAAAAAGGCGGAAAGGAGTGGCTTGTTTCAACAAAAACTCGCGGTACCGAATTAGTTCTATATAATCCTTGCATGCAATGAAGTACCTTTTCGTGGGATTAAACTGGAACAAATATTAAGATAACTATTAAATAACTCATTTAGAAATCATCAATACATTTTTATGTTTAAAATGAGAAATAAATATACTTTTAGGCTGTAAACTTGACGGAAACTCAGGTCGGACGTGACGGAAGCCACATTTCAATCAACCAAAGTCATTCCCAACTTGTCTCACCGGGTTTTCCGCGTGACACTTTTATGTCTAACTCGTTTTCAACAAGACGTTTTGACTGGAGCTCAAAAACCTTTATTAACTTTGTTAATTCATTTTTTCCCATTTTGACATGAAATCTTACTCCAAGTGGCTGTTCCCGAGTATTGACGTATTGTTATCTTATCTTCCAGGTTCTTAGAGACTGGCTTACGATCAGATTTCAACCGAATCCGACGAAAACTCGCCGACATGACCGGAATTCAACTTCAAAATCTGGTCCGCAAATCTCGACAGCTCCAGGAGTCAATACAACAAGACGTTATGAAGGAAGATTGTGTTTATGTCAGTGACTTCGAAGACCGGGGCTACATGAACACTTTCTTTGGTAGCTCTCTCGATAGTTATAATGACTTTGTTCCTCGTAGAGAAGTGGTAATATTAGATTAACTAATCCGCACACACCAGTTTCTATCAAATATATATTTTTGGAATCTTAGAATATATATATCAAAATTTCTCTTGTGTAAATTCTCAAATCTCTTCTTCTAAAAAAAGAAATATCCTCCACTGCATTTCCTTTAGTTTAGGTTTTTATATTTTATTTTTGACTCTTTTCGTTTCTCTCATACTTGTTTGTTACTTTTCGACTTTAGTGACTTTCCTTTAGGCTTTGTTACTTTACATTCATTACAGCGCTCATTATTTATGCTATTTCTATTTATTGCTGGCCATTTCTTGACAAACTTTCCTTTAGCTTTTACTTTTTTACGTTCATATTTTTTTCGTTTTGTACTTGCTCTTGGTAGGACTACTCCGTTTTTCTCGGACGTTCATATATAACTAACGAATCATTCCAAAGGAAGATATGCCTTATATTATGTAGATATTTATGCTGAAAGTACGCGTTTTGAAAAGACGTATACCTTACTAACAGTGTGCCCGACATCACTGCTAAAGGTTACAAGGTTTTCTATGCATTATTTTTGAATTAAAAACCAGTATTTTAGAAAAAAAAGTAATATTTAACGTGGTCAAATATATTGAACCATAAAATGTGTAAAAAATAATAATTTATTGTAAAATATTAAACTCAAAGACTGAGGATGTTTGCTTGTTGATGCTGAGGGAAGGTCTGGAAGTGGAGCTTACACGGAGCCGATTGGTGTTTTTTCTTTTTCTGTCTGTTTCCCACACTACTGCAGTTTTCGACTCTGCGAACTCGGACATTTCAACGGCTAGTTGTAAAATACGTATTTCGCTGCTGTCAATCAAGGTACCGACTAATTAGTTTGGATTGGCGGCAGCTAAAAAACTTCACAACAAGCCGTGGGAATGAGTTCGCAGAAAGTCGAAAACCGCAGTAAAAAACTTGGAAATAGTTTTAATAACGATAGGTCATCTGCAGTATAGCATCGTACTACCAATACCAGAATGCTTTGCCTAGTTTCTTTTGTTAAATAACTAGTATTCTCAATAGGGAATAAAAATCTTAATAAGAAAGAAAATTCGTAAAGCATTCTGGTACTGGTACACTGCAAAAGCGGCTGAGTAGATTAAATACAACTCAGTATATTGAGTTAATCATGCATTCAGGATGACACTTCATAGTGAGTAAACCCAAGTCATTATTAAGAGTATAGATGTGCCATCGAGTACAATGTATTCGATATATTGAGTTTAACCTCACTTTTACTCGCCAAAGATCGAGTTGGGTTTACTCACTTTAGAGTTGAATGCAATATACTGAGTTGTGCATACTCGGCCGTTTTTGCAGTGTAGTAAAATGTCGTCATCGTGCAAATGCATGGCCTATTGGAATTATTTCACGAAAGCATTCTCGTAGGTGTAGTACATGATGCTAGTATAATGCAATTAAAACCAAATCACCGAGAAAAATGATTGAGCTGCATGAAGAATAAATAAAAAACGACGAGACTGAAAGCCGATTGATACGATTTGATTTTGTGATATTTCTTTCACATGGTACTGACCCTTGTCCCCAGAGGATTGACTAACCGCCGCTCAAAATCAATAGCTGGAAGAAAGAGGGTCAAAATGCATTCACGTAAAATAAATTGGTCATTTCACGAATCACGCAAAATACTGAAATCTTTTTCACATTCACGCAAAAATCGACGTAATCACGTTTCACAAATCACGTTAAAATAGTTATTGTTTCCGTTCACGAATCACGCATATAGGAAAAGATGGATTCACGTGGAGGCATAAAGTTTGAAGCACGGATAAAAAAATTGCTCCAAAAAAATGCTCCAAACGATTCACGCAAAATACCCTCGAGAAAGTTAGTCAATCCGTCTGGTAACCAGGGTATTCACATGGTTCATGGACATACAAAGTCAACTCAGAAACTAGATATGCTTTCGGTATTCCAAAACTGTCTGCAGAAAACTAAGAAAATTATGTTCGATTTTGTTTCCGGATATTCCAATGCATTGCTGTCGTCCACGCCCGCAAATCCGATTAGTACAAGATGAATAGCCGGCCGAACATTTGTTCAAAACCGGGAGAAGGACGTTTCTCTTACGCTTTAAGTATCGCTATCATTCTGGAAAATCTCTTTGGACTTAACCTCTCCTCCCCTCCTCCTCCCTTTATTAAATGCATTTTCATGCAACGCAGGCGATTCTGCTAGCGCTGTGAAGCGCCGGTTTATTGGGTACCCTGTGTTCCGCTGTACTCGGCCTAGTCCCTCTTGCATTTTTGAATGTAAACGTTCTGAAACGTAGCTTACCCTACAAACTTGCAATACTTTTTATATCCAACTGCTTTCCTGTGGCATAATCTATCTTTTAGTGACGTATAAGATGCTTTCAATGACTATAGAAAACAAATCTATCTCATAAAACATGCAGTTCTGGAACGATGGCGTCGATATCGAAGTTGTAGCCAGAAGAGTGACACACAAAGACTACGATTTATATCTACAAGACATTGTAAGGAAGTTTATTGAAGAGCAACAAACTGACAAAGATGTTACTGAGATAAAACCTGAAGAAGATCCTTTTGATACTTTGCCTCCTGAAGTTACTTTTCGTGTTTTATCATTTCTGGGTTTGAACGATCTTTGTTGTTTGCGTCGTGTTTCGAAGACGTACCAAAGAATAATCAACACTTATTTGCAATACATTCAAATGCTAGATTGTGCTCCATATGAGCCTGTTTTAACACCGACGGGGCTTGACAGCATTGTATCCCAAGTACGAAATTTACGAGAACTCAATTTAGACTTCTGTTGGGTTAGTGTTACAGAAAAGAATTTATCAGCTGTTGCTAACAACTGTCCAAGTCTTCGTACTCTTAACACAAGCAGATGTAAAGGTGTCTCGGATGCCTTCCTTGAACATCTGTCAATGGTGTGTAAAGATCTGGAAAATCTCAACATCAGTAGTTGCTTTCAGGTAAACATTAATAGGCTTATCTAATTTACTTTAGTGTCACTGCCAAAAGTGATCACTTGAACCAAGTGCAAGTTATTTGAACCTACAGGTCCATGGGGTAAGTAGTTTCACTTAAAATCAGTAGTGGAAATATGTCTTAGTTCAAGCCCAAGAGGTCCATTCTTAAAACGATATGAGCTTTGACTTGTGGACTTGAACTAAGAAATATTTTGAACATTACTGATTTTAAATGGAACTACTACTAACCCCATGGACCTTGGTTTATTAAAGTAATTTGCACTTGGTTCAAGGGATCACTTTATGCAGTGGTAGTCTTATTTACTGCTTACCACTTAGGGGGGTAAATGACGGATGCTTCCCAAAAAACTCCCATTCTTATTATTTTTCTGGTACATGCTACAGAACACATTGTCTGGTCTGTGGCGTTATACATGGGCAATAGTGACTGTGTTGGGAGGTAATATATTGTCAAATTGGTGGTAGAACCACAGGGAGCCTGGCTTTATCATATGTATTTTCTTTAGTTCCTGTCCTTTAAAACAACTGAAATCCCCATACATTTGTGTCACTTCCAAGATCGATCAGTTCAACTGCCTATTCAACTCATTGCCAAACTTCAATCTGTTCAAAATGCTGCTGCGCCCGTCTGCTGACTTACTCTTCTAAGTATTGCCACATTTCTCCCATACTTGAAAATCGTCACTGGTTACCAGTAGAAAAGCATATCAAGTTCAAGTTCCTACTTATTACTTTCAAATCACTTCATGGCCTTGTTCCTTGTTACATCTCTGTCATGATTTCTCGCTACTCACCATCAAGATCCCTTTGCTCCTCATCTGGCTGTCTTCTCGAAAGTAAATCTTATCGTACAAAGTCTTATGGTCATCGATCCCTCTCTGTTTCAGCGCCTGAACTTTGGAACTCTCTATCTCAATTGAGTTTCATCCCTTCAACGTTAACCAGGCAACCCATATGTAAACCTGATCGATGGATATATAATGATTAGGATTTGTCCACTGAGGTCATTTAAAGACGTGATGTGAGCTTACCAATTTGTCCAGCGTTTAATTTGTTCCAAAAAAGATTGGTTTGTTCCAGTTGGTTGGAAAGGCCGTCCTAGCATTTTAGTTGGAAAAGACAATGATACCATTTCATTTCCATCCAAAATTACTGTTTTAACTGAATGAATGAATAGACTTTATTTAATGATGGTAGCACGTGACAGTTTTACAATTGTGGCCCCCTGTGGCCTAACTACAATATTATTGTTTCTAATCAATGTTTAAATTTATAGATGATAATATTATTATACAATGTATGTATATCAACGTTATTTGTCATCTAAATACTTCATTGATGTTTATGTTTTATTATAAATTTTTCCTTAAAGGTTACAGATAAAGGTTTAGTTGCTGTTGCTGAAAACTGCAAAAAGCTTCGGGATCTGTGTGTCAGCAGCATATATGGTGTAACAGATAATTCAGTTGAATCTCTGGCCAAAAACAGTAGTTTATTAGAAGAGCTAGATGTAAGCTGGTGTTACAAAGTCACAGACAAGAGTCTACAGGTTTGTGTCTCATTAGGAGAACAATTGAGGTTACTGAGACTTAAAGGCACACAAGTAAGTAATTTAGTACATCATTGTAAATATTGAATAAACTTCATAATCATTTGTCTTATGAATGTCGAAGGATTGAACATCAACATTTCGACTGTTAGTCTTCATCAGGCAATGAGTAGACTGTAATGAAGGTAGATCTAATATACCTTAACATAACAGTCTACTCATCACCTGAAGAAGACTAGCAGTAGCAGTTGAAACATCTCAGCTCAATCCTTTAACATTTGTTAGACTAATGAATAACATATAACCTATACTTATAACATATTACTCATGATGAATAATCTTTATAATTTATTGAATAAACATCATAGAATTATTATTCTACTGTAGTTAAAACTAAACTGTTTGGATCCAATAAGTTGCTCAAATTGGTCTTCCACTCATGTGATTTCGAAGTTACTTTCATCCAAATACTTATGTTGTTGAAAAAAAAAGTTGTTGGCATTAAAGCCTGTCAGTGATCTGGGTTCCAGCCCTGATTCAGGCATGGGTAACACAGCGGTCAAACGACTACGCATGGGTGGCAAAATTTTCACAGCGGAAAATTTGCCATTGTAAACATTAGGAGTTTCGTACTACAGTGTTTGAAGTCAATTTATAAGAAATTTTCTGAATATATAAGCTTGAAGTTCCGTGCACATAACCTTTGCTATATTTTAAAGCTACCATGAGTCTTTACTTTTGAATTTTTATTTTTATTTTGGGAAAAAAAGTGATAAAAGTTGTGGACTCCATCGTTTTTTATAGAGTCCATATGAAAGTCAGATTTGTGTGCTGGATCATTTTACTTGTTTTTTCGTGCATGCGTAGTTGTTTGACCACTGTGTTGGCATGAGTTATATATATATATATAATTATATATATATATATATATAAATTGAGGTTGATATTTTGGTTTTTTCCTTGACATACTATAAAGCTTTTTCTCTAGTTTTCCTTCTTCATCAACAAAATTCTGATGGAAAACAGTCAGTGTGTAGTACATGTATTGTTATGAATATTATTCCTGAGTGTACCATAATAAATTATAACAACTGCTAACTTTTCTTAAAAAAATGTATAAAGAATTATATATAAAAATATAAATAAAACATTGAATGGATGAATCAACAAATTAAATAGATAAATAAAATAATATTCCATTATTGTAGCTTTATATTTATTTATTCATTCTTTCATATATTCCAGGTGTCCACAGCAATGATTGCAAGGCTTGTTAACAAAGGGATCACAGTTAACGCTTCTTTTTAAATGGAATACCTAGATCATATTTTACCTAATTTGTAACATATTTTACCTACTTTTTAATGAAATTTTAAGCAAATTCAATATCATATCAAAATCAATGGATATTTTTTATAATTTCTAACATGTCAAGAAAATTGTAAAATTATTTAGCACAATATTTAATATATTTATTATTTTTTTCAATAAATTTGTTTTTTCGAAAATTAAAATCTGTTTTGTATTGTTGAATTTCTACAGAAAATGTTAAATTAATACTTAGAAAAGGTAATTTCAAAGCTCATAAAAACAATAAAAAAAGAAATAAAATTGGCTCGAGGTCCCACCGAGACTTGAACTCGGATCGCTGGATTCAAAGTCCAGAGTGCTAACCATTACACCATGGGACCGTTGGCTTGCAAAGGAGGGTAAAATATAGGTATTTAAAGATAAAAAGTTACCTTCCACAATTTTGTATTTGTATTTTCACATTTAAACGATAAAAATACTATAATCTCTGTTATGAGAGATACTAGGCGAAAGAGTGAATCCACAACCTTTTATATTTTATTGAATTACGCACGCATGAAGTAACAACGCGCAACACGGGAGACTGAAACTAGACTCGTTTTCGTGCTCTTCTATTTCCAAGATGGCGGCTGTTTCAAAAGTGAATCAAGATACAAAACAAGAAGAAAACCCTTTTGACTCTTTAAAGATTTCGTCTTTTGATGTCTTACGGTAAGTAAGCACCAACTAAAGGTGCATTACTGGTTCTTACTGCAGTGAATTTATCGTAGATATCGTAGATCTTTAATTGTCTCTATCATAAGAACAAGAACCAAGAACGATAAGAAAGTGTGACTATACCAGCTACCTACTACATATGTAAACATTTTGAGCCTCACATATATATAGAAAATAGACGTGAAGATTATACCCTGGGTACCAGAGGTTATTTTCTATTTGCTTTAGCGTTTGTAAATCTGAAGGTTTGTGAAGCAATTAACACAGACGTACAAATGATAAATACAAATAATAGATCAAGAAACTTCTAGTTTCTAGTTTCTATAGGGTATGAAGATTGCAGGTAGCTCTGTGAACAGGATTTTATCATATTTTAGAATTGATTTAAGAACATAAAAACCACAATCATTTGAAAATATAACGATGTTGACTGTTATAAGCTTAAATTCCATCCGTTCATTCATTCATTTATTATATGTGTACTTTTATGATGCAAATAAAGACTTAAATTGTAAATGCAGGGATGATCTACTGAACAGTAGTTTTGAGTTTCTTGACATAAGGTATATCCATTTGCTTATAGACTTCAAAACAGTAATTCCTATACTTTTACACTAAAAACTCTGAGGAAACAAGTCCAAATTGGTTGAGTGAATTACTTTGCCAAGAGAGAATAATCAAAGTTATAATAGTTTACTATGAAAATCACTAGAGTGGTTAAATGTACGTTGAAAATTTGGCCTTGGGGGTGTGTCTTTTTGTACCACATGACCAATTTTGAGCAAAATGATTGGCCAGAAGCGATCACATGGTACAAAAAAAATTGGTCACATGGACGGAATTTTTGGGGCATGATTACCAGTCTACTGATTTCCATAGTATTAACCCAACTTTAGAAGATATCTAAATGATTTACAAGCACATGTACAGTTGACTCTCTGAATGACCACTCTCATAAGCTACCATGTCCTGTAAGCAACCACTCTCTCAATTTACTGTTTTGTTTCCCATATAAACTCTGGACTAAATCTCTCTTGTAAGTGACCATCTCCCGTAATGAGTGATTATATGACTGCTATTTCAATTTCCCATTTTGTTTCCCATATAAACTCTGTAATAAATCTCCCTCATAAGTGAACGCTCTTGTAACCGACTGCGATCATCTTCTAAGGGTTTTTTAAAAGTTTTTGACTTTTTCATTGTTTTTTTCTCTCATCTAGACTGCACTTTCCTTGCAATGTCTGGTCTCAGCACTGAGGAACTTTACTCTAATATCTTTATTATCTTATTCAGATGTAGATGAGGCATGATCGTCCAGGGTGGTGTAGTCTTGAAAAAGACTGATGGTGTTGATTTCTGACATTTCGACAACATTATTTGCTAAGTGTGTTCAATAAGAACAATAATTTATTACACTGTAGATTTCATCGAATGAAACATTCACAAAAAACACTTCACTTACTGACAGAACCGACAATAAACCCACAGCCACTACCACTATACCATACATCAGAGTTACCTCTGAGAGCATTCTGAAACATATTCGACATATAAATAATATATAAATACCAATAAATAATAAATATAAATACCACCGCTGTCTTTTCATTTTCTTTACTCTGAAGATGACTTCCGCTCAGGTTGTCAAAACGTCAGACATCAACACCATTAGTCTTTCTCAAGACTACACCACCCCCGACGATCATACCTCATCTACATCGATTACACCTGGGATCAGAACATTCATTCTTATCTTATTCAGAGATGCAGAAAGAAGTACTTGCAAGAAATGTCGGTCATCAAGAAAATATTACTGCTACAAATGCTTTGAAGTTGTTGGTCTTGACCGAACACTGATTCCACATATTAGACTACCTTTTCAAGTAGACATGTAAGCTCATTTATTATTATTGAACAAATCTGATCTTTCACAAATCCCTTTCTTTCACAAATCCTACAATCTCATTGGCTACTATACTGCATTTGATCTATTTGGTTTATAGAAGTGTTAGTTGGTTTTGATTATTTTCTTATTTTAAGTTGTTTTTGACCTTGATGTTGATGGATACTAATTAAAAGCAATTAGGCCGCCTACCATAATCAGGAACCCAGGGGTATTATTCTGTCGCTCGTTTCTCGCTTCCACAACATATACCCCTGGGAACGTAGTCTGTTGGAGCTTGTTTTGGAAGTCAAAATTCAAACTTATTTAACGACTTTCTTTAAATGGTTATCTTGATTTTCATTGGTCGACCTATTAAGGTCGACCAATCAGGAAAGAGCTGAATTTTGACTTCCGGAACAAGCTCCAACAGACTACGTTCCCAGGGGTATATGTTGTGGAAGCAAGGAATGAGCGACAGAAGAATACCCCTGGGTTCCCAAGGATGACCGCCTACCCACATGGTCAACTAGGCAACACAACACTATCAACTAGACAATAGCATTTAAAGCGTTATAGCATATACACAAGAGAAGATATAAAGAACAATAAACAAGCGTGGCACAATTGAACATCAGGCTACACTAAGGTGTAGCGGCTATAGCTTGTTAAAAGTTCTTTATAATTTGTCAAGTATGTCTATAACACAATGGGCAAGCCCCTTTGTGTTGTCTAATTGATTTTTAATAGAGTTTGGTTTGAGAAAAGACGAACCATGCAGTCCATGGTAATAATAGGTCATAGTTTTATAGCTAATGGGAGCACACATTATATCAGTCAGCATGTTTGTGTGCCCACTCCTGACACCTTACATTTGGGGAAAAAGCGTGCGACGATTTGAAATCATTGTGTGCGAGCGTAACTATGATTTTGCAATATCTCATTAATTCCAATAGACTTCTTTACTTCCAATAGACTTCTTCCACCATAGGCAAATTGTCCATTTCAGAACATGTGACATTCCCTTGAGAATTTTTTTTATTTATGATGTACATGTTATAACATTTACATTTGAAAGAATCCACTCCCAAGGGTACATTGTAGCATCACATAATCTGAAATGGTAAACAAACAAGGAAGGTAAAGAGGTCTATTAACACATTTCGTTTTCAAAGAAGAAGAAAACCTCTCACACACACAAAATATAACAAAAAATATTAATTGACTGTGGTACTGCAATATATTTTGTCCTGTATACTTTAAATGTGTTTTGTCCTGTATCTTTTAAATGTGTTTTATCCTGTATCTTTTAAATGTGTTGTTAGTGTGATTTGTTTTGTTATTATCAGAATAAAGCATCAAGGTGAGGTGATAGGGAAAAGCACAGCTTGTCATGCAGCCATATTAGCACCTGACGATGTGACAATTCATCATTATCCTGTAAGTTTCATATATGTATATAAACTTCAAACAAACTTCATATAAATATATTCTTCATGTTGTGAACATACAGCATCATGAATCAGTGCTTCTGTCAAAAAGTAATGATGAGGGCACAGCTCTGTTCTTGACTCTATCCTTGGTTTAATCTATTTGTTTACCCCATATTAAGCATTCATCAATTTTGTTTGGAGAATTCTGTTCATGATGATGAAAAATTTTACAGTATAAATTATAGCTAAAACCATTGCATTAATTACAACCTCGAACTTTGGTAAAAAACTTGAATTAACTTTGATTGTTGTTGTCTGTGATGAATCAGAACACAGTGAAATTTAGTTTTTTGGACTACCTGTGGTCTATACCAACACAGGAATTTGCATGACGTATCATGATACGATGTATTCAAGTATAGAGAGAGGCCTAATGGTTAGGTGTTTAGGGGATCCAATTCCGGTGTTCTGGGTTCGATTCCCGGCCCGGGTGATTGCGTTGTGTCCTTGGGAAAGACACTTTACTCTCTCAGTGCCTTCTGCTTTAAATCCTTATCTGAAGGTCCCATCTCCCTCCACTCTAATTCCTATATAAGGTGGACGTAAAATATCCTGTTGTGCTATTTGAAAAGGGCAGGGGATTGTCTCCCGGCACAATAGTCAGGTCTCAGCATACTACAGGGGCTGCAGTAATTGGCATAAGCTGTTGTGGTGTCCCTGCCTTGTATGAAGGAAAAAGCTTAATAAATAAATAAATAAATAAGTTGAGGCTGGAGTGGATACAATACAACTTGTTCAAGAAAGGTCTATTGTGAAGGAGTGAGAATTTGTGTTTAATTGATGTTTTTTTTCTTGCAGACTATTCCCAAATTTGATTGCAAAGAAAAGGTGAGTTGATTTGTAACTAGATTAAACATTGTGATCAAAACTGAATGCACATTATTTTAAAAGAATTTACAACGTCTTTTGGGATTCAGAAAAATAAATATTCAGCAAAGACAGCAGTGAACAACAACAGCAATTTTGCAGTTTTTGGCTCTAAATCACAGCTATCATGAAACATTCGGTGATCCTTTTGACTGGCGTAGATTTAACTTTTCATCCAAATAGGTGAATTATTTAAGATTTTGACCACTCACAGCTTTTGTAATTCTTTATAAAAAATTTAAATAAAAAATGGGAGTCACCATATTCATTTTCAAGATATTGCGCTGCAAACTCCAAAAAACTGCTTCCATCTTGTATTTCTTATAAAAGCAAAATCATCCAGGCATCCCTCGTCGCGCTCAGAAAGGATGAGCAGAAACAATGCCTGCGAATGTTGTTAATAATCATTAAGGTACCAACCTACAAAACTACACTTGAAAAGGATAATATTGTTGCCCAAAACTATGTTTTGGTGTCATCTTGACACCATAGTCAGGTTCCGATAATAGACAAACTATAAATATGATTGATTTGTATAAATGATGCACTATGATGTTTCATGAGCATTGTTATATATAATAATAATAACTTTTTTTAACGTCTCAATCTTCTAGCTGGACGCAGTGCGCCCTACCAATCGGGGAGACTCTCACACTCACTACCTCTACGTTTAATATTTTGCACACAACTCGGCTCACATGTTCACATGTTCACCTCACATTTTTGCTGAGGGAGGAAAACCGGATAACCCAGAGAAAAACCCTTGTGGCATAGGAGAGAAGGACACATCAAACAAACTCAAGTCACATACAATCCATGCCCGAGCCGGGACTCGAACCTGGACCACAGCGGTGAGAGGCCAGCGCTCTCACTGCTAGGCCACCCATGCCACCCAAAATATATTACAACTTTCCCTTAACAGAGAGACCAATTTTGAACATTTGTTTATAAATTCATTTTCACAGGTGCTTCTAGTCTATCCTTCTGAGGTATGTGAGATATATAGAAGATGTTACATGGGCAAGCGGAGATACAAATTTTATCTTCGAGTGTTGAAATGATCTTTTGTTGAAATGAGATTTTCAACATGAGAAGATAAAATTTGTATCTCCAAGCGACCATGTAATGTTCTCAGGGTTCGTGCTACTCCTTAAACTCCTTAAAAACTCCTTAAATTTGAATTACGTTTTTAAGGGCACTTGAAAAGCCCTTGAATTTTAGAAAATCAGCATAAACTCCTTAAAAATTCCTTAATTCTAGCTAAAGTAGGGTAAATTTTGATAAAATTTGTTCATTCTGTGCGATGTGAACAATGACAGGAATATCATTTCTATATCAAAGTTGTCGCAAAAAGTGCTTAAAAATTGCTTTTTGGTCCTTGAAAACTCCTTGAATACTCCTTAGATTCTTTTTACTGACATCAGCACGAACCCTGTGTTCTGTTTATTATATAATTATCAATGAAAATAAAATAAAACTTTTTTTGATACAAGAAGTTTTGGTAAAGCTGTGTAACCATAGTGATGATATCTTCACATGTAAAAATAACATCAGTTTTCACATGTAAAGATATCAATTATTATAAACAGAGAAATTTAGGTACATTTAATTGACAATTATATAATAAATGTTGATATTAAACCATTTTGGTTTGTCCCAATTCACCTGTTGCCCTTTCCTATAAATGTTGATATTAAACCATTTTGGTTTGTCCCAATTCACCTGTTGCCCTTTCCTATATATGTTGATATTAAACCATTTTGGTTTGTCCCAATTCACCTGTTGCCCTTTCCTATATATGTTGATATTAAACCATTTTGGTTTGTCCCAATTCACCAGTTGCCCTTTCGTATATATGTTGATATTAAACCATTTTGGTTTGTCCCAATTCACCTGTTGCCCTTTCCTATATATGTTGATATTAAACCATTTTGGTTTGTCCCAATTCACCTGTTGCCCTTTCCTCTATATGTTGATATTAAACAATTTTGGTTTGTCCCAATTCACCTGTTGCCCTTTCCTCTATATGTTGATATTAAACAATTTTGGTTTGTCCCAATTCACCTGTTGCCCTTTCCTATATATGTTGATATTAAACCATTTTGGTTTGTCCCAATTCACCTGTTGCCCTTTCGTATATATGTTGATATTAAACCATTTTGGTTTGTCCCAATTCACCTGTTGCCCTTTCCTATATATGTTGATATTAAACCATTTTGGTTTGTCCCAATTCACCTGTTGCCCTTTCCTCTATATGTTGATATTAAACAATTTTGGTTTGTCCCAATTCACCTGTTGCCCTTTCCTATATATGTTGATATTAAACCATTTTGGTTTGTCCCAATTCACCTGTTGCCCTTTCCTATATATGTTGATATTAAACCATTTTGGTTTGTCCCAATTCACCTGTTGCCCTTTCCTCTATATGTTGATATTAAACCATTTTGGTTTGTCCCAATTCACCTGTTGCCCTTTCCTCTATATGTTGATATTAAACCATTTTGGTTTGTCCCAATTCACCTGTTGCCCTTTCCTATATATGTTGATATTAAACCATTTTGGTTTGTCCCAATTCACCTGTTGCCCTTTCCTATATATGTTGATATTAAACCATTTTGGTTTGTCCCAATTCACCTGTTGCCCTCTCCTATATCTTATAGGATGCTTTAACCCTTGCTGACCTTGGCAAGAATAATTCCAAAGATGATAGTTTCTGTACATTCAACCGTGTTGTCTTTATAGACAGTACTTGGGACCAAGCTCATTCAATTATAACAGTAAGCTAAAGATATATTTAGTAGATACACCGTTTTAGAGAAACTTTGCCACCCGTGAAGTGAAAAGCCTACAAGCTAGTAGCGCAAGGGATTATGGGTTACCTATGTATACTTTATTAGAACGCAGGGATTTCATGGCCACATTGCTACGCTTGTCAATATGTCATTGAGAAATGTCTGTTTTGACTTATCAAACAACAAGAAAGGCGTTCCGAATGCACATTTAGTTTCTGAACTGATCCATGATCCTTTGCGCCACTAGCTTGTATGCTTTTCACAGGTGACAAAATTTCTCGGAAAGGATGTATACCTGTTTCAAGAAAGGTTGAAGTTCTGACATCTGAATCTTAATCTAAGCTATTTACTTTTGCTATTCGAAATTGAAACTCATAGGGGATATTGCAAAGCAATTGGGGCTCTGCCCTGTGACTTTATCCCTGCCACCGTGGCAAATTGATTAACATAAATAGATAAATAAATAAATAAATAAATAAATAAATAAATAAATAAATAAATAAATAAATAAATAAAAATAACTTATATTCTAATATTTTCAGTATATTAAGATTCACAGCAAGTTACTTTTTCTTAAGTGTCAGATTCAGATGCCAATCCAACTATTTTGAAACAGGTTTATAGCTTGCAAATCACATTGCAGTTTCATCTGACTTTTTGACTGATTTTTTGATTGTTTAACATTCCTTTTACATTGTAATTCTAATATTAATTACCCTATTTATTTACCATACAAAAGGATCAGCTAGTACATCATGCTGATATTAACCAACCAGATAAAATAAGAAACATATTGGTAGATGATAAAAATAATGAATTTTGTAGTATCTTCAATATAAAAACATTACAAAGTAAAACTTTGGAATAAGAGGATTTGGGAGTGGAGGAGTTGGGTACACTTCTCTTCATGATTCCTCTCCCATTCCCATTAGTTATGATGAATACAACCTGACACAATATAACTAACAAGGGTAAAGAATATAACCCTTAGCCTCCTGCTCAGCTGAAATTTGTAGACTACGAACAGTCCCTACTTTCCCCTCTGGATTCTTCGCCCCCAATCCCCGCTCGTCCGTGATTTATGTAATTGCTCATTTTTCTCTCGTTTTCCTCGGAACTTGGAGGGAAAAGAAAGGACTGTTCGCAGTCTAGAAATTTGTGCTGCCATGCAATCAGTCTTCCCCTTGGCAGCAGAACAACTTTTAGTTTTATTAAGGCCCGGGCAAACGGTTTCAACATTTGCTTCAACATCCGTTCGATTTTGTTGAATGGCAATGTTTAAACGCTTTTAAACTATTTCAACATTCTTGAAACGTGTTGAATCGATGTTGAATTAATGTTGAAAGAGTTTAAAAGCGTTTAAACTTGTAATTCAACAAAATCGAACGGATGTTGAAGCAAATGTTGAAACCGTTTGCCCGGGCCTTAAGGAGTATAGGTTAGTATGATTCATGCAGTGCTGAGTCATACACTAGGGGGGAATTAAAGGTCAAAAGTGTAGGGTATGCTTCTCTTATCTTTTATTGGTAAAAATAATGATCATATCAGAGATACCTACCGTATGCAATCTTGAAAAACAATGCCATTACCATATATGGTATTGTAGGTGACAAGTAACAAAAGACTTTGATTAGCGCGCGATATTTTTTTCTTTTTTTTAACAGGTTGAGATTGCAACAGAACAATAGGCATATTTTGATGCTTTTAATATCTTCGGGTATTAAAATCGGAACTTCAAATTTTGACATTTCTTGGTATTTTTTAGGGTATTAAAAAAGTAAAAACACAATTGCTTTTTGGTTTGATGTTTTTGTGTGGCATTCACTTATAATTTTGTTCTTTAAGGATCCAAAATTAGAAGACATACAAAGAGTAAAGCTAGAAAATGCAGTCACTTACTTTTGGAGGTAATGGTTTGTAGTGGTGATTATAAAAACATAGAATGTCTGTAGCATAAATATAGAGACAATACAGTCCAGTCCCAAAAGTTATAGTTGTCAATACTCCTGGGGGGGGGGGGGGGGGGGGGGGATACTCCCTTTGTCCAAGTGGTAGGGGGGATAAAGGGGTGATAACTGATAAAGCCTTGTTGATTTCAAACCCTAAAATGTAGGGCTGTGCATTGTTCGAATTCTTGCCAGCCAAGCTTACTTTTAGCAACAAAGCAGAGTAAAAATGACCCACGTAGTAGTACTGCAACACTATTTGACAAACAGCTCATTAACACAGGAAAATTTGCACAAATTCATAGGAACGCACAGAAAAAAGTTAAAATTGAAGTTATCGCTTCACAATAGAAAACACGTTTGAATTTACTCTGAATTGAGGCTATCCCTGTGCAAATACTCCTTTTGTGAAATAGTACAGCGGTGCTAGATAACGTGCAATTAGTCTAGTGTGGACCTTTGGGTGTCAAACATGGTCGTTAGTTAATGGAATTGTTTGTATTTATTTCAGACCACAAAGAAAACCAAATACATGTTTAGCAACAATAGAAGCTGTTTACTATTTTTTTAAAGAATACGACAAATACATTATGAAAAGGTACTTTTCTCCATTTTCTTTTCTATTTCATTATCTATTCTATTTCATTATTTCATCTGTAATTTCGTAATTATTTATTTTGCTTTAGACAATATTTCGTACATGACCCAAACCCCATTGGGCTCGTTTAATTAATCGTTTGTGATCAGTCCTGTACATTTTCATTCAGTCTCATTTTGGTAGTCTGTCTTGTAAATCTGTTTTGTAAGTATGTTTTGCATGTCTTATTTATAACTAATACGGTATGCCCCTCAGGGACAGTGACCGCTCTTTGTCTCGGTATATTACCACTCTTCACCTCCCCCCAAAGGAAATAGTTGTATACCTTTTGTTGACGACATCTAGAATGTATTCGTATTTGTATGGATACAATCGGGACAGCAAAGGTCAACTTTACAACAAGGGGAATGATATACCGAACTTACTTACATTTCCATGCAACGTTAATATATCTTACCTCTGAGTAAAACCTCGTTCCCAAGGCCCTCTCCCTTCGCTTTTGGGAGGAGCGAGCGAAGGGGGAGGGCCCTGGGAACGAGGTTGCTCTGAGTAAAGGTGGGCGAAGGATTGTCGTCAGAAGCTTCAGCATACGACCAAACTCGTTTTATACGAATTTTATAATTTTTTCATTGTTATTTTAACCCAATTCTATTCGTCTGTTTTCTTTGTTTGTTTATTTATTTTGTATTTGTGTTTAATTTTCAGAGAATATAATGGAGAATATGATGATTTATTATATTTCTTTGTATTTCAATATTTATTAATCCAAAAGGAAAAGCAGAAAAGGTTAGTTGAAATCCTTGTTCATGTATTTATATTAAGAACCATGTATGCTGGTAAAAGTATCGGGGATGCTCCTCGGAAATTTATAAAAATACCCCTAAAAGATACCGGAAATTTTATAAATGGGCATACCCTACCTCCTACCTGCTTTTACTTCAGACGGGTAACCTAAAAAGAACGATACTCGATTATCCTGAAAATACGATTCCATTTTTTCCAACCTCGTTTCCAGGGCCCGCCCCACCCAAAAGCGAAGGGGGAGGGCCCTGGGAACGAGGTTGCATGTTTTCACCAAAACTGGGAGATTTCTTGTTATTTTCTTCAAAACCGGGAGATTTCGAGTCTTAAGCTGGGAAGCTGGAGACTGGTCAGGAGATTACGTCCCAAATCATGACACTCGCGGCTAAGCCGGGAAAGTTGACATGTATGTGTCTTTCAATTTTAGTGTGACACAGCACTCAAAATCATCATTGTTATCATAAAAATCAACATCATAATCATCACCCTAAATCATCGCACAGAAAAACACAACAACAACAACTAGTGGTGACTCAAATAATAGTTATACTTTAATAGATATAAAAATAAAATATATAGATCTTATTAGACAGTGTGATGTGTCATATGGCTGGATATTTTACGAGTGAGACGCTGTTTTTTTGACGAGCCTCCGGGCGAGTCAAAATGCAAGTGAACGATTAAAATATCCAGCCATATTACACATCAAACTGTTTTATAAGTTATTTATTATCCAACCATCAGAAAAAAAGGTTTTTTATTTTTTTTATTTTTTTATTTTCTAGCAAAAGACAAAAACTCGAGTAGTTCAAAGAATACTCGCGAATTTTAAAGAGACTTCTGATAGGTGAGTTTGGAGCTACTGTAATTTAGGATCAGGATGGTCTTCGTAATGTGCAGGCTAGAAACTTGATGATAGAGAAAGGCTGTAATGTATATAAACGTAATCTCAGGTCTAATGACAAGTACGTCCTGACCGTTCCTCTATCTAATATATCAACTTTTGGTGAAAGGGCCTTCTCTGTCTATTCCCCAAATCTTTGGAACTCTCTACCACTAGAGATTAAGGAATCTTGCCCAACTGAAGTATTTTAGAAGAGAACAAAAATAGTTTTATTTAACTCCTATATAAAAATTAATTTATAAATATATTTTGCTGATATGTACATACACAGTTTTTCTGTTCTTTTTTTTTTAATAATTTTTTCATATTTTCCATTTTATATACATTTTAAATCATGGAAAAAGCGGTTTTATTAAGAAATAAATTAAAATTATTCATTTTATTATTATTAGTATTATTTTTGATAAAATGTACCTTGATATCGGCCCATCTAAATTTGCACATAATTGTAGCTGTGTTTTTGGTTCAGTTTGTAAGAGCTAAACTTGAATTAGTATAAAAACCTCGACGCATTCTGTATGGACGAAAAGCAATCAAAAATACAGAAATTGTTTAATCTAATTTTCGCGCTCTTTTCAAACCGTTTGCTACGTATGGCTCTGTTGATTGTTTGGAGTAATTAATATAAAAGATGAGGTATATTCTCTGCAAGATATCTTTGTACTACTAATACAACGAAAAATCTTGACGGATTCTGTGTGGACGAAAAGTAACTTGGCGCAATCAAAAATACAGAAAATGTTTTAAACTAATTTTTGCGCTCTTTTCAAACCGTCTGCTACGTATGGCGCTGTTGATTGTGTGGAGTGATATCATTAAAGATGAGATATATTCTCTGCAAGATATCTTTGTACTATTACAACGTCTGTTAACTTCCATTGAATAACGCACAAAATACAACTTTAAACAAAGATGGAATTGAGCAATGGTCTTTCATCGATGAAGAATTGATGGAATTAGAAAATATTTTAAAACGTTTTGATGAAGATAGTTTATTTAGACAAAACAGAGCTCTATTAACTCTGGACAAAATTACCACGTAAAGATGTTTTTCTTTCCGATTGTAATATAAAAAATGATTACTTTTTAAACGCTTTTTTGTTGTTGATCAACTTAAATTGAATTTGCATGTATTTAGTTGAAATTTCTATGGAGTAATTAAATAAAATGTTTATGAAATTTTGTCATTATATATCGTAATGAAGCCAATCAATATAGAGTTCAAATGGAAAGCGTACCAAAAACTGTATTCACAATGATTAATGAAAAATTGCAATTTCATCTAATGTGACTTTCCATATAGATTTAGACTATTTTGTTATAAAGTTATGGAGAAAATTTATAAATTTCTTCGCATTAATCCTTGAGGAATTTTGAATATTTACATGGAAAAATTAGCGCGCGAAAGCTGTACGTAAACGGCTTTTAAAAGCTGTCGTTTCGTCCATAAAATAAAAATATTGCAGTTTAAAAATGTACCTCATTTTATTAAGAAGTAGTGTAGAACTAATCATTAGGAATTACTGAAAGGACGCCACGAAAAGCGCGCGAAAATGCGCAACGCGTCCACCATGTGGAGTTAATCATGTGATTCTTGTTGAAGCAACAAAAGTCAACTGAACTTAAACTGACTTGCATGTAAGCTGACTTGAGAGTGCTTCTTGATAAACTTATAATTTTTGTATTTCTTAAAGCACAAACGTATTGAAAAAAATATTGTTTTATATTTGAAATTTTTCGGCCTCACACGAGACTGAAGAAAAGAGAGAAGCGAAATATAGTTCGGAGTTATATTTGGAAAATTATACAATTGAGATTGTTGAGTAAATTGAAAAGTTCCCTAATCAAACATATCCATCTATCCCGACGATATATTGGCAAGTTTTATTCGTTGTTTTGAAGTAAACAAGATAATTTTTCAATGTAAACTTTGAGTAAAAAGAGATAGTTTTTCTTGAATTAGCCGGTAATTTCCACAGGAAACTAGTGTGGACGGATTTTTTTATGAAACAAAGACGGCGACGGAAAGCTCAAGTATAATACTCGGAAAAGTGTAATCAAAACTTTCAGTCAATAATGTGGGCAATTTCAAAAGCCTCCATTGAAAAAACTCATTATATAGCCGTAGAAACGTAGTCTGCCACTCATCAAAACAAATATACTCTAGTTTTTAAGGCGGGGATTGAAGCGTGTCATTTTGATTTGAAAAATAACCCACACAAATTTACAAATACGGATGTTAAAAGTTTGATAGTTTGAGTATAGTTCGATGTCTTTGACATCGTGGAAGGATGTTTGCGTTGCTTTGAAAAGGACTATTGAAAGGACTATTGAATTGAAAATTGACAGCTTTTTGTTTAGAAATCTTCAATGATAATTGAATTAAAGAACTCAAAACTCTGTTAACGATTACAGACGCAGTCAACTAACTTTATTCATAGTTATTCAGCCAGTATTCGTTAAACATTTGTTCGAAATATAGCTGGGAACTCTGAACTTTGACTGTATATAACTCTTGTCGTTGTTCAACCAACCCCGTAAATCAATTTTCAGTTTAATGATCAGAAATAATAACAATATCATATAATAAAGATTCTATTTTAAGAGGATGTTTTCATAATCCACAAAGTTATCCAGAAAATACAAGGATGTTCTAAATTTACCAAGGTTTTAATGAACTTTGTTATATTTCTATTTTCATTTTAGATCTGTGTACGTTTAGCGGTCTTGAAATGTTCCTTCAAATATGAAATCAAAGTCTGGTTGTTTTACAGCTGTGGGAGGTTTTTCTCGGCCTTGAAAATGAACTCGAATTAATAATTGGTCGCGGCTAATTTATCATTTTAAATAGCAGAATATAAGTCGGTTTTGTTGCTTCAACTTCCCTAAGACTTTTGAGTTCTTATTTCGTAAAAGACTAGGTTCTTTTGTGGACGCCGCGGACTTGATGCAAAGATACTTGAAAGTGTATCACACCTGTTTACACGCAACCAATGATTCAGTCAACTCGTTACTAATAATATGTCATGTCTTTTTACTAACTTTCTGTCTATTCAAATAGTTAAACTTAGCTATAACTCAATCAGAATAGTTCCGACTGAATACTTTAATAGCAAACTCGTCAGTTGTTTTTTGAAGAAGTAGTTAAGCGTATAAATCACACTGTAGGCGTTGCA
Organism: Metridium senile; assembly: GCA_949775045.1. Lineage (NCBI taxonomy): Eukaryota > Metazoa > Cnidaria > Anthozoa > Actiniaria > Metridiidae > Metridium > Metridium senile. The sequence continues at coordinate 24,101,639 of OX459096.1, read as the reverse complement.
ATGTCGAAGGACTCCTCGTTATCTCCAAGCCCTTTAGAGTTCGATGACAGTTCTTTTGTGGTCAGTGCAGAAGTTTCCTTCGAATAACAATCTTTAACTTACAAATAACAAGTGTAATTGTAGTATTTAGAGAGTTGCTCTATTGAAGTTATTGATTTTTCGGGGGCGGAAATGATGTCAAGTTAGCAATCCCTCTGTGGACAGCTGTTCGGTTTGTATACCGTAAATGAAAATCGTTTAAAAAACATTGTATAAAGGTTGAATATAGTATTGAGTGGCATACGACTGAGAACACACTCACTCATAACCGATCGCCAACTGATTCTTCTCGAAACAGATCTACCAAGCTAACTGTAGCTAACGCAGTAAGTGAAACTTTCTTTCTTTTCTCTTTACCATACTTTAGAACAATTATCAAGTATTTTCTGTGCAATAATATTGGCGTTTTTTCTTCCGTTTTTGAGCATTTAACCTAAAGGACGGACGACTTGCAAGAGAGATTATTAACAAAAAAAAGCAACTAAGTTGTTTCAAGAAATTTTGCCATCAGTTGTCGGTTACTTTATTCATTTTCTTATTCTATTTTTCCTTTGAAAACGCCCATCGGCCGTGTTATATATGTCATGCCAGTGATAAGTTGTTCTTATATAGATTAATAGTTTTACGGTTTCGAAAGCGTCTATTCAAACAGGAAAAGCTTAAAAATAAAGTCACTTTCCTTGAAGATGATCTACTTCTATCAAGCATAAATTTACTCTCTTCTATTCATTTATTCATTTTTTTACTTGAATAGACGCTTTCAAGCATTTCTCAATTTCTGGAGTTCTTATGAAGTGCTAAGGTTTTTCCAAATTGGATACTTAAAGTTACTAGTATTATTATTTCAGCCTAAACAATTTATCACTCACAAATCAACCCTATATTGTTCGATTTGTTCATTAGCAATAAATGGTCCACAATTTTCCGAGTTTAGTTGATTTTTTTGCTGTTCAATTTTCCCGGAGAATAATTTGGTTTTTTGAAGTATGTTTTGTATTTTTACTTTAATTAGTTATCGTATTTTTTACCTGTTTTAAATATATTTGTTTTAATGTTTTTAAACTTATAAATATAAGTTAACAATTTCTGGCTATTTTTTTCCTCAGACTATTTTTATCATTAGTTTTTTAAATTTCTATTCCTGTTCTATTTTAATTTGTTTTTCTTATTTTCAATATGATCGAAAATTACATTTCGCTGTTTTCTTTTTGTAGTTTTTCAACGTTCCTTTTCTTATGCAAGGCTACTTTCACCAACCATAGATTTTCACATTATTTTTCTGTTCTATTTTATCTGTTTTATCTCGTTTTTTAAAATGATTCGACATCGATATTTAAACAGAAGAACTTTTCAGTCTAATTCTTTTTGTTCATCGTTCGTTCATTTATTCATTTTTTTACTTGAATAGACGCTTTCAAGCATTTCTCAATTTCTGGAGTTCTTATGAAGTGCTAAGGTTTTTCCAAATTGGATACTTAAAGTTACTAGTATTATTATTTCAGCCTAAACAATTTATCACTCACAAATCAACCCTATATTGTTCGATTTGTTCATTAGCAATAAATGGTCCACAATTTTCCGAGTTTAGTTGATTTTTTTGCTGTTCAATTTTCCCGGAGAATAATTTGGTTTTTTGAAGTATGTTTTGTATTTTTACTTTAATTAGTTATCGTATTTTTTACCTGTTTTAAATATATTTGTTTTAATGTTTTTAAACTTATAAATAAAAGTTAACAATTTCTGGCTATTTTTTTCCTCAGACTATTTTTATCATTAGTTTTTTAAATTTCTATTCCTGTTCTATTTTAATTTGTTTTTCTTATTTTCAATATGATCGAAAATTACATTTCGCTGTTTTCTTTTTGTAGTTTTTCAACGTTCCTTTTCTTATGCAAGGCTACTTTCACCAACCATAGATTTTCACATTATTTTTCTGTTCTATTTTATCTGTTTTATCTCGTTTTTTAAAATGATTCGTCATCGATTTTTAAACAGAAGAACTTTTCAGTCTAATTTTTTTTGTTCATCGTTCGTTTTTGTATGACCTCACATTTTATCCAATTTGATATAGTTTTTTATTTTGTTGTTTGTTTCTTTCCGCTGCATGAAATGTCTTTGTTCTTAGATAACAAAGTGGTTACTGAGGAAATTAGTTTTGTGAAGTGAATGAATGAATATTTAATATGAGTGGTATTTAGAATTGCACGGTTCCAATCTTGTGAAAAAGGCTCGGAACCTATCGAGAATGCACAATAACTTCGCATGAATCCTTGATTGGTGATAAGCATTAGTATCATTTGTCGCAGCAGTACCACGCGCTCAGCATATAAAACCAGATGGATTTCAAAGAGGGAATTCATCCGGAAATGGCCTGAAAATGCCTATCGTTATGAGTGTCGTGCCCAAAATAATTCGAAGATCTAGCTCTATTGACATTCTTCTGTCATTTGGTTGGTTTCTTGATCGTTTTCACGGTGTTAACAAACTATAGTGTGTGTCTCGAGGAATAAAACCATTTTGTTGGTGATTATTCTAATTGATGTCCCTTTTCAGCATGATATCAACCCACTGTTTTCCCGCCTTTTAGCGACTCCCTCATGCAGTTACAACTGATTCACCTATTAATAACATGACAATATTGGCACGAATGAATCAATGCATAAACAAGTGAATGAATGGATGGATTGATGAACGCATGAAAGGATAAAGACGAAGGGATGGATAGATGAATGAATGAACAAACTAATGAATAGATAGACCAATAAATAAATAAGAAAATGAATGGATAAATGAACGAATGATATAGAATAGATGAATGAATGGATAAATGGATGGATATATGAATAAGAAAATGAATGGATAAATGAACGAATGATATAGAATAGATGAATGAATGAATGGATAAATGGATGGATTGATGAATAAATAAGAAACTGAATGGATAAATGAACGAATGATATAGAATAGATGAATGGATAAATGGATAGATGAATAAATAAGAAAATGAATGGTTAAATGAACGAATGATATTGAATAGATGAATGAATGGATAAATGGATGGATATATGAATAAATAAGCAAATGAATGGATACATGAACGAATGATATAGAATAGATGAATGTTGAATGAATGGATAGATGAATAAGTAAGAAAATGAATGGATAAAAGAAGAAATGGTGGATGGATGGATCGATAGTTGAGTCGAATGGATCAATCATTGAATGCAATATATATGAAAACATGTATGAAAACATATATATCATTCTATTATTCGCTGTATGAATGAATAATCAAATGAACGAACCAATTAACCAGTGAATGAACGGTTGAGTAAACTATTGGATAAAAAAAAAAAATATTCTGAATAAAAAGTAGTTATATTTCAAACGACCTTAAGTGGAATCACCATATCGACGAAATTACTAAGAAAGTTAGGAAGCGCCTCTATTGTTTAAGACAACTAAAGCGCTCAAGCCTTGGCTCCAACGAACTTGTGAATTTTTATCGTACATGTATTCGCCCGCTTACTGAATATGCCTCTCCAGTGTACCACGACAGTCTACCAGCTTACCTGTCTCAAGATCTTGAAGCATTGCAGAAAAGGGCTCTGCGAATTATTTTCCCGTCTTTTTCATACGAAGACGCCCTTGAGAAAGCTAGCCTTACAACTCTATAATACCGACGACAACTACTTACCGATAAGCTCTTCAAGAACACTATAGACAATAAAGACAGTAAACTTTATAAGTTATTACCAAAGTCTAATCTTTCCAAGTATAACTTAAGGAGGACACGTACTTTTAATCCAGTTTTTAAGACCAACAGATTTCGAAACAGTTTTATAATTTCCAATTCACTTAAGGCTTAGACCTCCTTTTAAATATTACGACACATTTTATATTTTTACATATTTTACTATACCTTTATTGTATTTTTGTAACTTATTATTATTATACTATATTATTTATTGTAAATATAACGTAATTCAACCGTAAGGTTGCTAAGTTTTTATATTAATAAACTATCTATCTTATATGTATAGAGTAAATATCGTTAAAAAGAGTACGGACGGTACTACAACGGTAGTTTACTAGATAAATTAGTAAATTAATGAATCAATAAGAATGAATAGACACAGCCCTCATACCCTTGTTAACGTATAGTTTATTAATCACTTAGTTTTTAGACAAAAGGGATGACATAACAGTGTCAGGAGCTCTCTGTTATCGATTTAGTCACTACTCGTTTTCTGTTTTATTGAAAACAACAACCCCATGCTTATTTGTTTAGTTTTGTTGGCTATATACTAGAACACACAAAAACTTCCAAGTTTTTAGATAGGTTTATTTATTTTTTGTTTATCTTTTTGTTAATCTATTGTATTTTTTTTCGTTTTTTTTCACATACTGACACTCCATGCTTTCAAAACCGTCTGACTGAAAATGCATTTCAAAGAGAAGCGCACAGCCGCCCATTTCAAAATCTGTTCTTTTATCAACCGTCATTCACCCTTTAATTTGAAAGGCATTCTTTCAAAAGGCATTCAAAACAGAAAAGCCGTTGTATAGCACATGAACATGTATTTTTTGTTGTTGTTGTCGAATTGCGTTGAATAACTGTCGGAACAGCTCGAAACAAAGATATGAAAACGTCATGATGTTGTCGGAGGCGTCCTCTTTAGTTTAGGATAAAAACGCCACTTTGTGAAACGTTTGTCTCGACACTGAGAACGGAACCACGCGTTCATCTCGAAACGTGCTCAATGTTGCCTATAACAAGCTTGGAATGACTATCCAATCAACTTCCATTACCGTCATCAATAGGCTCTATTAGATCGGCGTTAAAGCTATTTAGTGTGGTACCTTTAGCTTCCATTGTGACTAAAAGACATCAGACATATTCGTCTAATTGGATGTGTCGAGATTATTGTTCATTTTCCTTTTGAATTAAAAGGGGAAAAACGACTAAATGTTTTAAATAGACCATGGGCGGATAGCATGTTCTTAACAACTATAAAAAATAATGTAACGTTTAAAAGAAGGTATTTTAGTTCGATTTTCTTCCATTTTCACGTTAAAGACGTTGTTAGTCGACAACCGCGGGAAAGATACCGTCCCATTGAGGCTATACATTTTCTTTATTAAGAATGTTGTATTCGTAGTTTTCGTGAGCCCAGGTTTAGAATTACTAAACGATGGTAATGGGTGATGGATCAATTACCGGTAACGTAAATCAACGCAAATGTGAGGGTAGACAGAGTAAAGACCAGTCGTGTGATTGATTACAATATACTGACAACAAACTTTTAAAAGCCCATGTTAGTGATTGTTTTAGTACCGTTTGTAAAAGACCTACGTGAACAACCAAGAATGATAGTCTTTTAGTGTCGGTCGAACAATGATGCTCCTACTATTATCCACAAAATTATTATGGTGAAATAATAAAAATAGACGTTCTGTCTTGTGTTTTATAGTTACTCCCTATGCCGAAATTTCAAGTCATTTGGAGCAGTATTGAGCGATAACTATAAAACACAAGAAGAGAGAGAGAGACCATCCAATTATATTATCGATAATCACGTAAGCATTCGGCCAGGTCACCAATCCCCTATCAGTCTTTTCGAGATGTGACAATGTTCGCTTTTTTTTTATTTCTTAAAAATGCTATATTTCAATAATTATTCAACAAATTACGACAAGAATATGGCTTAATATGTACGTGTAAGACATACCCAGAAAAACGAGCAGTTCTTTGGTGCCATCTGCTGACCTTTCATAATAATAATAATAATAATAAGGTAACATGTAAAAATTAATAATAATAATAAGTCAATTATTTTTATATATACAATATCTACAAAACTTTTCCAAATATATACAAAATACAAAAACATATATATATATATATAAAATCATGAATCTAAAAAATCATTAACAAAGATTGTCCCAGTTCTTAATGGCATAAGTAAAAAGCTATCTTGGTAACGTTTAGTACGGCATTTCAATAATGGCTATAGTCCGAGGGACATATAAAAACTTCGTGTAAGTGAAACCCAAGTCACATACTCGAAAGGAATAATTTACTGCCTCAATGAAGGATTTAGGTTACTTGTCATAAATCTGGAAAAAATGTCGTTTAGTTCAACACTACTATTTTCTCGGCCGCCATTGTAATTTAGCGCAAATCGGCTGAGGAGGGCGGTGCAATACATTGTTATTTCTCACATCCCCCCCAAAAAAGTATGTCTTCGCGCGTGCGCAGACAATCTTCTCTTTACCCACTTTTCGCAACTCTCTCAATCCAGAATAAGACCGCGCGCGTAATATAAAAAAAAACTCTTTTGCGAAAATTAGGTCAAGCTCTGGACTACTATTCCTCTAATGAAATGTCTTTATTTTCATTTTCCAGATTATTAGATATCAATCCTTCCCATCAAAGTCATTAACAACATGCATGCTAACACTCATGCCGCTAACAATTCATCCGGATTCATGTTGTACAAATTCTCCACGTTGACCATTCTCGTACCCAGGTTTCGTTAGAAATCTGAGAAGGGTCTGGGTACTAGAATGCGCGTTGACATATTTTCTATTTAATCTGACGGAAAAACTCAAGACGTGATCCAGGTATCCGTGACCAAACACATGAAAGCAATTTCCAAATGATTTTTCCACAATTATATGTGGTTTTGACATCATATTAATCTAGAACCACCTCCACTATTATCGTTTAAAGGCTTTTAATTATTAAACTACTTTAAATGTGTTAACCGTTTTAATTTAACAGTTTAAATTATACGAGATGGGAACGTTTGCTGGTTTAATTGAGACGCGATTTTTAATAGTGCTTCAAGATGTTTATAGACGGTAGCAAAAGAGTATAAGCATCATTTCTCTCTTGACGGTTTCTAAGAAGAATGAAAAAAAAAAAGAAGCAAAATTAGAAATAGCATTACAATTACAGTGAAGACACTCGTACCGTGAACACTTTAGTTTTTTTTTAACTTGCATCCCTTGAGTAAATATCGATTAGAAATAAGATTTATTTATGAACACTCGGTGTATTTGAACTCACTGTTTTATTTTTAGAGGTTTTGAAGCAGTAGAAGGCTTAGGTACGGTGGCCCACAACTGTCACATCAAAATAAAAGAGTTCACAGCAAAATAAAAAAGTTCACAACAAATTTAAATCGCTCACAGCAAATTCAAATCGCTCACATCAAAATAAAAAAGCCCACAGCAAATTCAAATCACTCACATCAAAATAAAAAAGCTCACAGCAAATTCAAATCACTCACATCAAAATAAAAAAGCTCACAGCAAATTCAAATCACTCACATCAAAATAAAAAAGCTCACAGCAAATTCAAATCACTCACATCAAAATAAAAAAGCTCACAGCAAATTCAAATCACTCACATCAAATAAATCGCTCACATCAAGTAGCCGATAGTACTGGTCAGCAGCAGCACCACTTAATAATGGATGGGATTCCTGTGTTGTTCCGCCATTTTGAAAACCTATCAGACTTGCATCACTTGAACGATTAGTAGTGTCATGATTTATTGTTCTAATTGCGGGACACAATTAAAAGTTAGCGACAACTATTGTCACAACTGTGGTCAAAGTAAGTTCTTGTTTATACTTAAAATGTATTATTACGTTGAAAAATTATATCCTTATTTACTAAATAAAATATGACTCGTACATAATTTCAGAACTTCTAAGAAGAATAAAATTCACAAACACTTCATACACATTTAATAACAACACCCACAATGCACACACACTTTTATAGAAAAGAACAAACAATTACAACATGTAAACATACAAACATATTTTTTTATTTTTTATTTTTTATATAAAGGATCGAAAACTTTTAAACATATTTATATATACTTACACATACATTTCCTAGAGGAAACATAAGCACTTAAGAGGTACATATATATATTTTATAAAAAAAGTCGATCTAAGATCGTCTAGTTTATCAGATCTTTATATACAAATAATCATTACTATATATTCCCTTAAAAATAGATAAAGCTTACACTTTTTAAGTATAAACTTAAGAAACATGTATTAAAATAATTATAAAAAATATTATAAGATATAAACTTTACTTCTTTTACATATATTCATTCATATAACAAACCACAGTGACAGCTAGCAGACCACGTGCACGATGCAATATCGCCAGTATCGCTTATTTAGGCATAATTTTTCAACGTAATAATACATTTTAAGTATAAACAAGAACTTACTTTGACCACAGTTGTGACAATAGTTGTCGCTAACTTTTAATTGTGTCCCGCAATTAGAACAATAAATCATGACACTACTAATCGTTCAAGTGATGCAAGTCTGATAGGTTTTCAAAATGGCGGAACAACACAGGAATCCCATCCATGATTAAGTGGTGCTGCTGCTGACCAGTACTATCGGCTACTTGATGTGAGCGATTTATTTGATGTGAGTGATTTGAATTTGCTGTGAGCTTTTTTATTTTGATGTGAGTGATTTGAATTTGCTGTGAGCTTTTTTATTTTGATGTGAGTGATTTGAATTTGCTGTGAGCTTTTTTATTTTGATGTGAGTGATTTGAATTTGCTGTGAGCTTTTTTATTTTGATGTGAGTGATTTGAATTTGCTGTGGGCTTTTTTATTTTGATGTGAGCGATTTGAATTTGCTGTGAGCGATTTAAATTTGTTGTGAACTTTTTTATTTTGCTGTGAACTCTTTTATTTTGATGTGACAGTTGTGGGCCACCGTACTTAGGAAATTATAACATGAGAAAAGTCAAGTGTTCACGCTTCGAGTATCGTCACTGTAAATGCAGCAAACATTTAACCAACCTTGTCTGGCAATGTGATGGCCACTTTATATCTTTATAAAAATAGGAAAAACTAAAACATCACAAAATAGTACATGTGCAATTTAGATCTAGAGATATTACGATTTAAGACATACCATTTAAACGATCTTGTTGCAACTGAATTGTTCATAAAATATATACATAAGAGATATACTGTGAAACACTACAATTTAAAAGTGCAACCAAACATTTTATTCGGTCAGGTAGCAATTCACTATACACGATACATTTGTTTAAAAGAGGGAAACAAACAAACAAACGTACTAACAAACAAACCAATGTACTAACAAACAAACCAACGTACAAACAAAAAAACGTACAAACAAGCAAACAAACGTACAAACAAACAAACAAACAAACAAACGTACAAACAAACAAACGCACAAACAAACGTACAAACAAACAAACAAACAAACGTACAAACAAACGTACAAACAAACAAACGTTCAAACAAACGTACAAACAAACAAACAAACAAACGCACAAACAAACCAACGTACAAACAAACAAATGTACAAACAAATAAAAAAATGCTCAAACAATGCAACGTACAAACAAACAAACCAACGCACAAACAAACAAACCAACGTACAAACAAACAAACAAACAAACAAACAAACAAACAAACAAACAAACAAACCAACGTACAAACAAACAAACCAATGCACAAACAAACAAACAAACAAACCAACGTACAAACAAACGTAGAAAAAACCCTAAAATCAAACAAACAAACCAATGTACAAACAAACAAAGAAAAGACAAAACAAAGAAAAACATTCATTACAACAGATGCCCAGCATCATTTTAAAAAAATGCAAGAAACGTTTTAATGGATCTTGTAGCAATTAAATACGCATTAACACGGGATTCACTTGTTTAAAAGACAGCCCGACAGGCATCTGGACGTGTAATTTGTCGGTGACACAACGTTAAAACTTCCGCCTAAAAAAACTACCATCTATAAATAATGACGAAGATTTTGTTGTGTTCCTTTCTTTTGAAAAGTGCCATTTACACCCATTATAAAAAGGTTCTCATATGAAAGGCATTATGGGCATACATCTCAAACCTATCGAAATGCGTGCACCTGTTTTATCATGATAGAAATAATAACAGTAATAATAATAATAATAATAATAATAATAATAATAATAATAATAATAATAATAATAATAATAATAATAATAATAATAATAATAATAATAATAATAATAATAATAATATGCCTCATTGATATGATGCTATTACAAAGCTCATATACAGTAAAAACCCGCATAAAAGAACAAGTGGATTAAGAACACTCAGGCTGAAATTTGCTCAACAAAGTACCATATACATAAGAACAATATATATAAGATATGTATAAGAACAAAATCAGACTGAACCGAAAATCGTGTGTTCTTTTATGCGGGTTTTTACAGTGGCGCTTTACAAATCTACAGTTATATGACTCTGCGGAGAACATGTTTGTTGTCGTGGTTGGCGTTGATATGTGTTGTGTTGCTTTGAGTCAACATGCACAAAACCTCGAACCATGAGGAAGCATGCCAACACACTTTACTCTTGGAGCGAGTGGTTTCGTTCACAGTTTTAAAGTTGTTGAGCAACACAACCCCAAACTTTCGTGACAACATGTGGCACCTTAGAGAGCTTTTCTTATAGTACAACCCAAATCAACAATTTTGCCACTTTTAATATTTTCAATTTTAATGCATAAGTCAATATTTATCTATTGTTATTGTACAAAAAATAGATATATTGTAAAGTACGAGCTGAAATACAATCTAGGTATGTGGGTAAACTATATCTCTTTAGTATCGTATTTAAAAAATCGTAAAAACACACACACACACACACACACACAACAAATTCCTAAAGATTTAATGATTTTAACAAGTCTACATTATTTATACCTCATCTGTTCCAATTCAAAGAGTAATTGTCGTGCAAAAAATTAGTATGTATAGGGTTAGCTCTTTATGATGTTTACATTACGTTTTGGTATTCCTGTTGTCGAACTCGCTCTGAAGGCCTGCCTCGGGTCCTAAAGTCTCCGTAATTTAATGCAATTTATGGCGACTTAAGGCGTTTTAAGAAAAAATATTAAAAAATTCGGTTTTAGGAATTTTTACGCGATTTTGGACGATTTTAGGCGTTTTGGGGCGATTTCAGGCCTAAAGTCGCCTAAAATCGCCTGAAAAAGGATACCCTATCAAGCAGCACATACCCGTATAGCTAATATATAGGAGTCCACCCAGTGATATTGGTAGTAAACCCATAATGAAAACGGCCTGCTGGTGTGCCTTAATATTTGTTATCATTAATTATATGTGGGTTAAATTTGCCTTACTGACTCGATCACGCACTATTGAAAACTATACATGAACTCCAATGTTGTGAGCATGTAAAAACACTAGGAAGTTGTATATCGTTATCATTATTACTCAGCTACTATCTTAGCATTGTCCTCCTATATATGTCTCTCTACTTGATTTCCGTGGTCGGTTTTGTAGAGTACGGACGATAAGTATATTATTGAAAAACAGGTACAATACAAGAACAACGTAATACTGCTATTTCAAAATTAGCTCATTTCTAGACGGAAAGGTACTATTGGTAATAATAAACTTTATTTCCATAGCGCACTTATCCTGTGCTCAAGGCGCTTAATGCACTGATTATCGACATTCCGCGGACTACAATAATGAGCATCTCGATATTTTGAACAATAACTACCAAGTTAGGGGATATGAACCGAAGTAACATTAACTCTCTTTCTTTCTCTTTTTACGCTGTTTAAATTGGTTATTTTACTTTTTTAGTCCCATAACTCCTTTCCGTCGTGAAATAGTATCTTCTTTGACAACCTTTTTGGATCAGGTTTTACCGAGTTCTTGACAAGAGCATATGATCCGAAGCAGCATTAGCTCTCTTTCTCTCTCTTTTTTGCGCTGTATTAATTGGTTATTTTCCTCTTTTAGCCCCATTAAATCTCAACCTTTTTGAAACATGTCGGTACATAGTTTCTCATGCATAGTGCTTACAATTAATTTCTTGCCTGGAGCAATAAGTGGGCCGCTCTTCCTTTAAGTCACCTCATTGTCTATACACTAGGTTGGCGAGTTTAGTACTTAAAACAGCGACTATCATTTCGTCCTGTTTGTCCTTCAAACCAAGGTGCTAATAGCTCAACGTCGTTTTCTTAAGGAGATCGGTGCTTTTGTTGTTGAGTAAAGCTCTCTATGTGTGCTGTTACATTACGATATTGCTAACGGCATTACACATCTAAATTCATCCTTTTTTCCTGCGATAGCTCTTCTATATTGCGTCATGTAAAATTTCGATGGCTTGGGTAGTTTTACTTGTATTCTAAAGACCTTCCCCTGATAGATTCAAGTCGAGGCTGGAGTAGGTGAATCTATACATTCAATGTATTTTAGCCACTCCAGTCGTGTCTTGAGTGATATTGTTTTCATGGTCAGTGAAGTGAATTCGGTAAAGCCGGTATTTTTTTCTTGATGCGATGGCTTTATTAACATTTCCTCGTGGGCTACACAATAATAAATCCGGTTATTATTTTTATTGTATTAACTACAACCAGAAACAATTAATAGCACTTGTATTACGCACGGTGTAACGTCGGGTAGTTTGATAGATGAGTAATTGTTGATTGAAATGACACGCTGTGACAACGCTAAATAGACAAACGTATATAAGAATCGAGGCCACAGTTTAACGATACATTGATTTCTGACTGGAAAGGATCGAAGCAACTCTTGACGGTAAGATTGAACTATACTTTACAGATATACATCGGTAGCATTTTTTTGGTTTACCTTATTTGTTTTTTATTTCTATTTAGTCTGTTTTAGTCAGTGTTTGATGTAACATTTTGACGAACATACGATTTTTTAGTATGTTTTTTAAGATTATTTTCAAAAAAAGAATAGTTACAAAAAGAGGCCAACTTTAATAGTTTCTACTCTTAAGGCCCGTTCACACGAGCGATTTTTGAGGTGCAATTTTCGTGGCGATTTTTACGGCGATGCATTTCGCGATGCAATTCGCGCGTGTGAACAACCGGCGATTTTACTGCGATTTCACGTCGCCGCGATATCGCAGGTGTTTTGAACATGTTCAAATTTGACCGCGATTCAGCTGCGATTTATTTCAGAAAACTGTGAAAATTAGAACTAGGAGTCCCCCAATAGGAAATGTGTAGCTACTTTCCGTCATGTAAAAAATGAGGAAGATCAAAAATGATTATTTTTTCATAAAACTCGCAGAAACTTTTAAGCTGAAAAGCCACAGTAAAATCGCCGGTTGTTCACACGCGCGTTTACATCGCCGTAAAATCGCTGTAAAAATCGCACCTCAAATCGCCGCAAAAATCGCTCGTGTGAACGGGCCTTTACTTGTCTCAATTTAATATTTTCCACTTTAACCATTTCCACTTTGTATAGAGTACAAACACTAAAAGTGTGCAATACTTTGTACTATTTACAACTAAAAAGTGTTGATTAAACAATAGAGAACAAAAGAATTTGCATAATTTAGCAGTATTTAGTGGTATTTATGTTGCACACTTTTAGTGTTTGTACTGTATTTGCGATTATATATAAGAAAAATTACATTGCAATCAGTATAGATAAATAAATATTAAATGGTGTAATATGGCAAGGAGGCCTCTGGAAACCAATAGGCTTATGTGAAAGAGGTCTCCTTAAGATTATTATATATAATTTATATAAATATAAATAAATCTGCAAAAATGCTGAACTGTTTAAATTATATAGGCAAGTATATATGTGATAATAACGCATTTACCATAACATGAATATATATATATATTTTAGAAGGCACTTTCAAGTGGGAGAAAAAAATTTACTTGTTATCGGCATGGTTTTTTTTATAATCTGAGGAAGTAATATATCTTAGAAGTGTTTTTTTTGAACGAAGACGGAGTTGAAGAGTTTACGACTCTAGATGGCAAGGAATTCCATATTTTAGGACCTAGGTAAAGAACAGTAAATCTTTTTATATTGAAACGACAGGAATGCGGACGCAAAAGAGTTGAGGATCTGGTATTGTAGGAGTGATGTTGAGATATATCGTCATGTACAAAAATGTATTGTAATAACTACGGCAATAATGTTAAACTTACTGACGTATTGAACGTCACTAAGTTATAATTATAATTATAATCTCCAACAAAGTATTTGCATTTCTCAATCTTCAATTGGTAAGTGGAGAAATAAAGAATAATTTATGAAATTCATCTTGTTGGAGGGAATAAACCCAAGTCTTTTTACACACTTGAAGCCAAGTTTTTTATTCATTCATAAGGAAAACTAGTTTCTTCTTAGTGACCTTATCAATTCCTTATGTTAACAATTTTTCAATCCAAACTAAAGAGAAAACAAAGAGATTTATGAACTGAATACTCCACGATAAAGAGACACACAACTAAAACCTCGGAAAATTTTGAGCCCCAGGTGGGAAACGAACCCACGACCTTCCGGTTATCTGAACGGATGCTCTACCACTGAGCTACCGGAAAATAATTGTTTTGACCGAAAAAAATATAGAATGGAACTCTCAAACTTAAATGACACTCACATGTTAATATTTATTCAAAAACTCAATAAGTAGATACTTAAACAGAAGTAATAATTTTATTTTCACAACAAAGAATACTGCACGTGATAGACTTGTTAGACGCTTATTTCAAGGCTAAGTTATCTATCCAAATCAAGATATTTTTAAAGCTTCATGTATAGTATTCAATATTGCGTGATCGAGTCAGTAAGGCAAATTTAACCCACATATAATTAATGATAACAAATTTTAAGGCACACCAGCAGGCCGTTTTCATTATGGGTTTACTACCAATATATCACTGGGTCGACTCCTATATATTAGCTATACGTGTATGTGCTGCTTGATAGGGTATCTTTTTTCAGGTCCTTGCTGTCATAAACATGCTATTTATTCACGCGCTATTGTCCTATAAACAGGATCTAGAATTTTGACCAAAAGTCGTGGGTGCATGGTTGTGTGTCTCTTAGATAGGGTAGTGATCTTTTTAAACAACATTTGTAAACAAACCGCCTGCAGTGATACCGGGAAAATAGAGTGTTTAAAATAGGGTCAGGTTTTTTAGTTAGACCTCTCTGGTGGCACAGCCCTATCCAAAACCAAGTCGACCATCACCACCCCCTCCCGGGTATCAGTACCAAAGTGTGTTACATGAGATATTTTAGCTTCAGACATTTTGAGAAGAGTTGGTATAGCCTGCGTTGCCGGAAGGGATTGCGTGGGAGAGAAAAAAGCCGAAATTCCTTTTTCCTTTTCTCTTTATCGCGACGTACAGTTTGTAATAATTGTTAGACGAAAGTAAGCAAATCGTTAATGATACTGGTGTTACATGACGCTCTACTGCAAAAGGCTTATTGCACGATATCCTCACACGCGAGGCTAATTTCAGTTATAAAGACGGGAATTTTCCTAAAATATTTCCTAAAATTTTCCTAAAATACCACTATTTAATACTATTATACTATTATACTATTTAATAACAGATGAACCCCTAAAATAAGAAAACAATACTTAAACGGTTGCAATAAGATACACAGATACTAAATTGATGATAATATGTACACCTATATTTCAAAAAACGTTGTTGTGGCTTAAGCAACTAGCGTCAAGCCAAGACCGAAATGAATGCTGGTTATGAGCTGTAGAGCAAAATAGAAGTCGCAAAGGAACACGAGGTGTTGCTGAGAGTGTCTCTGTCCTCTGATATAAACAGGGTAGTCAGCCAATAATAGCGCGCGTATTATCTCAAATATTTTATAAATATCAAACTGTGCTTGAAAACTTCTCAGTGTTTCCTAGTGATCTAAATTTCTATTAATGCTCCAGGCTATAATAAAAGTGTTTTTTTAAAGTGGTTAATGCTATATTTGGCTATCAAGAAATATTGAAGATATCTACTGATGGAATATCCTTGGTTTGCAATCAGTCTAACGGTTCTTTTCGCCTTCTAGTGTAAAGTGTTTTTGAATAATTTCAAGGATTGACTTATAACATCAACAACAAAATTATCCTAAAATGTCTGTGTCATTAGTTTGTTTTGACTAAGTGTGTGTTTTACTAAACTGTTTCACAAATTTAAGTACGGCGTTTTGATTGATTCATGGAGATGTAATCAAATAGTCAAATAGAACCAAGTAATCATCACAAGATGTGTTATCTGTTTTTATGAGTCATCAGCCAAAAAAATACCCTTTTTAACAGATAAAGTATTTTGTTCAATGTAGTTGCACGAAATCACTCAACATCCAGTATGGATGTACATCTTGTACAAGCATTTAAATAGCTATATAAAAAATAAATTTCTAGTATTTTTTTTTAATTGTGTATCAGTAAAGCAGATGTTTAAACAGTTTTGGTTTGCAGAAATAGCAGGTTTTTAACGGTCGTACATTTTGAGCTATTGAATTCGCCTTAATTTGTTTAATTTATTGTGCATTTGTAAAATAGTTTCAAACGTTCAATCTTTTTACCAAATGTATAACGTCCGCCCTTACTCTGTCTTGTGTGTATGCTCTCATATATAAGTGAGCATTTTGTTCAAGTACGTTTTTAAAAGCACGGTGGCTTCATATCAAAGTATTTTAATCATTGTTCAACGAATGTGCATTATCTACTTGTAAGAACCATTGACTTCATTTAGAAACAATCGCAAAAGAGGAGTAACGCTAAACTACTCCAAATAAACGAAAAGGTTCGCAAAGTGCTTACTTATCTAGATTAAACCAAACGATCTTTTGAACACTTTTCATGACAACAACATTAAGTTTGTATATAGCCATTAAGCACTATACTATCGTTTGCTACCTTAAGGCTAGTTAGAAGTGGGTGTGGCTACACGTGCTGTTTATCGTAAATGTTCCAGCTGGTTCGTCCCCCTTATTTTTTGCCCTTGGCCAAAAATCTAATCCTGAAGACCTTAAAATGAATATCTAGCTGTTTTAGCTATCATTGGCTCTCTGGAAAAGTGCGTGTTTTCTGTACTTGCTATAATAATTAATTTGACGCATCTTTGATGTTAGGTTAAAATGGTTTAGGATGATTTCGAAACATTTTGAGAACACTTTTAACGAATTTGTTAAAACAGAGGTTTTCGAAGTTTCGGGGATATTTGTAACCTAGAGTTCCTTTAAAACTTCTGTAACGCCAAGAAACAACATTTTAATATTCTTATGCTGTTGTATTTTGTTTGTTTGTACATTTGTTATGTTTGCTTGGTTGGCTGTCTGCTTGTTTTCTTTTTTTCGTGTGTCTTCTTGTCGTTGTATTCTCTTTCCTTCATTCTCTTTCGTTTATTGAATGTTAATACACGTGTTAATAAGTGTGGCTTTTACAACATAAGATATTTTAACATTACATTAAATATTTAAGCATCTAAAAACATCGCGTGTTTTTGAGCAAGGTGTACACTTACATTATAGCCGACACTTGATCTACCAAGGGGGAAGGCCTTTGTTCACGAAGAAAGAAAACGCCTGTAAAATTAATATTTCAATGTACGTGAGGTGAAAAACATGTTCAGTTGCTTTTCATTGTTCAGTTGTATAAGGGTTTGGTTTCTAGTTGTAAACGTTATCGGTTTTTTGGGTTTTTCTCTATTGTTTACTCCTTTAGGGCATACCACAAGGAACTACTCTCGGTCCACTCACGCGTGGGTATGCAGCTTGAATTGCACCATTTATCTGATCAAAATACCAAACTTTGTGTCAGCAAGAATCGATATTGATAACTTCAGAAATAAAATACTATTCAATGACTTCGAGAATAGGTTTTAAAATGTTGCATATACGTCTAAGTATATACGTATAGTTCTCGATATCGAAGCTTACGAATCGCCGGCCAATTATTGAATGTCAACGGATAGGAACTGAATCTAGATCTATCGCTGTTGAAATCACATGTCATCTAAGAGATAGTGAGTCAATTGATATGAAAGCTAAGCTTATTCTTACAACCATTGAATGAACAGGTGAATAGGTAGGATTAAACCGTTCACAACAGCCTTTCTTTACCTTTAAAATAGAATGTTATTAAAAGTAGAATGAAAAAGAACGAGTTTTTTATTTTTATTTTTGAAAAGAAAGAGAAGCTGCCAAACGATTTTTAAAGAAAAAGGGGACAAGATCTAAATTGCATATTTAAAAAAAATGAATTTAAAGAAAAGGCTTAGGGAATAGCAAAAGAGAAAACATATGTAAAGAAACAATTCATTTTTCGAGAAAATAAAATTAGAGAGAAAAAAAACAATTTTGAAAAATGATTTTTAATTATTTTCTCCTTTCTTGGGAAAAAAACACGATGTAAACAGCAGGGTCCACTATTTATAAAAAAAGAAAAAACAATTAACTTTGATACGATTGACTTTGGTATCTGAGTATTAGTGAACTATCATTGTGACTATAGCAGTTATCGTTTGACCACGCATTCGATAAGTGGAATTGAGTGACAAGTTGATTCTATTGTTATTCGATATATTGCTAGGTACCTTTTTAAACAAATGATAACCGTCTTGCCTCAATGATAATCGACTAGCCTCTATATTGGTCACTTCCCAGCTCTTTTCAAGGTAAAGCCCAGTTTTGTTATAGTTCTTTTAAACGATTTTATCGCTATCTTTATATACTAGTCTAACTTCACAAATGTGATTATGGTTTGATGTTTTTTCCCAAATTCTTTAATGTTTTGGGATTAACCTGCTTTTAGCTTTTTCAGTTGTAATTTGAAGTGTAAGCTCTGAATATGCTTCAAAACGTCGTTGTATTTGTTCGTCAGTTGTGGCAAAACGAAACACTGATGCATTGACTCTGTGAACAGGGAGGGATTCATGATCGTTTTTGTTGTATAAGTTGTAGCTTTGATTTACGTTTGGGATATCATGTTTGAATGCGAGTGACTTTCTGAGTTCCATTTAATACCGTTTTGCGGAACGCAAACTAAACGCTGAATATCGCTTATTGTTTTTTATCGTTACAATTTTCATTTGATTTTCTACCTGAAGAAGATTTCTATTTTCATGCTGTGAGATTACTTGTTTCAATAGGGAAAAATGTTAGTTTTTTTAATGATTCGGCTTTGAACTGCGACGAATTTTTCCTCCGCGGTTTCAAATAAAAACGACTCATTCTCGAAACGTCAGTTAGTTTACATTATTACATTACTTTTTCATACTATTTTATATTTTGTTATATTTCGACAAGCGACGCCCCAAACGTTTTTATTGCATGCTGAACACGTTATACGCGACAAAACCAAAAACTAGTGTTTTTCTCAGTTTAATATATTTGTCATTTGCTTGTTGCCTGTTTTTCCATAAAAAGAGAGGAAAAGTATTTGAAAAAAAGATAGAGGCGAAGCACTATTACGGTGGATCGGTTTGTAGTTGGTTATAACTCAGCCTTGATTGTAGCTTATTAGCCAACGAGTAGACACAATAACAATATATGTGGTATTTTCATTGAGACATGCATTCCTTTCATTACCACGAGTTGGACAAAAGCCTACAGCAAAATGCATTAGATGCTATAGAGACATTTGTATAGGCGCGGATCCAGGGCGGTTTGCAATGGTTTACAGAAACCGGTCAGATTTTCAGATTTTACTGTCGACAGATCAATTTTAAAGAACAGTGTACTGAACTCTTTGCGAGTTTTCGTGATTTCAAAATCAGGTTTGGATCTGCCCCTGATTGGTTAGTTAAGAACTCAAAACAGGGGTACTGTAGTTCAAGACGAATCCTAAAAGGACACTTGACATAGTCTCCCTCCCATCCGTGTTTAGCAAGCGTTGTGCGACGTGGCAAAACACTGCTGCGGGGGAGACTATGATGTTTCCAGGGTTCGAAAAAGTAGCGCGAGCACGAGCCATTGGTAATCCTGATAGACACTGACACAACGCCTTTTCCATCCCTCTCTTTTTTCTAACTGTAACTCTAAACTCACGTCAGGTGTCCTTAATGTTTACTCGAACCGTTAATCCAACTGTACACAAGCTAAATTGAGGGAAAATTCATGTTGACAAGAAAAGGATTTTGATCATTTGTTGCACAGTATGTCAGTTATACCATTGATTAATTGTCGGAGACTGATTGAAAAGGATCCTTTTCATAATTTTCACTTTTGAGAATAATTGTAAAAAAATGTAAAGAAAGAGAATTATAGAAGTAACAAATCGAAGTGTTTTTTCTATATGGTCTATACTCTTATCAAACATAGAAATGACGTAAGAAAATGGTCAAAACTCAAGTGCATTTTTGGAGTATTATTGCAACAATATCAGTTTTTTATGAGCAATCGAGTGATTTGATTTTCAAGTATGTTTTTGGAAAACGTTAGGAAATGATTATTGGCCCTTTCCTTTTCTATATAGTCTTTTTCGTAGAAGTATCAATTCAATATTTTTTTTTATCTTGGAATAATGGTGTTAGAGTTGAAAAGACTTATGCCCACATAAAGTGGGTTGGAAAAAGAAGAGGAGAGTCGAGTTTGCTTCCTGACAAATATCGCAAGGTCACTAAGAACAAGGTTTTTCGCTATTTTTAAAATCCATCGGCGCAATTTAAAACCACTAAGTCACAGTTTGAACAGCTTTCTCTCTTCTCTGAAATCACTTTGTCTAATTACTAACTTCGGAATTTAGGAAGCAGTTAAATGCTTATACCCTTCCCTCAGGGGACTGACTGTTGCGTTTACAAAAAAAACAACGTATTTAATCCTAGTGAAAAATCACCACTTTAGAAACCAGAATATTCCTTCTAACCCAGATTAAGAAGGTTTAGCTGTGGTAATCAAAGTAGATTATGAAAGTTATGTTGTTTTACTAGCTTTATAGGAAATAAAAGGAGTTAATTATAAACATCGTTGTGCGGTTGACCAATGTATGTGGTCGGGGTTGTTCATTGTCTTTTATTTGACCAAACAATTCAGAAGATTAGGCCAAACGATGGAATAACTATTCATTATCACTGAACACAATGACAAATAAAATATTGGTCAAGAAATCAAATCGGTTCTCTTGAAGCAAGGTAAAGAGACATTGTCGATATTACTCCTGAAGAATCGCCCCACATACAGGTAGTTAACCTTGCTCATTTGTCTCAAAGAAATTCATTTTTTTACAGTATTTTTAATTCCTTGATACAGTGACCAATACTTAATTATATCAAATAAGAACGTGGGTAAGTTTTTCTTATTTGTCAGTGTAAAATAGTTCCAACTTTTGGCGCAAAAATGCGACAAGTGATGCGAGCTTTGGCCAACAAACAATGAAGCTGGGATGAAATTGCCTCGCTTCTGTCTCTGGCCCTTTTTTGTTTTCTTACTGGAACTATGTCTTCACTTTTAGTAAAACAAAGTATATTATATCGATATCGAATGTTGTAGGATTTCCATTAAGAGTAAAAACAGATTTTCAAAAAGAAAACAAACGTTCTTAGAAAATGTCTTCGTCGCTTTTCGAAGTTTCTCGAAGTTCGCGTGTTTCGGCACGTCAGAGCTTCGCGTAGTTAGTGATCGTGTGTAGGTCAATATTGTTCTTCAAATATTTGTTTAAGGATAGATAACACAGGACCGGAACGCCACGCAACCCTTGAAGATTACTTAGTTTATTCAAACAAATTGTACGGCGAAGTAGTTAATAAATAACATTTTTGTGCTGTCAGAGACTTTGATATAGAAGTGTAAATATGCCACACTTTAGAAAGTAATACATGATGAATGTTTTATTATATGAATACACAGTTTTAATATTATATGTACTAGGGAATTCGATGTCGCATTAATGACGACTTGAGGGTAAATTCAGAAAAATGATTTGTAACAAAAAAACTCACAAATCAATATGAACTGATTGGTTCGGAAAATGCACGATAAGATACTTTGTAATTCTTGCAAATAATATTATATCAGAGTATGTATGTATGTATGGAGTGCTGTAGAATGTTTTTATTGTCATCGCTATTATTATATGTCATTACTATCATCGTTATTATATTATTCAGTTGTTGTCTTCTCTTTACTTACCTTCTATCTTCTCTTCTTACTTCTCTTTACTTCAATTCCCTTCTATTCTCAGTCTTCCCTTCTATTCTCTCTTCCCTTCCCTTCTATTCTCTCTTTACTTCTTTTCTCTCTTTACTTCTTTTCTCTCTTTACTTCTTTTCTCTCTTTACTTCTTTTCTCTCTTTTCTTCTTACTTCTCTTTACTTCACTTCCCTTCTATTCTCAGTCTTTCCTTCTATTCTCTTTTCTCTTCTCTTCTCTTTACTTCTTTTCTCTTCTTGCTGACTTCTCTTTACTTCACTTCCCTTCTATTCTCAGTCTTCTATTCTCTCTTCCCTTCCCTTCTCTTCTCTTTATACTTCTTTTCTCTTCCCTTCTTACTTCTCTTTACTTCACTTCCCTTCCCTTCATTCCCATTCCCTTCTACTCTCTCTTCCCTTCCCTTCTATTCTCTTCGGTTTTAACAACTCCCATCTATTTGTATATCTTTCAGATATTGATTTTATTTTGGTGTACAATAACATTGAAGATGAATAGACAAACTGCTGTCGTTATATTTGTATTACTGGTTCTAACAACGACCATGACGTCCTGTGAATCAGCCTCTAAATGTAATTTTGCAAGTCGACGCTTAGCAAGACTCTGTAAGAGAACTCAAAGACAAAACCGACTAGTGCATTATGAAGAGCCCGCATACGAAGAAAGGTAGGCGATTCTAGTATAGTCGTGGTCATCATTACCTTGTTAAGTCAAGTGTTTATTCTAACGATACTGCTAGTATTGAACCGATATCAACACAGCTGTCAAACGACTACGCATGCGCAGTAGAATGATCCAGCAAACACAAATCTGACACTCGTACGGACTTTATAAAAAACGATGGAGTGTACGACTTTCATCGCTTTTTTCTCAAAATACAAACAAAAATACAAAAGTTTAGACTCATGATAGCTTTACAATATAACAAAGGTTATGTACACGAAACTTCAAGCTTATATATTCAGGGAATTTTTTTATAAATAGACTTCAAACACTTCAGTAATTCCTAATGTTTACAATGGCAAATTTACCGCTGTGAAGCTTTTGCCACGCATTCGTAGTGGTTTGACTGCTGTGTTCCCCATATCTATTAAAAAAGATACTATACTTCAAGTAGCCTTTCAGACGGGCCTGATTCGTACTCGATACACTATACATCAAGCTAGAGCGAAAGCACTAGAACCATGAAACAAAATCAAATTGTTAGTGTGTAATAGTTCTTATTTAGCGACTATTAGTTACTATAAAAGACAAGTAAAGTTGTAATGAGGTATTGTTTCCTTTTGTATTTGATGTTTCTGGTTGAGTGATACTGACTAAATAGTCACTAAATAAAAACTATTAGTTAGTAACTATTTTGTTTTTATTTCATGATTCTAGTGTATTCGCTCTATCTTGAACTTTTCTAAATAAATTGAAATCTACTACACGACGGAAAGGCATTGTGGGATAGTCCTCTGTGTGGACTGTGGACCTTATTAAAAACTCCTTAGGGGCGGACCATTTGACTTTGGGTGGGGGGGGGGGGGGGGGGGGGGGAATTTTGAAAATATATATCCTTCAGCCCTTAGAGCAAGGAAGCTGAGAAAAAAATATCATGCACCGCTGTTTGACTGAAAAAAATATCTGTTTTGCTCGGGGAAAGAATATCTTGCACAAAAAAATCTTCCAACGACCCACAATAATGCCAATAATTCAGTCCCGTTTCAACTCAGTCTTTTTATATGACTTCTCTGTTTTGATAACCCTTGATAAGATTGATACAAAATATGAAATAGAACTTATCGATGGAGTAGTAGCCGTGGGTGTTTCGCGTGGATTTGGCCACTTGTGTAAAATTGATATTTTATCATAAAAACATGGCATATTTATAAGATACACGCGATCTTTTGTAATATATATATACAGTGGAACCCCGCCTAACGACCACCCGCTTAATACGGCCACCTGTTATTGTGGCCAATTTTTTAGGTCCCGACAAAATGCATGCCCATTCATTTTCTATAAAATTTACACGCTTAATACGGCCATCCCGTTAATACGTCCACTATGGGCTGTCCCTTCTGTGGCCGGATTAACGGGGTTCCATTGTACACCTATTTCAAGAAATCATAGTCGTAATCAAAGTTACAGTCCACACTTTGTTGCCTGCAAAGGATGTCGGTATTTCTTCCCTTGTTGTCGATTTATAGCATATTTTGGTTGTACTTGTTTGTCTTATATGATTGTAACAAGTTGTTGTATTTGATAAAACAAATATGTGTTGTAAATCAACAAATTATGTTGATACTACCGATATCCTTTGCAGTGACATCGAAGTGTCGACTTTAGCTTCGGCTGCGGCTTCGATTTTTGAATCTAATTCAAAAAATCTAATTCAAAAAAGGTTGACGGGGCGAACGGCGATTGGCGATTGCACAACCGAAAGGGGCTGTGGGTAATGCCAATTTCTTCTTATTCCATTCTAAATTACCCAAACACCGTTCATCGATGATCTTAGATGGGTGTCTCGTAGGTTTCGCTGAACGGTGGAGGCATTGTTTGGGTAATTTAGAAACGAATAAGAAGAATTCGTATTACCCATAGTTCCTTTCGGTCGTGCAATCGCCAAACACCAATCTCAAATCGCCGTTCGCCCTGTCAACCTTTTTTGAATTAGGTCTAGTGTATAAAACATCTCTGATACTTGTCTTCTGTAATGGCTTCCTGTGTTATATCCCGGACGTGGACCAATAGAGAGTCATGCGCCCTGCCATACATAACACAGGAAGCCCAACCCTGAAATAGACACCCTCGAAAAAAGGTTTAAGCAAAAAATAAAACAATTTAATGCCCTTAAATTTAATTTTTCTGGCAAAAACGCGAAAATTAATGCCCGCGAAATATGCCTTTTCCGATTTCGTGAAAGTTAAGGAGGCTCAAAATGGTTTCTGTATTTAACAAATAGAACAGGCTTTTCCGTGCTCTGTTCAGTTATAAAGCACGATGAAAGTGACGAGAGCACGAAAGAAGTGATGGGAGAAGCACGAGCTGAAAGCGAGTGCTTCTCCTCACTTCTTGAGTGCTCTCTTCACTTTCTGAGTGTTTTATAACTGAACAGAGCACGGAAAAGACTGTTCTATTTGTTTTATTATATATTTGCTCATTTATTTTAAGCTTAAATCACTTTAATTTCACGTTTTTTATCGATTAAGTTACTGATTCTTGTTCAAAATTCTCCCTACTAACATTCATGTGAGTTCTCGAGCGCTGATTGGTTACCGTCTTGGTTTCCTATTTCGGTCTCCTATAACACTGTCACGTCACGCTACACTTGTGCGAATGAAATTCAATCTATGCAAAAGGGACTGCAAAAGGCCGATAAAAACAAGTTTTTATGGATAAACGATGAATGGAAATCACTTTTCTGTAAGTAAAAAATTGTAATAAATGCCAGTTTGTTCTCATGGAGCATATGTGTTTTAAATTTATGCCGTTTTGACAAATTTTCAACTGTTCGTCCCAAGCAAACCGTTTGCTGAAACTGATAGTAATCTTCATTTTTTTCAGCAAAAACATGCTCAAAGTTGGTTTTGTTAGAGAATGCAATATTTAGGGATCGTTTGGAAAGCTATGCTTTTTGTAGAAGTCTTGAAATCATCAAGTCTGGTGTAATTTTATATTTGGCCGGTTTTGAGTCCTATATATTTTGCGATTTGTTTTTTGGTGACTTTTTGGTTGTATTTTACGTTTTTTTCTTTTGAAACTTCACTTTGCCTTCTAAATATAAACAATAGATTGTATTTCTGTGTGAAAATAGGCTGATTCTCAATATTTCCTGATTTAAAATATCTTATTTTAGTGTTTTGTTTTCTAATTTTGCCAGAGCTTGAAAGAAATCGAGTTCGGTGCGTGACAGAGATTCGTGATGATGTCGTCACAACTGTGCTCCGTTCACCTATAAAGCACAGTGCTCGACCAATCACAACGCGCGTAGTATCTCAAATATATAATAAATATCTATATACCTACTTTATATTGCATGTTATGCAGCATTATTGTGAAACTACACAGTCAACCGATATATCATTTTAAAGCTGGATCTAGGATATCAATTTTTTTAAATTATTGCGTTTGACGTTGTCATGACAACAGCAGGCCGCTGTTAAAAGGACCTAAAATTCCTTTATTAAAGCTGATATTATTTATCCAAATCTTTAGGTGAAAGTTTTTTTGAACTTGTACATGTCTAGTTCCCTACCTGTTCTTGCAACTGAGGAAAAATAAAAAAAATCTGTAATACGAAACCTTTAAAATATTAAAAAAATGTTTTTTTCTAGATATAAATGGTTTTTCATTACAGATTTTTCTTAAAATGGATCTACTAAATGTAAACCTTAATTGGAACAAATTGCCAAAACATAAAAAACAATCTACCATTTCATTGTGTTGCTATTAATAAAAATGCATTTTGTACTCGTCAGAGGGGTCTTGTAAAATTGGCGATATTGCGCGCGCGGTCAAAAAAAACATTTCGAGCCTCCCTAAGTGAAAATTAGTACGAATAAGTGCACAAGCTTACGTCAGATCGTCCCTCCTTGTTGACGTATACTTAATAATAATAATAATAATGACTTTATTTGAAAACGAAAATGCTCTATCAAACTTAAGTATGATATATAACAGAAGTTTGGTCTACCTAGAGGTCGTTAAACACCTATTTCAATAATCGTTGTCGCAGCCAAAGCTACAGTCCACACACTGAACCCTGCAAAGGATGTCGGTATTTCTTCTTTTGTTATCAATTCACTCATAGCATATTTTTGATAGACGTGTTTGTTTTATATGACCATAACACTGTTACAGTCGTAGATGATGAAACACTGATATTTCTTTAAAAAACGTTATAAATCACAAATTATGTTCATAATACCGACAACCTTTGCAGGCTTCAGAGTGTGGACTAGTTTCGGCTGCGACAACGATTTTTGAAATAGGTGTATAAGAATGCTACTATACATTATCTATGATAAGATATGATTACTTGAGCAGGCTTGCGTAAGGTCTCTAATATTAAGACTTTGTTTTGCAGTTCACTTGAAGAAACTAAGAGTCAAGATGTCAACTCATATTTGAATAAATTGTTTCGGGACAATTATCAATGATGGAACTAAACCGCTTCAAACCAACAGTGTAAAATAAGATAAAAGACATTATTTGGAAAATCATCAATCACGTGACCGAATCGTTACCACGTGACTAAATCGTCTTGATCACGTGATATTAAATTAATGTTCACTTGATTGTATCGTGATTGTCACGTGACTGATGATTCCAAATATAGTCAGGCTAGAGAAAATTCTAAGGCTTTTCATTGGACAAACAATTGAACTATTTATGAATCAATGCTTATAGTATACCGATACTGAACGTACTTGGACTTGTAATGTCAACTGTACACCTTAAATAGATGAGAACTAAAAACTCTGGAAATGTAAAAAATAAAATCATGATCTGCAAAAATAGATAATATCATATTTTAAGAACCACTATAGTCTTATGGTATCTAGTATTTTATTATGTATTGATTAAGTGTTATTGAGGCTGAGGTCTTGGTTAGTTTTTCGTTTTTCTGGGGATAGGAGTAAAACCAATAACCTTTTTATAAAAACCTAATTCAAAAAAGGTTGAGGGGGCGAACGGCGAACGGCGATTGGTGATTGCACGACCGAAAGGGACTGTGGGTAATACGAATTTCTTCTTATTCCATTCTAAATTACCCAAACACCGTTCAGCGATGACCTTAGATGAGTGTCTCGAAGGTTTCGCTGAACGGTGGAGGCATTGTGACATTGACAATTGGGTATTTTAGAAACGAATAAGAAGGAATTCGTATTACCCATAGCTCCTCTCGGTCGTTCAATCGCAAATCACCAATCGCCGTTCTCCCCGTCAACCTTTTTTGAATTAGGTGTATTGGTTGATCATGAGTAGTCGTACACAATATGAATCAAATAGAGGCTTCTAGAAAACAGTACTACTACTCATTGTTAACTAGAATGTTTTTTCAAAATGAAATAATTTATTTGCAAGCTTGCGGACACAAGAGCCCATCTTCAGGAATTAGAATGGGTTTTTTTTCTATTGTTTCCCAGGAGTTTCTCTTTGATTCATATTGTACTTCAACCAAAATATCCAAAGTGGGATATTGGTCCGGGGGTACTCACTTTGTCAAAGTGATACAGGTAGTCGGTCGATTTTGAAAATGACCCTCAAAGGTACGCATACGCATTAAAAGAACTGTTAAAGCCTTGTTGATTCTAGCCTGATTTTTCCGACGGGTCTTGGCCCATAGCGTAGGCCCCACAATCATGTGCAAAATACCTTGGGACATTATCTGATTTTTACATGAAAAATATTTCAACATCTTTTTCCGTTTCCCCCCTCTCCCCCGAATCAATATTGAATTGTGGGAATGTGAAATGGTTGTCATTTGAAAGACCAATCAACATTGCTTAGGGGGGAAGGGGGCAAATCAAATTGATAGATTTTGTATATTTTTTGAAACGCAAACAAAAACGCTCATAAAAAGTGACAATGTCCCAACAACTTTGCACATCAGGCTATGTTGATTCCAACCCTTAAAAGGTTCGACTTTGAGATGTTCTTAGCAGCGAAGTATATTTCTAGTAACAAAAGGAAAATGACAAATACAATAACAATCTTTTAACAAACGATCGACCTAAATCACAATAGTGCTTTTCAGCAGGGCTCTGGATTTACCCTAAAAGTCTTGTTAGCCTAAAAGATACCCAAGGGAAATAACTCTAAAAGAAGCGCCGATCACCCCTGCCACTTGGACAAAGGGAGTCCCCCCTCTCCCCAAACTTCGCAAAGCTAAAACCTTACTATTGTTTTCATTCGATTTCTTTCACTTTGTACTGAATTAGAGTGGAACCTATACAACCTGTTTCTATGGCATATCTATGGCATTTCAGTTAGTACCACTCATTACGGAGAAAAGTTACTCTTTACGACTCGCCTGTTCTCGCAAATGGCGGGAACTTCAAATATAATAGCACCCTTCACAGATCCCTGCGCCATCTTGAAAGGTAGCCGAGCCTTTGAGCTTACAATGATAGAGGAATAATTGTACCGCGAGGTGTTAAAAGGTCTCTATCATTGCAAGCTCAATATTCGTCTCACTTCGATGCAAAGGAGGCCCGGCAAAAATTTCAAGATGACGCAGGGATCTGTGAAGGGGACTGCTGTGGTCAGCAGTCTCTTATCAAAGTTCAAGATGGCGGCCGTAAGTCAGTTGCGTCAAATCAACAATTTATGCTTTGATTAAGTCGTTTATTTTGACCTTTCAGTTGCTTTTCATTTGCAATATGAATAGTGCAGATTCCAGCCGGATTATTACACACATTTACATATAATGATATTCAGTTCTGTTATAGGGAATCGAATTATGCTTTTAAAGCAAAAAATTGTTTAACTTTTTTACAAATTCTATTATTTATATAAAACAATATCCACAGCATTTATAATACTCGGTTGTAATTGGCTTATATATCTACAGCATTTAAAATACTTGATTGTAATTGGTTCATATATCTACAGCATTTATAATACTCGTTTGTAATTGGCTTATATATCCACAGCATTTATAATAC
Organism: Metridium senile; assembly: GCA_949775045.1. Taxonomy (NCBI): domain Eukaryota; kingdom Metazoa; phylum Cnidaria; class Anthozoa; order Actiniaria; family Metridiidae; genus Metridium; species Metridium senile. Next base: position 24,071,937 of record OX459096.1, on the reverse strand, counting down.
TCATTTGTAATTGGCTTATATATCCACAGCATTTATAATACTTGATTCTAATTGGCTTATATATCCACAGCATTTATAATACTCGTTTGTAATTGGCTTATATATCCACAGCATTTATAATACTTGATTCTAATTGGCTTATATATCCACAGCATTTATAATACTCGTTTGTAATTGGCTTATATCTGTACGGTCACATTATTGGCTAATGAATTTACATCTATGCAACAGCATCATAAACCTTTCGACTCTCCAAAAAGTCAGTAAAACAACATCTGTTAAAAATCAAAACTAATATTACGAGCTTGCAAAATGTTTAAGTCGCCATCACTGAAAGATCGTTTACAAAGGATTGAATGAATCGTCACAGCGTTACTGCTCTTGACAATCTGTGATGTGAAGCAATTGGAGAGAAAAATGCTATGAGAAATTAGTGAAAAGAGACATTTGAATGTATATTCGTCTTATGATAATAGTACACTGCAAAAACGGCAGTATATTGCGTTAGTCATGCATTCAGGATGACACTTTATAGTGAGTAAACCCAACTCATTATTGAGTAAAAGTGAGGTTAAACTCAATATATTGAGTACATTGTACTCAATGGCACATCTACATTTATGTTTACTCTCAATAATGAGTTGGGTTTACTCACTATAAAGTGTTATCATGAATGCATGATTAACTCAATATACTGTGTTGTATCTACTCAGCTGTTTTTGCAGTGTAATCAAATTGAAAATACGTATACAAATATGATCGATTCCTACGTACTAATTTGATATCTAGTAATTATATTAGGTAGTAATTCTTATTTTCTTATTTCATGGTTTTTTAATGGTTTGCGCTCTACTATATATATGTTGAAATGATCATTTCTGTCTCAGCTCACAAGAACATCTCATTGTCGGAGAACACTGGCGATAACGAGCCATCACATCTTGCATCGTTCATCTGTAATATATACACACTATAATTTGAATACTTTTTACAGGCTGTATACGTAGTTATTAAAATCATCTTTAGTCGTTAAAATCATCTTTAGTTTTACTTTTTTCTTGTTCCAAATGAAGTAAATACAAAGATTTTTTCTCGGGTTTTTTCTCTCCTTTAACTCGTTTCCATTTCATTCTACGATTCTGAAACCAGACTTTGACTTGTCTTTCTGTTAAGTCCAAACTAACTGCGATCTCGTAACGACGTAGTCGCGTTAAGTAGTTGTTTCTAGTAAATTCATTTTCAAGTTCTCGTAACTGATGCGTCGTGAACGCTGTTCGTTCTTTTCTTTTCTTTCCTTTTGGTTTGTCGTCGGAGTCAAATTCTTCAGCATCTTCCTCACCTGTAATAAAGCGGAACCACAACTATTTATCACATTATTTCAACTGTTCTAGACTCACATGAAGGAGTCCTTAAAGGCTATCAAACTATTTAACATCCTAAAAGAAAATAGACTATCTGTGAGAAATTGTGATTATAGTATTTAGTGCAATTTTATGCTAATTCTTCTGTTTTTATCACTGCAGTTTAACGAGCACAGTTTTAAATTATTTAGTAATTTGTACTTCTTGGATAGAGAGAACAGTCAGCACCAAATCGAAACATCGTTGGTTGGTTGGTTGGTTGGTTGGTTGGTTGGTTGGTTGGTTGGTTGGTTGGTTGGTTGGTTGGTTGGTTGGTTGGTTGGTTGGTTGGTTGGTTGGTTGGTTGGTTGGTTGGTTGGAACTCCCTCCCGACCAATATCAAAGAAACAATCAGTGTTTCTCAAGATAGTTTATGTAAAGGATTACATAATTATTTTTTAACTCTTTTCAAAAATATTGAAAATTTTAAAGTGTGTTATTATTATTATTATTATTATTATTGATTCATTGATTCATTGATTCATTGATTCATTGATTCATTGATTCATTGATTCATTGATTCATTGATTCATTGATTCATTGATTCATTGATTCATTGATTCATTGATTCATTGATTCATTGATTCATTGATTCATTGATTCATTGATTCATTGATTCATTGATTATTCAGCAAAGTTATGATGTGTTAAAATTTTCTGGTGTTTCGCAGTTTCTAGTGCTTTTCTCAGTAGGAAGGTATTTTCTGGCGGCTAGTCTCAAAGAGACCGACCACCAGTTTGTCGTTCAATCATTACAGATGGTGAACCCATCTTCTTATCCACCGCTAACCCATCAAATATCAAGTGTATTTTCAGATGTTCATGTGGTTATAGTTGCACTTCTACTAAAAGATATTCCGAAATCAGAAAATTTCTGACTTGGTGCGATGATGTAATGTGCGATGATGTGATGTATACGCTCTTTTCGAGGAATTTGTAATAACATAACCTAGGGTACTTCAATTCTTACTTCAATGAAGCATCTATTGTCAAAACGCTAGCCATGTTGTATTATTAACGTTTCATATATAGTTAGCTAGATGTTAATTCTACTTGCTCCACACAAAAAGAAATTCAGTATTTTAGTGCGACGAATCGAAGTTTCTATTTGTTAAAAATGTTAAAAATTATAGTAGTTTATAGGGCTCGAGATTTCCCTTCTTATTCCTTGCAAGTTTCTTAGAGATACCGATGCAGACGCCCTGCTCAGCTAGTCGACAACGTCATTAACGGCGCTAATATAGAAACTAAAAGCTGCTTCATTTTGTGATTATATAGGCTGATACAAGACGTCTTAAACTTAAAGTCTACATTGCGAATCGAAAAACGAAATATTTTAGAAATCGTTTAAATTGTTTTACAAACAACTCTTACTACAGAAAGCTTATCATACTACACATCAGTCAAACTTCTTGCGGTGATATAGTTGTTTCTGAATTGTTCAACGAACAATAAACGATTTCTAAAATATTTCTAGGTGCCCACGGTTTTTTGATTCGCACTAGTGTAAAGAACTTCAAGCTAGCTTTAAGCCTATAAATATAAATACTTTCACTGTTTCACTGCGCCAACAGAATTTAAGTTAAAGCTTAAGCACGTAACAACATCGTTAAACCGCATTCTTATATACATATATATAGATTTAGGAATTGCAGCGTATTTCCCTATAATTGCATGTTTAACTTAATTAATGTCGTCGAGCTCTTTCGGTTTCAAACACAACAAAACACAGTCGATATTTCATGATTATATTTCATTAACGTAAAGATGGTTGTTTAAGTAATAGAGCAAGCAAGAGAAAAAGTGTTTCCTCCGATATCCAAACACGGAGACGTTCATCAACTTCAAGTGTTTATATAGAGGAGGAAACACTCTTTCGAGTGCTTCATCTGGCTTCTCAAACCATTAATAATTCTTTGAGAAATTCAAAGCAAAAGTTGGCCAGATTTTATGCTTATTAAGATCACATATCCAAACTCCCTTCACTGTAGTAATTTCCTTTGTTTTTCCCTCATGAATTATTTTAATAATTCATTAAAATGAGTTTGAGAAAAACTAGTAAAACAATGTGTGCTTGTTCATAAACTAGCGTAAGCTAATTCAGACCAATTGAATGTACAAAAATATTTCTAAAACATTCTTACGATATCACCTGCGTTTGACAAAATTTTGCGTCCTATATATGTAGTCATACTGGAATTAGTATCATTACCAGCAGCTATACACAAAAGATGTTGCTCATACATCATGCTTTTACAAATTAAACCATGCAACTGACTTCAATACCATAGAGCAAATGCACTTAAACCATAAACGATATCAAGTAAATTCTAACTAATAGTCACTATATATATATACTATTTAGTGACTAATTGTTGCTACTATTCACCCAGAATAAATAATAAAACAAAGAATAATGAGGTTTCTTGTGTATAACTCTTTTGTCTAAAGATGTTTTGGTTGAGCTATAGTGACAAAAAGTCACTTTTTGTTACAAGTACTTTCCTAGATTGCATTTCATTTTTTAACTGCATTTGCTCCATTTGCCTTTCAGACTCTGGGAGGTATATCAAAGCCTAAAATTAAACCTTTACTACCAAAATCAATCTCAAAGAGACCTAATCATTGCTGAATGGAGGATTTAATACGAAATGCTTAATTTAAATTTAATTATATCCACAATTCCACCTTTTACGTACTCCAAATAAGAGCATTGTGTGTATATAATTCTCACAGAAAACTGCAAGAAGTGCTACTTATATTTCCTGTGACGGTTCCTTTTAGAAATAACTCTGACAAAAGCGTCTGAATGCACTCAGAAAAACACCTTTTTATAAAATGACATCCTAAAAGCAAATTTCTATGCATGAATTATATCAAGAATAAACTGAATATTTTTTATTTTGTCATGATGCCTCCACGAAGTGGACATATTGATGATATGCAAAGAGTTTGATAACAAGAGGTAACATGCATATCTTGTTTTAATTTGAAGGGTAAAATGTGCGATAAAAGGCGGCTGCTGTAATAACGGTGTTTCTAAGGAAACTGATTTGTAATAAACATACTAACAGTCAACTTTGCGTCGTATATGCAGTAATAAAATAATTGTACGCTTTGGTTTCTACGGATACTCATGATCCGAAACGTCCGTAAAAATGAAAATCTAAACTTTATTTAACGAGTAGACCTCATCACTCTAAAGTGCTTTTCTTGAGGGACCTCAAATAAGCACATAAATTTACAAATTATAAGAATATTAAAGAGTATACAAAAAGAAAGTATAAAATATGCATGTAAAATAAAATTACAACTCTAAAAACTATAATAGAAAATAGAAACTATATATTTAACAAATATACAAAAATACAATAAAATACATAAGATATCTAATAGCCATAATTATAATGTTAAATACTATAGTGAAATAGTTTTTCTTAAAAACTGCATAAGAAGATATATTCCATTCTTTCAAAAAGGTATTTACTTATCTTGCGATGCATGGTGTTGAGTAACCTTTCGTTCTATAATCTTGGACAAAAATGTTATTCAGTTGAGTAAAAATTGCATAATAACGTATTTTGGTCTATACAATCGTCGTCCCCCTCCCCCTCCCCCTAAATCAATGTTGCATGACAGCTCCAGCATTGTCGAACCATACCAACATTGACCAGGGGGGAGTGGAGTGAGTGCATGATGGCACCCCTTTGTAGTTTGATGCGAATAATTATGACTTGATTGTATCTAATGTACAATGATACCTCTATTAAGCGGTCACCCTCTATTAGGCGGCCACAATAAAAAGTCCCTATCACCTATTAATGTTTTTATACATTAACTGTATTTTTTATAGTTACTATATCTACATAATGTTTGTTAAGGTATATTATCAATAACTAAAAAATAATACCGATAAACATATTATGACGAAAAAAAGCTATTGTTCTTGACTCGTTAGCCTCGTGTCCATGAATTTTAAACGGCCACAACAAAAGGATCTAAACATGCGTGCGAGGCTAGTAAGGCTATAACAATAATGTTATATATTGGTGGACATATTTGGATTCGGTTTGAATGCGGATAAAACTTAAACGGGATATGTATGATTTTTTTTTCGGTGTTACAAATTTCATTATATTACCTATCGTTTATATCAAACACCGACGCAGCCTATACTAGTTGACTCGCTAGTTTCCATTTATGATTCGAGATGCTGAGGCTAGTACTAGGTGGGTTGTTAGCACCACTAAAGGTTTGTACAGCCAGCGCTGAGGCCGTGTTGACTTAGGCTTCAGCAACAGCACATAATCATTCCGTTCCATACATGTTTATTTTGATAACATCATCTAAGTGAAAGTCCGTCGAGACTAAACTTGATGACTTTTCCAGTTTGTTATTTTAAGGATTATGTATTTCAACCTGAAGCCAATGATAACAAGTGATGAAGTAATCTATCAATGGCAACAGTCGATAAACGAAAAACTCGCTTAATTTGCATGAAATAGCAACGACCAGTGCATTAAAAACATATTTAAAGAAACTTACAAATTCATTTTTGGCCAGTTTTTCTAATTAATTGATTTTTGTTATTTGAAAGTTCAAGTCGCAAGCAATCACATGCTAAAACCCATCAAGTTAGAATTAATGGCTTTGGAGATAGACAATTGAGTTAATTAATTGAAAACATAGGGAAACAAGACATTTGGATGCCATACGCCAAGGATAAAAACTACATTGGCCAGCGGTATTACAGTGGTACCTCTATTAAGCGGTCACCCTCGGGACTTTTCAAAGCGGACTCTTAATAGAGGCTGGCCACTGAATTGAGGTATAGAATAGTAGATATGTAGATGTAGTAACTATAGAGTAAACAAAATACAGTGTTCAATGTATAGATCCATCTACTCCAGCCTAGCCCTCGACTGCGAATTCGGCAAAGGTATATTGTTCCGAGTGATTGAAATGCATATACTTATCACTTTAAATTGAGCTTTTCTGGATAAAGTTGATATCTCTATTTGTTATAATCATAATCAAAAAAATAGCTTGTCAGTCTCATTGAAATGGTCGGCAGTAGCGTTCGATGCAAGTATATAGCAGAAAGGTATTTTAAATATAATATTGAGTCAGGAAAGGAAAGTGTTCCATTCAGGAATATTTTGTTCGGATACTGATGAAAGTTAAGATTTCATAAGTAAATGAAATTCTGGTTCATTATCATGCATTATGTATGCTAATTGTGGAAGAGAAAACAATATTTCAAAACATGCATGTACTATTACAGTGCGAATCAAAAAACCGTGGGCACCCAGTAATATTTAAGAAATCGTTTATTGTTCGTTGAGCAACTCACAAACAACTCTAACTACAAAAGGCTTATCATACTACACATCAGTCAAAATTCTTGCGGTGATATAGTTGTTTCTGAGTTGTTCAACGAATAATAAACGATTTCTAAAATATTTTAGGTGCCCACGGTTTTTTGATTCGCACTGTAATAAGTCAAGTTAAATAAAATAAATGACGTCTTTCAGTTTCACAACTTTTAAAGTTGATGCCATTACTTTTTATCTTTTTATAAGCTTTATAGAACATTTACTGATGGCCGAGTGTTGAACAATGTATGCCTGCCTCAGACAAAATACTGGGCTTTTTTAGTCATGAGTGGTCATACTCAGATCCTTTTTTAGATAAAGCCACCTTTAATGATTTGTACACACCCAGTTATTGCATGATGACACATATCTAGAACTGAGAAAAAAAGGAATTCGTAGCAAAATGTGTGCATTTCCAAAATGCATTCAAAATAACTTTCGCTAGTTATTACCAAATATATAGATATATAGAATAAACCTTTCAGGTTGAAAACCCTTGTCTTGTTAACAAAATTATATAGATAAAACTATTGCCTATTCGAGGGAGCCCATGCCTAGTGGAAATTCCATTACTGAGGACTGCTCATTATGCATTACAATACAACTGAGAAAAAAATGAAAACTAGAATCTAGAATCCCTGGCTTCTTTCACATGTAAAATGTGATGGAAATGACTCTAGTTATCAAAGACTCTTGTGAACGGCAATGTATTTTCTTAAAGGGTTCGTTACTACGAGAGTTTACTTAGTGTATACTTGCACAGACTTGCACTGATTAAAAGTCTTCCTCCCTCTAAACATTGTATCACGCGATACAGTAAAATACTTCAAACAAACCAAGAATTGAAGATGTATACATCGAAACCTCAGAACAAGTACTAGTCTACATAAACATCTAGCTTTTCTGTGGCGGGCATGAAACATGAAAAAGTTTGAACACTACAATACATGATGAGGTTTTTGAGCGTCGAAAGTTTCAATCAGTGTTTAATCAATGTTAAATTCTATCCGTCGCAAAACATACGAGATGAAAAAAAAATATTTGTTACGTGTAAAAGCCGATAAGAACACATTTCTTACAAAGGCACAGTTTCTTGACATTTTTAGGAAATATGTTTCGATATTTCAAAGTTTGCCGCAATTGCTCCTAAGTACATTGATGTCAAGCGGTTCCTTCTATGTCTTTTATGTCTTTTTGTACTTATTCTATTAATGTACTTATATATCTATTAATATCATGGTTCTAGATTCATTTTTACAAGTGATATGGATCTTAACTGAGGATTAAAGGAACGTATCTATAGCGATGATAAATCTGGCAGACCACAATCGCCGCGTTTTATCGCCGTCATCGTTGGGCTGATGACTAAGTTTCGCCCAAGATCCTTTAAGATAAATAACTTGATGTGGGAGGATCTAATTTGGAACGAAGCATAATCTTACCGCAGAAATACCGACGCTGATTTTGTTCAATTGATATAAACGCGCAATACGTTTGAGTCGGACCGAAACATAATTCTACTGCAAAAATACAGTTGTTAGTTGGGAAACGTAGATTTTTCCGCGTTCGCAGTTTTTACATGGAATACTTTTCACAGAAAATACTATGATCAAGCCTTAGAATGTATTTTAGTTGCAAGCAGAGACATTTATTTTGTTAAATTGCTGAGCAAGCAAAATCCTCGTGTTCATGTTATTGCTGCTCTCAAAATTAATGATTGAAAATAGAAGTGGTACTCAAGAAATACTTAATCTTTTATGAAAAAATAAACTGACCAGACGTCAATTGTTTTGTAGAATATGTGAGTATCACTAATCTCGTGGTTATTGTCTTGTAATTCCTTCTTAAGCGCAAAATAATGAGACAAGAAGTGCGATCATTGCGTTTAAACAACTAATCCGTCTTTTCGTTTCGCTGATGACTCAACTTACAATTAGTAACTAACTTAATCTTGTTTACCTTCATCGTAATTCTCCGCTAACTTCTCTGACGATTCATGCGTGTTGTCCAGCTCTTCTGATGCATGTAGAATGCAAGGAGGTCCGAACGTTCTTTGTGATGGTGCTGGTAATTGTGATGGACGCATTTGAGGCTGTAGAACTTGGTGGTGTACTGGCTGATCACAACCTGGTATTTCTACCATTCCACGTTCCTCCGGTGAGTAGGAAAGAGGCGGCATGTGATTATACGAAGAAGCAGAATTAGGTGAAAAGGAGTTAAAACCATACCGTGTCTGTGAATTATAGATGTAGGGTCTGTAGTGATGAGCTGGTTGACTTTGTTGAGGAACAGGATAAGGAGCTGGACCATATTGGTTATAACTTTGATTAGGAAAACCAAACCCGCGAGTATACATTGTGCAGTATTTCTTCTCGCCTTTCAGTTTTCCAATAGTGTTCAATGTTCATATGGTAAAGTATCCTATAGTTTTGTAAATGTCGTGTGGTGTAATTGATATCACTCACACTTCATGATTGCCGGTTTCAGATGTTAAGCGATACTTGGGGAACATTCACGGAGGGACTCATCCTGACACTCGGCCCTCTAAGTGAATTCCCAATGACTTTCTCTTCTTCAATATTACGCTGTTCTGTCGCTACTAGACCACTTTGGATGGTATAATGACAACGACAGCAGCCTAACTACTTGTTCAATCATTAAGTAGATGGCCAAACTTGGGTTGATAGTCAGGACTTGCAAGCACACGAAAAATAAATAGGTTTCGAACCTATGGATTTGCGATAAACGATGTCTTTGAGGTTACCGCCAGTCATCATGTGGAAAACAAATTAAGTCGTTGCTACGATCGTCTCGTAGAGCACTTTCAGTGGGTATAATGATTAGTAAAAACATGTATATAAGTAGAAATAGTGTATATCTTTGGTTCTGGTTCCATATGAAAGACATTGACCTCATCCGTGAAACATGCGCTTGACTATCGCTTAAAAGGATACTATGCCGCTAACGTGAATACTTGTTGTTTCTGTAAATAGTAAAATCAACAGCCTACCGCGTGTTGAGCTACAAACTTGTAAAACAAAACATCTAGTATAGAACGGCTTGGACAACAATAAAGTACTATTAAAGGGAGAGATTTTATGATGCAAGATAAACATTAACCGACAACGTTCTCGATGATCAGTATTGGAGTGGTCTAACGGCTGCCATGGCATTAAAATCGCGTTAACAACACCAGATCGTTTCCTTATGCGTTCTTTATTGCCTTGTAATAAGCATCAACGTGGATGGTTAACTCATTAGAAGTCAAAAACCTCCAGTGGCCTGATGTTGGTCATACTGTGTCTAGGAAGCTCTCCAAGTCTGCCGCGTTTACAAAAGCATTGCTGCTGACCATCATAAACGTTATCATATCGATTAAAATGAATTGCCACGTGACTGTTCACTGATTGACAAAATCAATCGATTTTAAAAATATATAATGTAATTGATAAAATTCAAGCTCTGAAAATTCGTGATGTTTTTTTTCCATGGAGCTCCAAGAGTTTCGCATCAGACGTGAACCAAGCTGTGAGTTATAACAAGGGCCCCAGGGAGTGCTAAATACAACGGATGCATACTAGTATAATCTTGGTAATCTTCTTGCGCTGAACGAGACCATGAGAGAAAAAGCCTGAGGTCCCCATAGCGGAACAAAGCAGGTAAAAATACCATTAAACCATGGATAGAAACCTATAAAGTTTCATTACCATGATAAAAGGCCCAATTTGTAAGAGACTGACAAAATAAAGTCTTACACACTTACTTCCGGGAAATTTCCGATCTTTTGATTGGCTGAATTTAAACGCCGGAAAATCATGCGTAATAGTTTCTTTGAACTTGCCGGACAAACAAAAAACGGAAAATGAGTAATTAATCTATTATTTATTGTATTATGAGTAAATAAGGAACAATAGTATATTTGATGATATAACTGGTCAGTACTCTAGTTTAAAGCCATCTAGCACCTCTGTACTTTTTGACAAAAGACGCATTTGAATTGCACAGGCTATGGCTGGAACTGTTGTCAAAATATTCACAAATTCCAAGCTAAGCATATGCGCACGCTTAACATTTATGAAACACATTTGAATTTACTCTGAATTGAGGCTCTGCGCCTTACATCAAATAGTACGTACAGCGGTGCTAGATTAAACATGAAACTGTTCTTTACCGTGGGAGATTGATGAAAATAAGCTGATCACTTTTATCCTGCCTCAACTGATTCGGCCGGAGCCTATATAGTAATATTTATAATTGATAAACATTATACATTAAAGCTTGTCAAATTAAGAAGATAAGGAATTTCAAGCCAGAAATGTCCTGTGGGTATACATATAAATTAACCAAAGTGTCTAAAATTATATTTTTATAACAACAATAAAGTTGAAGGTCTTAGACAAAACAATTTCTAAATGTTTAAAAGCTCATCATCTATTTTAAGAAGAATACCAATCATGCTTTGTCTTTTTGTATGACATCATCGATCGCGACCATTTTCGAAAACGTTTTTGACATATTCAATAAGTATAATGATCAATATGATCAACATGTAGAAGATGAAATAACATTTTCATACCATGTCCAGGCTTCACTGGGCCAACTCTACAACTGTTCAGTTAATTGCTTGCATAAATTACTTAAAATTTATATTAAGTGTGAATGAAATGCATTCAGCATGAACGAGAAATTAGCAGCCTTGCATGAGAAGTTTATTTCTAGTTTCTAAAACCCGTTGAAATTCGAAAAACCTCCGAATGTCAAACGAAACAATATACCCAAACACTCCCGAATGCTAAATAAAATACCAGCCGAACAAACCCGAAAGTTTTCCGATGTGAAAACCGAAACTTGAGTCCTCCAAAGGTTAACCGAAAAAAAAAACAGGGCGACCCTAGACGGTCAATGAATATGACAGCCGCTAGTCCCGCAAAGGCTACCCGACAAAAGAACCAGAATCCCGAACGCTTACCACCTACCCCCATAAAACATCCGAAAGAACCACGAAGGTTAATCGATATAACAGCCGAAGGACTTCCGAATGTTATCGGATGCATCCAAACGCCCGAAAGATCTACGAACATGATAGATATAACAGCCTCAGTAAAAACTTAGATATAAGATATATATAGATATTAGATATGATAGATATAACATCCGAATGTTATTGGATGCATCCAATTGCAACAACCTTCCAGAAATGTCCGAGACATCTACGAACATAATAGATGTAACAGCCGAAAGTCTAGTGAGGGTTGATCAGTGTAAAAGCCAAAGACTTCCGAAGGTTAATCGAAGTGACACTGATCCAAACGCTACATAAAAGAGATACCAGTTGAAAACTGCCCGAAGGCATGTCGATGTAATATCCGAAATTTAACCGATAAAACAGCTGAAAATCCCCCAAAAGGCCAACTGATTTCACAGGAACTTGCATTTCCCAAGTTTTTGGTAAATGCTCTTTCACCTTCGCCTAACAAACAATTTAAAAACATCTTGATCATAATTTGTATTTCTAGCGAGAAGAAAACGACGAGGTCGTCAATTGTTATTGAAATTGATTCGGTACTTATATTGGTAAGCACAACACAAACGTCCAGTCAGGTGGTCAGGCTGGGGGATATGGAGAAACGAGGATATTTCTGCATGTGATACTGATAAATCAGCCGAACGATCCCCGAAGGTTAATCGATACACAGTCCAGTGTGGTCAGGCTGGGTATGGAGAAACGAAGATATCTCTTTGATACTGATAAATCAGCCGAACGATCCCCGAAGGTTTATCAATTCACAGTCCAGTGTGGTCATGCTGGGGGATATGGGATAAACGAAGATATCTCTGTGATGCTGATAAATCAGCCGAACGGTCCCCGAAGGTTTATCGATGCACAGTCCAGTGTGGTCATGCTGGGGGATATGGGAGAAACGAAGATATCTCTGTGATACTGATAAATCCATCAGCCGAACGAACCCGAAGGTTTATCGATGCACAGTCCAGTGTGGTCATGCTGGGGGATATGGGAGAAATGAAGATATCTCTTTGATACTGATAAATCAGCCGAACGATCCCCGAAGGTTTATCGATGCACAGTCCAGTGTGGTCTTGCTGGGGGATATGGGATTAACGAAGATATCTCTGTGATACTGATAAATCAGCCGAACGATCCCCGAAGGTTAATCGATGCACAATCCAGTGTGGTCATGCTGGGGGATATGGGAGAAACGAAGATATCTCTGTGATACTGAAAAACCAGCTGAACGATCCCCGAAGGTTTATCGATGCACGTGTGCCCTGCGCCTTCAATAAATATCAGTGACTACCTCGGTTTTTATTTCTAACCCTAGATTGTTTATTGCATGGGATATAAGCCATTGAATAACATGTTGTTACCAGGTAACGAACGGTATAATTTGGTATCGTAAGGTTGCTTTAGTTGTTCTTTAGTCGATCAACTATCTTGCATGCCCTGAGATAACATAAGATACGGTTCCTGTAAGGTAAGTTGATATCTTTACCTACAATCAAGTAAGCTCCCCCATGAAGTTATAGGCAAAATTGAACGGCGTTTTTATTCATATACTCACCGAATTGAAATATGGCAACTATTTTTGACAATTTTAAAAAATCAACGTGAGCATTGCAGTTTAGTTATGTGCTAAAAGATTTGATGAAGGGGTGTATTAGTCCGATGAGCAATTCTACTCGAATAGTAGGAATCTTGTGTTTGGCTAGAGGTTTTTGATTCAGACCAACTTCAATCATGTTTAAAATTGTTAGGACAATGTAACCTTTTTATGAACGTTTGAATTTAAAAAAATATTAAAAAAATTACCAATTTGATCTCCCCAAAGCAATGTTAATTGGCCTTTCAAATGACAACCGTTTTAATTATACTTACAACGTTTTACTTTTAAAAATGTCCTGATAACTAGCCTCTCAATAATGTTACAAGAAGACCTGTTTTAGTGTTCCAGCATGAACACGAGGTTAGTCTAAATATGGATGCCATATTTTAATTCGATCTGTTCGGTGAGGAAATCCCAGTTCTATGTTCAACCATGTGTTTCCTTCCAGTAGTCATTCTTTCCTATTCCTTACACATGCCAAGACAAAAACAAGTGATATTTTTACCTGGATCAATTCACCCGCGGAAGCAATTCCCCACCCACGAATTGAAACTGTTTGAAATGGAACATTTGTTTTGTCTTTTAAATTAGAGGTACTTTTGTTTATTTTGCTTTAGCTTGTAAACGTCAGGAAAATCATGGATGCCAGACGATTAACATTTGTGATCTATTGCTAATACAGATTGACGAACTGTCCCGAACTGTAGGCAAAGAATGACGACGGCAAGTTTAACGACTGTGTTGGTGTTTCTACGAAAACCAGTTGGAGTAACAAAGCTCAATTCTACGCCTTATAAATGAGATCAACTTACTAACTACACTAGTTATGGTCGAGTCAAATAATGCCTGAAAGGATAGGGGTTTAAAAAATTCAGTTAATCAGTTAATTTTGAACTAATTCTATACGCTGTATAAATCACTTTTGTTACTCAAATTTCAGACAAAAGATAAATTGAGTAAAATGTCTTCTAAATTAATTGATTATTTGTTCTGTTTAGCGATCATTCATTAACCGAAAAGTACATCTAAAAGCTTGCACGTTTGTCGATAGGTGGTCAAATAAACTGATTGGTGATTGTTGATAAAGTCCCCTCTTTTAACTATGGTTTGGAGCTATCGGCATATACGCATTTCTATGTACTGAATACAGTTCATTGGAATGTGGGCAGTGACCGAAACTGTCGGCAAAGTCAAAGTCTAAAACGGATGCGATCCATGTCAGGAAAACTTGCCGAACCTTCTTGTAAAGGCAAAAACATCTAAACAAAAAGGCACAGATTGACTAAGAAAGCTATAAGAATATCCTGTACTTACTTCCCAAACTATTTGTTTAAATTTCTTCATGAATGATATTATAGAACAGGATCTTGTATGGTTATAAAAGTGATATATATATGAGTTTAACTCTATCTGAGTTTAACTACAGATTTTAAGCAGTCCATAGGACCTCTTCATATGCTATTATGTGGAAATAAAAATTTGATGAAGCTGCGCTGTTTTCTCAAGTTCAGTTCAATGGTAACAATAATTTATTCAACAATTTTTACATAAAGGAATCGAGTAGAGTAAATCTGATCTTATTTGCTTGCCTCAATATTTTCAAAATGCGATCCTTTTTGGGTCTGATACTTTTCTTTGGATTGTTTGTGCGCAACTGATCTGGATTTTAAATTTGATCTACCTATAGCTTTACTATTTATGTATTAGTTCTACGACTAATAACTAAGCAAGAGCAAAAGCTATTCGAAAACAAAACTGTAAGACCAGCAAATGTATGTACTAGCAGATAGAGAGAGAGAAAAAAAAAAAAACCGTTAACATCGGTTGAATTTGGAAGAAACTAAAAAATGTTCAGCTTGAAAAAAGTTATACCCCAAAGGATCATGAGTATTGGGGAAACATTGAGTCAAGCAAAAAAGTATTTTTACCTGGTAAAATTATTATACATGCTTTAACTACAGTATTTGGCATGGCCATTAAGTATAACATCATATATAACCTTAAATATCAGTTCAACTTATCATCCCTGGATCAACAAACTACTCTGGGACATCTCTTCTCCGTACTAGTCAACTTGAGAAGTAAATACCCTTTCTGCTTTAAGACGTTCCCTTTTATAATACCAGACAACAACTGGACAGAAATCCATACAACCCTTTGGTTCGTCCTATTTGACATAACCACTGTTACTAAGCACTTCTTGTTTCTTCGAGAATAGGAAACTATTCGAGAAAATAATCAAAAATACTGCCCCATTGCAACAGCTAATGTTTTCTTATGTTGGTGAACAAAGCGATCAGTTCTTTGTGTTTTTCAATACAGGAAAAATAAAGAGATATTCGCTCGTATAACTACTTGCATTGTGATGCAAAGATACTTCTCTATGGAGATTTCACAAAATAATTTTTGTTGCTAACTAACATATGGGAACCATATATTAATCTAAAGATACTCCTTTATTTTGGTGTATTATGATAAACCTTGACTAATCTCTGGTCATCACATCAATGTTCCTTGTTCTAAGACTGTTCTAAGGCTGTATTTCTTGAAGACCCAATAAGAACGATTCCTTTAGAAGTATTGACACAAAATAAAACGAACAATGAAAATGTAAAGACTTTTTACACCAACTTATTATACAACGACTGCATTGAGAATATATGTAGTGGAAGATCAATGGCATCATTCAGCCAGTGTGGTCTCCTCAGTAGTTTCCTCGTTTGACGAGCCTTTTTCAGGCCTCTTCCCTCCCTTGACTCTTTTCCACTTCATTCTACGATTTTGAAACCAAACTTTGACTTGCCTTTCGGTTAGGTCTAGGCTAATAGCGATCTCGTACCGACGTAGTCGAGTCAAATAGTTATTTCTTATGAATTCTGTTTCAAGTTCTTGTAGTTGGTGTTTAGAAAAAGCTGTTCTTTCTTTACGTTTCTTGCCTGTCTTCCCAAACATTTCACATTCCTCATTTGGAGATTTTGAACCTAAAACAGAAAGAAAAATTAGAGGAGTTTTATGATAAAGTCTACTATTGGAATAAAATTTGAGTAAGAATTTTTTGTTTATCAAAAAGATTTGATTTGTACTTGGAGAAAAGGTAAAATTAAAAAAAGAAAAATTTTATTTTTAGTTACTCCATTATTGGTACATTCTTCTGGCGCCAAGTCATATGTACTTTATAGTGCTTTTGATAATCTTTTAAAATCTTTTTGATATGGTTTTTATCCTAATTTTTTTACAATTGATGTTGCTTCATTTTTGTAAAGCTGTCATCAAAACTTTATAACGAAATTCCGAATTGAATAGCTTACTGGAGAGTACTTATATCTTTCTAAACAACCGAAGCCATTTTGGCTCCAGCAGAAATGAATAATCATTGTACATTTGGTACAATAAAACCTCAAATGTCATTTATTTTTTCTATGTTTGTCTCTTTACCGATGTACATTATTTGTACAATTGAATCTCAAATATGGTTGTTTGTGTCTGAACACAAAATATAAGTATATATTTTTGTATGATACAATCTCAAATATAATTTTGTTTTTGTCTTCACAAAGAATCTGGGAGTTTGTTTTCATCCAATTGGATTAGTGCGAATTTGTATATATAAATCAAATTATTTCTTTACCAAATGCAGAGCGTCTTTTGCTCCAAATGAAAGCATGCATTTGGTATAGCCTAGTCCTTATCTATATACAATAAACAAAAACGTATGAATACAGGTTTTCAAATAGTTAATATAGGTTAAAATTGTTTTCTTTAGAGATAAATGAACGATTCATAAGAGCTGTTGCTGTCCTCGCTAAGTGCTATTGTGGCACAATAAATATTCCCATCATCTGCAAGATTTGTAGAAGTAAGTTGCCATAAAGTCTATTCCCGTTTTATCTTGGTTCTTGGGAAATGCTTTGCTTGATTAATACAACTATCAGCCTGTTATGTTACAAAAATAATCTGCAGTGAGCTAAATATAGAAACATTTTCCCCACAAAGAAATATCTTCTGATATAAACATACTGTGTTAGTTACAGCGATATTAGAGATGTCAGATTGTGACTATAAAGATGTATATTTATTCGCAAAATACTCATGAAAGCTAGCAGTCGAAAAGTCGCGGTATTAAATACGAGCAGCGCAGTGATAAAATTAATGAATAAGTATTTTATGTATCATTGCTCTCAAGGATGGATAAGCCTTTCCTTTTCATACAGATATCGTAATAATAAACTATGTAGACTAAAAGCTGTGTGCCTGATGTACGTTAGTTCTTAATGAACACTTGACACTCTACTTGACAAGACAATCAATAATAAGATTTTTCCCTATTTATCTCATTTTCAACGCTCAATCTTGCTGTTAACAGCACATCACTTAGCACAGAACGCATGTTTGAGGGAAAAAAAAAACTTGAAATAGCTATTAATGATTTTGTAAGTTTCGGCGAGAAGTCAAACCGCTAGTGTAGATCTCCCAAGGCGGTCGACGATTTGATATGTGTTTGTTAATTATACGGTTACTTTCTTGTCAAAGATTGTCAAGTTTCCTTTCTCTTTGAGTATCACCGCATACGACCGCAAAGCTATTGTTCCATCGGTTATGGAGACGCTTTGATGAGAGTGTGCTTGCTGCTTTGGAAAGGCGGCGGGCAGGACTCGGCCGGAGCTTCACTAAACTTTTTGACCCACCAATTGAAAGCGCGGTGTTTTCTGATGTTCCCGACAATCGGCACCTATTGCTTGAAGATTTTTACAAAGATTGACTTGAATATCAACAAACGAAGTCGGAGAATTGTTAAAAACATTCACTACATTGTTAGATGTAGGATATATATCGAAAACAGGTGAATTATAACATCGAAAGTAAAAGAACAACTCCACAGTGCTGCTTTCAGCACTGTGAAAATTGAACTCTCATGCATGAACAAGCCTCGTTACTATACAAAAGCGAGATACATGTCTTTTAAATATAAATATATTAAATTAATCCTTACTTGACTTAAAAAAAAAAATCTCATTATTAATGATATGACATTTTTACAGGAAAAAATAAAATTTTTGTTCAGTTTTGCACAAGAGCCTTTTGTGTATGAATTATTTTCAGAAGTGTATGGTCTAGTTCTTTCAATGAGGTTCCTTCCAAACTTGGTGTTCAGAAAACACACAAAGTTTTCTTTCCAAAGTTGTCTATGTACAACTCTCTCTCACTAACTGTTAAAAAATATTCATTAATACTTGTTAATGTTACAACAAACTCTTTGACAAAGTGTCCCTGCCATGATTTTCCACTTGCATGAAACTAAACTAATATCAAACAGTGACTTAAACATTTCAATTGCAACCGTTTCTTCTTCAGTTTGGCCGAATATCATTAGTGAATTTGACAAATTTGGTATACTTGTAAAATGGTCCTTGTCGAGAACATTGAACTATGTTTTACTCCTCGACTAATATGGCGCCACTTTCTAAGGACTTCATTCTAGCTACAACATTCTAAGAAAACTAAAAAGTGTTTTTTTTTTCTCCAAGTGTTTCAAAAACCAGTGTTCAGACTAAGATTGTCCGTCCTTAGTCTAGATAGATAAATAGATTCATTTATTTAAACAGGGTAGCTCTCTCAGTATTTACAAAACTGTAATAACTGTTATCAATAGAGGGCCTAGTGTAGTGTAATAAGTTGAGTAAGATATTATAGCATTTTACAAACATTAATTCAGAGCTCTTCCAAAGAGTTCCCTTGAAAAACTCTTGTAGCTCAAAATCATACTCAAAATGCCATAACAACAGACTTCCAATCTACAGGACAATCATGGTTTCACAGGAAAGAATTGCTTCACTTGCAGAAAAACAAAAGCTTTTTGCGTTTTGTTTGCAGAAGCAGTTTTAGCTAATATTTGCAGCAAAGAAATGAATATAAAATAGCATGTTCTATTAGCGAACATGTCATTTATTCAATTGCAAATGTTATGATCACGACAGTCGAGTTCAAGCATTCTATATGAGTCACAAGTCTAAGCCAAACTTAGATAAAATGTTGACCGCATATATTGTAAGAAACTGAATATAAATTGTATTAAAAATTAAAATATGTTCTTGTCTTAAGTCTGCCTTCGTTCGTGCACCGTTGTCGTAAGGCAGTCTTCATGACTCACCCCTGTCTTCGATCTTTTTGTGTTCAAAACCCATCTTTTAATAACATCTGATTGTTAAAGAATTGCGGCAAACCACTAAATTGAAAACTGTCGGCACAACGATTGAGAACAATTCGTTGTGTTTTATGTCGTTCACGGTTCAAGCTGATGAAAGTTAAATTAGGAAAAAGACCATCCAGGAAGGTTTAACTACCAAGATTGGTCAATATTATAAGGGATTTAAAAACTATAGCTGTACTACCAATATACAGATTAAAGTGAGATAAACGCCTTTTTATACGCTTGTATAATAAACCTTTCTCGAGATTGAGGTCAAGAGTAGAATTAGAGCCACTGTAATAAAGGACTGTTGATATCTCCAATTATACAACATCAAGAGAAAACACTATAAAACAATCCAAACAAACGATTAACAAGAAAATACCTTCATCACAGTTTTCACTGTATGCCTCATATGTACTATTAGCTGCAAATCTGCACTGTTGGTTTGCTTGACTAGGGATGTAGTCTTGAGTTTGAGGGACACCTTGTTCAGTCGTCGTCCTGTAGTACGTCGAGTTGTCTTCTCTGTAAAGTGCAGGGTAGTAACCACGCGTTGGGTCATTAGGATGTGATAAAGGCGGTGGGTAATCACGGCTTACTGTAGGTTGATAAGGTACTGTGGTACTGGATGGAGTAGACGGACTCATATACCTAGGATAATACGCCGAGCATTGATTGTACATTTGTGTTGATGTACATGAAGGTGATGTTGTATGTCCTGTCTGGAATACGTTGCCGTTATAAGGATAGCCTGCAGAATACATCATGCCTATCTCATCACCATACACTGTAATTAAATGGTATTTTTAGCGTTCAACTGCTCATGAGTTCTTCCCAAGCCATGACGATTTACCCGTCGCACAGTGAAACGAGCAAATTTGATCCGAAATTGATACTGGCCACAGAGGTGCCGCTCTGTCAATCTTGTTACGGAAACAGCGTCGATCCAAGTACCCGCTGTATAGCTAGAACTCATGTACAAACCCTGTACATTGCTAATTTATAAAGGAAACAAAACCCCAGTTACGAAGACGTAATAATTAAGCAGTACGCGCCCGCAGCTGTCCGATGAGCACCATTCTATTATTGTTTACAAGATGGCATATCATTCTTTCTTCAGGGTTTGCCGCAGCCGTTGTGCGCGGCACGATCATAATCCTAGTTATCAGTCATTTTTTCTTTATTATATCACTATAAAATAGATTGTACGCGAAAACCACATCAAAGTCTTCATATATAGTGCTTTTGTCAGTCCTGTTCCTTTTACGGTGTCTTTACTCGTGGATGGGGGAGGGCGGCTGCGGTCCCATCCGAAATGCGTTTAGCCTTTCTCATGTCAATGATTGGGTGTTGGTTAACAAAGAAAACACCGACAGACCAGTGTCTTAAATGGCTATATCACCAGTTTGCTCAATGCCGGAAAGTACAAGAATCGGTTCCATATGGTAGCTATGATCTAATCTCTTTGGTGCATCCTTGAGATAGGTACAATACAGCTTGACTGTGTTGAACACCTCAACTATAGACATTTATATTTTAATACGAAAATTTGTACAAATTACAAAAGTCCAAAAACAAAACGTGAAACAAGAATTCAGGAAGATGTGTACCCCAAAAATAAATAAATGCATGATTCAGTACCTATATATAACTATTGTTCTACAATAACTGTTATGACATGAGGAAAAGTTGTGAACTATGAAATGAAACTATATGAATCGGTTTGGTGTTTTGACATCTATAAATGGATGAAATACAAAACATTTCTTTGATGAAAAAAAAAATCATTTTAATGATAGCACTTAACGAAACAGTTATGTGACCGACATTGAAGGAACAACCGAAAACAGTACAAAGCTAGACGCCACAATGTAATTAATAAAAGCTATATAATAGTGTGAAGACATTGTATTTTTTTTTAAATATGGACTTTTTTAATTTTTAAGGTATATAAGTACAGTGAAAGTGTACTATTTTTAGAATCCGTACACTCATCTACTAAATTGATTTTTTTAATTTTCGAAATGTCTCTTTTCTTAAATTAATGTTTTTAAATGTTTTCTTTCTCGCGAAATTTTATTTTTAATTTAATAAGATTTTCACTGATATGTAGAAGAAGAAGATAAGTTTAAAAAGCATGAAAAATCCAGGAGTTTTGTGAGGATTATCTGCTATAAAGATCGTGTTTTTGATGTTAGATCGTGAACCTTAAGGCGGTATAGATTCTGGCCCATGTATTCCCTTGAGAGCAAAAACGTTCAATGCAAACACTCATTGCTATACAATTAATCCATCTCAGTTCCACGAAACCCAAATTAATATTGTCCCGATCTAGTTCGAAAAATACAACAAAATGATTGAAACAAAAAAAATGTTCAAACTAACCTTAACAGTGGAAGAAAGATAAGCATTAAGGAAATAAAACCGTAAGGAAGTCATTACAGGAGAGATTGAGTTTGCATGCAGTGCATTTTTTCATCTTAAAAGATTGGGCATGAAGGATCCCGTGAAACTATGAAAAGGTCGAAAAGGAGCCACAGAAAATTACGAAACTTTGGGACGAGAAGTACAGACTTTAAAAAGTTGAATTGAAGAAAGTATTACATTCATGCAACAAAAGAAATTTCAACAAAATTGGCCGAAACACGCATTGAATAAAAATCAAACGAAAATCAATCTCATATGTACAGGTTTGAGCTAAGGAATTTCATGTTTGTGCGACGAGAATAATGATCTGAAAGAGTTCGCGTTGACTAGGAGGAATATAGAGTCACATGCATCGCATCAGTCATGCCGATCAGTCATGACAAAAAGTCTGAAATAAGCTTAGGCAAAAGTGGCTAAAACAAGCAGATAAAATAAAATATAAAAAATTCAAACCTGTTGGACGAGATTACAGACGTAGGAGAACATCGATTCACAGAAAGCACTTATCAATTCGTCATCACAACTATAAAGAAAAACACTGCACTAACGACCTCACTGTAAATGACCGTTATACCGTAAAGTATCTCTTTCATTACTGTATGTCATGGGACGATGAGCTGTTTAGACGGTTGACCTTTCTCAGTGTGTTGATTTGTGATACTGCATGTGGCAGTAAACAAATGCTCTACTGAAAGATCCCGCTTTTATTTCACGTCGGAATGACATTGATACTAAAGATCGTTCATAGGGAGATCGCAGTGTGCCTCCTGGCAGGGAACAACGATAAACTAAACCTAGCGGTGAGTGGAACGGTCGCTTTGTACGTTGTAATGAAATGAGTTTATACCGGATTTTTTTGCAAATAATGTTGAACAAGTTTAGAATAGAATTCATTTTGTTGATAGAAAATACAATAACGATAAACTATATACTTATAGCTATAGCGGTGAGTGGAACGGTCGCTTTGTGCGTTGAAATGAAGTTAGTTTATAACGTACGGACCTTTTTTGCAAATAATGTTGAACAAGTTTAGAATGAAAATAATGTTATGAGAATAGAATAGAATGCATTTTGTTGATAAAAAATACAATAACGATAAACTAAACCTAGCGGTGAGTGGAACGGTCGCTTTGTTCGTTGAAATGAAGCTTAATTAGTTTATAAAGGACTATTTTGCACTCATGTTGAGCAAGTTTAGAATGAAAAGGAATGTTATGTGATAAAAAGAACACATTTTTTGTTGATAAAAAGGACATTTTTGTGATAAAAATGCGAGGTTAATTTTCGATTTCAACTCGTATTTGTAGCTTGACTAAGGCTCAATTTTAGAGGGGAACCAAACCTCATAGAACGAAATATATCCTGAATATTTTAGAAAGTTATTTAGAAAGACTATTTTAAAATAATACTGATTTTTTTTAGAATAGTAATTAAATAGAAGAGACTCACAAACATTTACTGGGAGGGAACATGAAAAGAATGGTCGGCTACCATCAGAACATAAAGCGATTGAAATAAAAAATAAACTGATTATATTGAAAAAGGGGATTTTACCTTTAAAAGATGCCCCAGAAAATGAAGTGACATATATTAAATGCATAAAAGCATTTCACAACAAGAATAGTTTAGTGCCATGCATGATAAAAAAGCTGTTGAAAGAGACTTTTTGTAGATTTTCAGTGACAATACAAAACCTCGAGCTCTTTATTTCGATTGTATTCACTTATGAAAAATAACATATAAGAAAACCTGTACACGAGAAGCTATGTGTACACTTGCTTTTCATTCATGAATACACCTCCTTGCTTGTTATCTCCCTTTACTAAAACCACTGACAGAAGAACAATTCAATACTTTGTTTTTCTCTTCTTGCTAGTCTATTTTCAGAGAAATTTCATGATAGTAATTGGTCTTGATCCTCTGCTTCAGTATAGTATTGTGTTCAATTTTCTTTTTTTTCTTGGTGTTTTGAATTTTGCTCCACCTGGGAATGAAAATTATTTGCTGAAAAGGGTTGCATCGCACTTCAACCAAAGGAATGTCGAATTTTATTGTGGTAGCAAAACGTATTCAGAAATTCATAGCTGACTTTTACGGTTAAAATAGAAAAGAAAAGTATCCAAAATTTTTAAAAAGGAGGGAAACGGTGGCTTTTTTAAGAACTACATTTTTTTAATTTAACGTATTCTCAGATCGGTTCCAAGAATCTCAAATACCGCTGATAACTGAATTAGACTGTCAATGTCGAATTAACTGTCCCACTTGCATCATAAAAATCATATAACAAATAGATTTTATTTTAAGTACTTCCTTTCTATTTTTAACGTCGTTTTCTTATTTTAACTTGTCAGGGGCGTGTCGCCAGTGGAATGCATAGGCTTTTATTAGAAACAATGAACAAATGTTCTCTTATTGTTTGCCGTACGTACGTTTATTCTACAAAAAAATCAAATGAAAATGGTATTACTTTTATACAAACTTCCTGAGAAAATAACATCTTTTCCAGTATATGTGCATATGCATGAATGGAATTTCGCATTATTTAAAATACAATTGGAATGAATTTTATCAGCCATGCATGTATTTATTGCAAATTAGCGCAATAAATGTATAAAAAGAGTCGATTAAATCGTTACTTTCTTGACCTAAGGACCTTAATCCATTTGTTTACAAGCTATTTTCATAGACATAATACAACCATCAGTCAATGTACAGAGGACGTCCTGCAGGCATCGAACACGTGAAGTCTTCCAGAGTACCATTACAACTGTTGATGTAATACAGATTAGTGAATTGAGTGAATTGTCCGTTTTCTGATATGAAGTGATCGCAATCATCGACATTCTTTAAATTTGAAATATACAATCTCATAAAGTGCTTATGATTATTACACGTTCTATGTTTGTGAATATAAAAGTCTAAATGGAAACTAGCGAGTAAACTAGTATAGGCTGCGTCGGTGTTTGATATAAATGATAGGTAATATAATGAAATTTGTAACACCGTAAAAAATGTTGACTTACTTTACTGACGTTTCGAGCTTTAGCCCTTCGTCGGAGTAAAAGGGAATATATAAAAGTCTTTTAATTCTGAATTAAATGAGAACAAATAGGCGTGGTTCTTAGAAACGTTCTGCAAACTCGATCTGAAAAAAATAAAATAAAATAAATAAAATGTCTGTTTAAAATTTTAAGTATACAATGTAGGATTTCAGTGTTGCATTCAATGTAGTTTCAGTATTTACCTGTCATAGAAATTATCTTTTTATGGTGAGTTTTCCGAGTCTGCAAAGCAGGCTTTAAGAGAATGATTCTTTGATGTTCAAGGGGTCGCGGATTGTAAAGATAACATACCTATTAGACTGAGCATTGTTTTTACCGTTCAAGGCGGAAATTCGCAAATTTCAAGCACGATGCGCTTCCCTGACAGACATTGCGATAAAGCGTTAGATCCGCGCGTAATAGAACTGAACAAAAGCGAAAGAGACCGATATGAGATGAGAAGGAATTCGCCAAAAGCGTTCAACGGAATATGTTAAAGATCGGAATTCCTTTTGTGTTGATACTTGTCATAGAAAACTTCCACACTAACTGCTGAGATATAGTCACATGAAATAAAAATGAACAAAAATAAATCACTTTTTTAAAGTCTTATAGAAATCTTATAGACACACACAAGTGTCTTACTATCTGGGGAGTGACTCAGACCCGGCACAATCACTAACCCGATATAAATTGAATTTTTTATCAGACAACTCTGCTCATGTATTTCAAAGATTCAGGGTGTTTCCAAATCATGACACTCTTGGAGATATGTAGTGTTGTAATAGCAAATATAGTACTTAATCGATAGTACTGACTATAGTCTTACACCCATTACTGCGTATTCTAGCTAGTTTTGCTAATTATTAACGAGAATATAACATTTATATAGAAATCACAAACAAGATAATTATATTTCTTAATATAAAATACCAGTTGTTGTGATGCGAATCAGGAGCGAAGGACCACACACTCAAACATATCTTTTCTCACTATCTTGTACGCGCATTTTCCTCTGTTTTCTGCTCTTTTTTCCTCGTCAATATCGTTCTTTCTCTCTAAATTCTTTATTGTTTATCTATAACTATTAACTATTTTAAATTATACCTCTACACTGGGAAATGGGTTGTGTTCCGTCAACACCTATTTCAAAAATCGTTGTCCGAGTCGCAGCTAAGCAACACGCATCAAGCAAAGACCAAAATCAATACTGGTTTTGTGCTGGTAATTGAAATCAGACTTGTTTTCTAAAGAATTCGAACTAATAACAAAATGTAAGCAACAGTTCATGCACGTGCTTGTTACTGTATAACAATCAATTTTGTTGATAACAAGTGTAATTTCAATACATTACCACTCACAAAACCAGCATTTCTATTCGATCTTAGCTTGATCATGCTATTCGAGCAAAAAGCCTATCGCTTGTCATACATCTAGGATTCAGTACCTCTATGCTGGTGGCCTGTGCAAGACGTTTCAGCACTGTAGATAAGAGTTTATCAGAGTACGTGGACTAGACAATTGTACTTTAAAGATGTCTAATAATAGGTTGTTTTCTGCAGGGCTATATTTGACAGATAGGTGGTAGATGGTTATCAACAAGGTACATCAAAGACTCTATTATTATACAACACTGTTAGCACTTACTTATGTACTGGTATTACTAACAGACGCTGCGCTAGTGGAGTACATCTAATTACAAGAACGTTGTCCTGACTTTTGTAATTTAGTAGGATATATAGGAGTTAATTAAAAGACAAAAGAAGATCACTCAAGCTGAACTCTTTCGTCTGTTATTTCTTTGTTATTAGATAACTTATGTTTCTTTTTTCATGTGACAACATTCTTGCAATTATGTGTACTATAATAATAACCTTTTTAACGTTTCAATCCTCTAGCTGAACGCAGTGCGCCCTACTAATCGGGGAGACTCATTCACACAGACTACCTCTATGCTTAATATACGGCACACATCTCGGCTCCCAACCCGGAGAAAAACCTATTTCTATATCTATTTTTACTGATTCATACAATGAAGACGGGAACTGGAATAAATGAAGGAATGCATTTTGAAACTAGAATAGCTACGCCCATCGAGTAAAAATGCAGGTATTTACGCATCTTGTACAAATTTATTTTTGAACTGATTTCTACAGAACCTAACGTCTACTGAAAAAGTAGCTTTCCCATTTACCAAAACTTCGGCTTTTCGCCGCTTAATTTTTCATTTTGTTTGACCTTCACAATGCAGTATACACATCACTTTCCACATTACTGAGAGGGGTGCCCAAGGTAGGTTTGATATCCCGCACCGCTTATATCAAGATTTCGCAAATGTAATCTTATAACACAATACTTTTCACATGTATGCATGCTTGAAGGCTGCCACAAAAATCAATTCTAGTATTTTTGCTTGCTTTGTCAATCATAGAGAAACAAGACAAAACCTTTTTGACAAAATATTGAAGATACGTGGGAAGATGCACAAATCCTGCCCGTCTTTTCCCATCACCCATTTCTGTGCGCAAAGCATTATGGGTATTATTTTATTTTCCAGACCGTTTTCGCCAGAGGGCTCTAGACAAACACACACTGTGTTCAGATTGATGTCGGCAAAAACTACAAAGACAAATTTGCCGTGCAGAGAACTTGGTACAGTTATGACCATGATTAATCGCGCGTTATCTCATTCAAACTGCTAAACCTGCAATTTCTGTATTTCCATCAGTTGGGGCCGTACAGTGTAGTTCAGTTTTGTACTGCCATTTCACGGTTTGTAATTTACTTTTATAGGGACACCGGCTCTCTGATATTTGATCTTGAAAAAGCTAAATTTATTTCAGTGGTAACATACTGAACTGAATAACATTTTAAAATCTTTTCATTTGTTAAAATATTGGGAGTACTGTATTTCGACAGCAACCTTTGTGCCCAGTTTCGTGCAACACATTCAAGGAACGTACCGAATGAAATTACACTCTCTAGCTATCGTTAGTTTACATCTTGGTTTGTTTCGCTACTGAATTAGGATATTTTCGAGCGCGGGCAGTTTACTGGCCGTGAGAGTCATAGATTTTAACCAGGAAAACATACTCCACTACTCTGTCAACAACTGATTGATTCTCCTCCAATCAAACCATGCATTCTGAAGCTTAATCTTCAGGTTGCTTGATGTAGTCTTTGATTTTTCTATAATAATATTAAATATCCGTCGCAAAATACATGGCACATTTACGCGGTACTGGCGCGATACCGGGCAACATCCTATAGGCTTTCCAATTTGTAATTACTACTTTCAACAATAATAAACACCCTTGACTTGCGTTTATATTAAAATTGAAAAGGTCATTTATAGATATTCTTCTCTATAGACTTGTACATGTAAACTTGTTCAATATATCTCTTGCAGTAATATCGATTTATATCGTAATGCAGTATTATAACTGTTCGATATTGACCTGCGATATTTAGCAATACTATCTGATCTTTACCTCCCCTTCCAGCATGACGTTAACGATCGAGAAAGTCTAGATCAGTTATAGATCCAAAGCCCAGAACAAAAATTCTAGTTTTTGAACTGGACCTTGACAAGGTATTGTTATATCCTGGGATAAATAAATATTAATAATCGTGCAGGAAGATTGCTCCAAGGGGAATGCTTCAACACATGTATGAATATACGTTTATACTTTTAATTATTTTCATTTTATTTTCAGTTATAATCATATTTTTGTATGTTCAGTGGCAACAGTATCTTAGTCAACCATTGCAATAAATATTATATTATATATACATTCGATATCATTTATGTTGAAAGTCAAAAGCTTTTACATTAACTATAAATCTATTCTATCAATCACTTGTTCAGCTATCTTGGAAATTTTTAAAATTCAGCATAAACGTTTTTTATTACTGTTCTAATCTTGATATGCAAAAATCAAATAAATGCCCAGTTGTCCAAATCACATATTCAACTCTTATCAAAACAAAAAAAGTTAATATTAAAGGTTATCGCTTATTCTTGCTTAACTTTTAATGAACCCCATAGAGTTAGTTGGTCCTAATGTCGAGCTTTGAACAACCAATGCAAGTAGGAGCCAGATTAAGCCAGAATCGAAAGTGTTTTGGTCTTTTTCTATATACAAACGGAAAAAAGAAACAGAACGATACAAAAACAGAAAGCTAAAAATAAACATTTCTTTCATTTTACAAATGTCGTCTTTTTTACGTTGGCTTAAAGTATGTATATCTTACTAATTTGATATCACAACTTATTTACTTGCCTTAATGTTTTCGCAATACAATTCTCTTTTGAAATATCATCATTTCTGGAGAGGATTGTATTGGAATAACATAGGATCTAATAACAACTTTATTTCTATACATATACATATATTGGTATCTCCAGAAAGACAATTAGCATTGATTGAGATCCTCCTTCGTTTCTGCGACTTTCTTCGTTGACGAACTTCCTCGGATTCTCTTCCACTTCATTCGTCTGTTTTGGAACCAAACTTTTACCTGTCTTTCAGCCAAATCTAACGCCATGGCGATTTCATATCGTCTTAGTCTTGTTAGATAGTTATTCTTGGTAAACTCTCTTTCAAGCTCCATTAATTGGTACTTGGTGAAGACCGTTCGGTCCTTGCGTTTTCTTGATTTGCTGTCATCACTTTTATCTGTCTCGAGATCTGATGGTAAAACGAGAAATTGCTTCGATTACTAATCAACAAGCTTGGAAAACATCCAGGGAATGACTAGAAATTCATTAAGGGCTAGACTTCATTTAGATATCAAGGACTTTATCTAGTTTGTTAGAGATTTTGTGTCATAATCCCGGTTATAGAGAGCGTGCCGTTGTATTAATTTCCATTTTTGATTGGAAAATAATTATTCCATTTTTATTGTATTATATTAAGAGTTTCCCTTCGTGGTCGGCTATTGCCAAGCCTGTTCTCCTTGCAAATCTAAAAGAGTCATCGACGATCTTACTGGCGTCGTAAGAAGAGAGCGAGTCGACTGTTTTTGGGAGATAACAAGTAGCTCGATATATCGGGGGCCCATTTGAGTCTGTAATGTAAATTGATTTATAGGCGGTTTTTAACTGGTCGTCACTTAGTTCGGTTTATTGGGGTACACCAAATCACTTATAGAGCCATCAAAGTGATGCCGATACCTTTATGGCCGAAACAAAAAATTCAAAGTATTAGAGACTCGATTTATAGGGATAAGACCTCGATACATGACTAATCTTTGGCACATCGCGAAGAACGAAGCTGAGGAACAAGAGAGATAGAACAGCATGCACGGTACACGTATGATATAAAATACTGCCTGTACCTTTACATATATATGTACACATTGGCTACATACAGAGGGTGTGGCCCTCGAATAAAGACACAAAAGACAACCAAAATGGAAATGAACGTCCAACAATATTGTTAGGCGGATTTTGATTACTGAGACATCTAAGTAAGTGCTTTAATTTTAAATAAAGCGATCAATTGTTTCCCAGTGATGACCAAATAATTGACGAAACGCTATACTCCTATACTTACAGAACAGCTCGATTCCAATAACCCTGATTGAAAACAAAACACCTTGATGGAAAATGATCAGCCATCTTTTGAA
The DNA here is from genome assembly GCA_949775045.1 of Metridium senile. Lineage (NCBI taxonomy): Eukaryota > Metazoa > Cnidaria > Anthozoa > Actiniaria > Metridiidae > Metridium > Metridium senile. The sequence goes on along the minus strand of OX459096.1, from coordinate 24,041,250 downwards.
ACGTCTAATTTTCTTTTAGTTAAATCCGGAGACTACATGACAGAAGTTTTTCGTACGTCCGTATTTTAGAAAAGGTTCAATAGATTGTCCCTTTAAACATTTCGCACCGCCGTGTTTCGAACGGAACTGTTTGTCACTCGCAACGAAAACAACTTCCAACAGGATGAATTACACTGCACGTCTGACGATGTTTTTACTTCAAATACTACATAAACAAATGTCCTTCTTTGTTCTTGTTGGATTGCCATTTTGCTTACCCTAAAAACTTGAGGGTTTCTTTTGTTACTGCTTCATTAATTCCTCATCTAATTCTTCATTTTACCTTTTCACAGCATAAACCTTTTTCAATCAACGTTGTAAGCCTCAAAAAGTAATCATGTTTTACAAAGTCCATGTTTAGAGTTCTAGTATAACGAAGCGATGATGTTTTACGGTCGATTAAATGTAAATCAATATCTCTTTATCGTGGCTGGTTGTTTTGTACAATTATTCACCTTTGGTAAACTAAAAAGCAGTACATTAACAAAACCACTACCTTCCCATGTATATATCTTTATTATAAAATGCTCCAAAGTCATCTGCAATGTTCAAACAATTGAAAAGTAATCATATCAAAATGTTAACGATCCTACCAGAAGGGTCCAGTTTTATTTTGTTAATGAACATATAAATATAATCTTGTCTATAAACATCAAATTATTAGTTATTAGTTCCAAATTAGTTTCAGAAAAGTTCAAAATACAATCATACTTTAGAGAGAGCAACTTGCTTTCTTTTTAACAACAGTACGGAACGTTCAGGTAAAAGTACAATTGTACGAAAGTATAATAAAACCTGGTCATTCATTATTATACGATATACTTTTTAGCACATAATAATCTACACTTATTTGTACGTTGATTGTATGGTATTCTAACAAACTGTTTGAATATCCAGGTTTTTTAGCGTTAAGCTGAGGCAAAGGGACTTTTTCTGGTCATTCATGAAGAACACTGATATTTTTGTTTTGTGAGTTGCGTTGTTTCAACTCAGCGTCATAAGTATGGCTTTCCAAATACGAAAACTATTTATTTATATCTTTACACGTTTGAAAACAACAAAATTTTAACTGTAATTGATGGTAAACAACTTCATAGAAGCCACAGTAATTTAAACATTGAAGTACACCCAGCTCAGAGGAATCAGATAATTTATACGTAGCAGTATTTCAAACTATTTTGTACTTGATGGAAAGTCGTAAATTGTTTTCATTGTTACTACTTTGGAATAGTCCTATCGGGATGCTATGTTCATACACTTCTAATTGGTAGCTTCAATATAGTAACAATAACAATACCTTGATCGTTGTCAGAAGATTTCTCGCTCCTTCTGTCTTCATCGCAGTACTCGTTTGTTGTAGGAGTAATGTACTGTGTTGGTTGTTGATAGATCTGCTGGTGCGTTTGTTGAGTTGGAAGATAATTCTTGTAATAGAACGATTGATCATAATATGTCGATTCTGCCATTGGTAGTGGTGGATGGGAGAGTGGAGGGACCCTAGAGTTGATCATATTCGAGGTAGGATTGTTCATGTTGTATTGGTCGTACCCTCGGTAGTCCTGCTTTGTTGCTTGCTGCATACACGACTGTAAGTCATTACCAGGAGAAGAATACGAATAGTAGCCAGGATATTGTGTTGCTGGCGATGTAAAGTTCATCGCTGCAGAGTAGAGATCATACATGTTTGAAGTCTTAAACGCTGCTCGCTCCGCGCAAACCAGGAGATGTGTATCTCTGTATGAAATTTCGTTTGTCGGCGAGTGACTTAAAAAGACGGTTCCCCTGAAAGCATCTGTCAGTGAGTGAAATTGACACCACCTACAGTCGATGTCGCTGCCTTTGATGTAGCCAATCTACGCATCCCGCATTAACAAGACTGCCGGACCGGGGGCGGCATGGCACTATCGGAAAGCAACCCTCTTTGTTTTTTACCAAACATCGTTTTAACATTCACAATGTATCCTCGTAATATGATCAATATCTAAATGCTCCATATTACTATGGAACTATGGCTATTCTAATGGCTAGAAACGCGACAGTTTAGCTCACTTTACATCGCACGACAAACAATTTAGCGGTGTGTTTTCATATATATACTCCATTTACTAGCTTCAAGTGGACGCGCACGCTTTATTTTAATGCATGCTTTGGTGAGGTACATTCTACACCGGTGGCCTTGAGTTGTGTTCTCTTTCAATCGACGTTTTTATGGTATAATTTGCGGCGATTATGCAAGAACAGATACAAGTCATCAGCAATGTCGGCCTGTTCTAAAGAAACTGCCAATTGGCCACAACATGACATACAGCAGGGCACAAAGCTGCCGCTCAGACCGACCCTGGAAGAGTACAGAACAACTACCTTCACTTTAGACCACGTTTATAACTTACAAATCATAAAATAAACTCACTATAAAATGAGCACCACGGTGTAATAAAATCTTCCATTATGCAAACTAAATCTATGAAAAAGTATGATTGTTGATTTTTTTTTGTATTTATCAATCTGATTCAACATAGACGCTAGCAAAACATTTTTAATAAGTTTACTCTTTGACACCTTTGGATCAAGCAAAGTTTAAATAAACTTGAAATAACACTCGAGTTTCGAGAGGTCTGTTCTTCAAGACCGGATGTATCATTTTATCATGCTCTCGATATCTCAAGTGAACACTTTATCTTTACTAATCACATTATTAACAAACACCTAGACAATATTTCCGCCATTATGTTACTGTGTGGTTCTAATTTTAAAATAAATTACTTCACGTATATGTTGGAATAAATTAAAAAAAATATTTCGAAGAAAAGAAGTTAAGGAAACATTGTACAACGAATATGTACAGTTTCCAACTTCATAATTCAATACATAGTTTAATTTTTCATATTATATATATTATGATTATATTATATAGTTTGCTCTATGCTTTAACAATACCTGTATTATATAAGTCATGTCAATAAAGCTTTGTATATCATATCATATGAAAAACTATGTATTGAATTATAAAGTTGGAAATAGTACATATTCGTTGTACAATGTCTGCATGGTATTTGAGATGGAAATTGAATCGAAATGCAAGCGAAAAATAAATACAATTGCATAAAACAAATGTCGAAGACCTTGAAATGTCATCAAGATCCATTTGTAGATCAACTTCCTCTTTATTGCGACGACGTAAATTTAACATTGCATCTATTAAACGTATTGATATCATACAGACGACAGTTGCCTAGCATGAATGCCATTTTACAAGGTGTAGAAGTCTTCGGGATAAACGACGTTCGAAACGACAGCAAGCACCACTCTTTTATAAAGAGATACGGTATTATTTTTACTCTAGTCTTAATAGAATGCTCGTTATTCAATATGCAACATGCAGGACGTGAAATAGTTGAAACCACATATCAGTGACCTGGCCACAATGTTTCCACCCCGTTTAACTTACCGTGACGTGCCTGTGGGTTTACGCGGTGATGTGGTATATCCTGAGCCCCAAGGGTAATTTTAGGGAACAAGAGGAACAGCAGCATTTATTCAGTTCAGCTAGGGAATAGGGATCGTTTTCACATTATTTTCAGGGAACAAACAAAACAAAAATATGATAAAAATAAATGGGGATTATGGGAACAATTACAGTGCGAATCGAAAAACCGTGGGCACCCAGAAATATTTTAGAACTCGTTTATTGCTCGTTGAACAACTCACAAACAACTCTAACTACAAAACGCTTATCATACTACACATCATTCAAACATCGTGCGGTGATATAGTTGTTTCTGAGTTGTTCAACGAACAATAAACGATTTCTTAAATATTTCTAGGTGCCCACGGTTTTTTGATTCGCACTGTTAAGGTAAAACGTTTTAGGGAAACTGTTAATTCAAATGGGATCACCCCCTCCATACTTCACTGATCTCGAGACCAAACCCGATATAGTTCAGACATTGAGTCTATATAAGAAATTAATTAGAATTTAAGGGAAAGGTCGAACATATCTTTAGAAGTATGAAGGTGTTTCTGTTCATCAAAGATTGTATTTGCATAGAAGTACAATTCAGCAGACTCAGGCTACACAGCTGTCAGGTATAAATTTCGCACTAAGCACATATGAAACTAGGAGGGACGTTTAATAGGTAGATGGGGGCCAATATGCCGTATTACAGAATAAAAAATAGTTACAAAAAAACGAAAACAAACAAACAAACAGAAAAAAGGCCCTTGCATATATAAAATCGACGAAATCTTGTATTGCTCCAAAATACTGAACGATAAAGTACTCCTTCGTGAAACCGAATGTACCGTAACAGTTGAATCAAAAATTGTCTGGTAGGGGTCTAATATAGGCTCAGATTTCAGCCGTTGGGGTTTCGTGCGCCCGCGATACTGCGAAGCAATAATCAAAATATAATCAAAGTAAATATCTTTTTACGAGGAAGCTAAACTAGTAGTACTTCAGGAATATGTATATTCATTCAGTATATATTTCAATACATCAATACGTTCAACCCCTTTACAATCAGAGAACTGTACTAAACGCCAGTGTTGAACCGAATTTGTCATCATATTGTAGTCTTGAAAGATGTTTAACAACACGTTATGCTAATGTGACCCTTGCACATGTCGACATGATGGTAAAACGCAGCAACCAGGAATGGTTTTACGTAGAATCCTCTGACCTTCAAGACCCGGAAAGGAAACACATTGTCAGCTTTGAACACATATGAAAACCCAATTTGGCTTGTTTGCTTATTGTTAAATATTGTTATGTATTTTATTGTATTTGCGAATATGGCTAAACAAAAAACTATCAAACAAACAAAACAAACAAATATAATGATCATTTGATTTGTTTTAAATGAAACAATGTTATGGCTTTTACTTGTGGTTTGTCCAATTGGTGAGACACACCCATTCAACCGTAATAAATGCCATGGAAATGAGAGTCTTACGTGCTCGGCTGCGTCTCGTATTTTCAACTCGCTCTGCCTCGGTGTATTGATATAGGATGAAATACTCTTGCCCGTGTTTGATCTAAAACTTAACGCGCGCACATCTGACTTGTTCCGAGAGACGTGATGGCCTAGTGCATGGTTGGTGGATCGGTTCTGGGCCTTATGGTCTGGGTTCGATTCCCGGCCCGGGCGATTACATTGTGTCCTTGGGCAAGACACTTCACTCTCTCAGTGCCTCGTCTTCTCGGATAAGGATGTAAAGCCGGGGGTCTCGTCTGCCTACAGTCTATAATCCTTTATACATAAGGTGGACGTTAAAGATCCTGTTGTGCTGTTCGCAAAGAGAAGGGGATCGATTGTCTCCCGGTACAACAGCCAGGCCTTGGAGGCATTCCACTAACCACACTCATGATTGTATTCTGCTGGTTTAATATTTAAAGCAGTCCGATAAGTCCTCCACATATTCTTAACAGTAGAGTTGCAACGCACTATGAGCTTTGGGAATTAATTGCTATATAAGGCTATATAAATGATCGAGGCATATTATTATATTATACGATAAAAAAGTCACCATCATCTTCATGACTGCTGTCAATTTTTATCTTCATATCATCAGCGTCATATCATCATCATCATCATTTCATCATATCATCATATCATCAACATCCGATCCTATCATGGTATCATCATCTCTTCCTTTAAAAAGCCACTTTATAATTTCTATACTGCGATAAATTCATCTCTATTTTTGATATTACTAGGATCCACACTTGAAAATAAGTCTGCATGTCCTCATATCATTGTCGCACAGTTAATCGCTTTAACGTACTGTTGTTAGATTTATATGTTCATGGTAGTTTATGTGTGTGATCAGTTTTCGATTTATATGTGTATTTTTTTCTTATTGTACGTGGGCTTACCTCGCTGGGACTAAGAGGCCGTTCGTTGTGCCCTTATTTAGTGCTACTATATATATGTTAAGTGGTTGATGTATTTTTAGTTTTATAAGACCTTAAATGAATACATAAATACATAGATAGATAAATAAATACATAAATACATAGATAGATAGATAAATAAATAAATAAATAAATAAATAAATAAATAAATAAATAAATAAATAAATGAATGAATGAATGAATGAATGAATGAATGAATGAATGAATGAATGAATGAATGAATGAATGAATGAATGAATGAATGAATGAATGAATGAATGAATGAATAAATGAATGAATAAATAAATAAATAAATAAATAAATAAATAAATAAATAAATAAATAAATAAATAAATAAATAAATAAATAAATAAATAAATAAATAAATAAATAAATAAATAAATAAATAAATAAATAAATAAATAAATAAATAAATAAATAAATAAATAAATAAATAAATAAATAAATAAATAAATAAATAAATAAATAAATAAATAAATAAATAAATAAATAAATAAATAAATAAATAAATAAATAAATAAATAAATAAATAAATAAATAAATAAATAAATAAATAAATAAATATATATATAAATAAATAAATAAGCAACAAAGCAAGCATTTATGGGATATTGATATACACAATCTATCTCAAAAATCTCCCTCTCTATTTTATGCATACAATTCCTTCCCCGGTCCCCTGATCAGTGTCATGCATTGTATACATCAAATCTCACTTATGCTACGCTGATAGAATCATTCCAACTACACCTCAACACTGAATAGTTACCTTAAATAGCCTCCTCTAGATCTCTAGACGGACGGCTCACCACAATCTCACATAAAAAAGGGGTATTTATCGATTTAGCCTGAGGCAAAAGTCGGCGCGCGTTCTATACTCCCAGCCACCCGTAGAGTTAACCCTTTTGGCCTTGTGATTAACAACCTTGATTGCTTCTTGTATTTTTGAGAGGCATAGTGAGTGACACTCTACGGTCTCGGGTCTATTACTAGACTAAGAAGATTCAACTCTAAATTCGCGGCTATTTCTTTGAACTATTTTTAAAAATGTTCCTGCTGAGCGCTCCTTAGCTTCAAGCGCGCTAAGCTATATGATATACCATTGGAATGATGATATCGCACATTCCTCATATCACGTATCTTGTGGGATACCAGAAAAACGTCAGAATCCAGGGATCAGAGTAAAAGAATGACGATAACTAAGTGTTAGCTGCGTCGACGAAAATGCACGAAAGAGGGAAATAGAGATGAAAATGCACGAAAACTAGCGGTCAGTCTAGCGTGAGCTTCGTTGATTTCTGAGGGAAATAGAGGTGAAAATGCACGAAAGCTAGCGGTCAGACAAGCGTGAGCTTCGTTGATTTCTGATGGAAATAGAGGTGACTATGCAGGAAAACTAGCGGTCAGTCTAGCGTGAGCTGCGTCGGTGTTTCTAAGAAAACTACAGCGGTTGAGACAGAATAGCTAGCGGTTAGACAAACGTGTGCTGCGTTGGAAACCCATGGAGTGCGCGATGACGTTAATAAACTAATGCTAGACTTGTGTGATGCGCAGGTTTCCCAAAGATCACTAAATTAGTGTGTCGAGCTGCGTCAGTGTTGCTAAGGTAACGCCTGGACTAAACATTTTTGATAAATACAGAAAAGGTGCACCTTAAAAATAGTAAAAATCGAGGGGACTGGTTATGAAACCCGGCAAACTTCAAAGGGGCAGCTCTTTGTTATGATTTATCCTTGATCACGTGACTCTTAGAGTGCAAATCAAGTTCCAAAATGGCGAATAGTTACAGTAAATGTGTTTGAATTTTGAATTGTATCTTCAAGAATCGGTTGTTTCTGGATGAAATGTTGTTTGAGTTCCATTGAAAGACATATTATTATCTACCGGATTTCATAGCCAGTCCCCTCTATTAACTGTGCCATAAAAGAAGACTACTATACATATTGCCTTTTTGAATTCCACACGAAAGTACAGAACTCATTTACCCGGTTCTCTTGAATGCAACTGATTGAAATTTGTAAACTGAGTTAAGTCAACATTTTTTACGGTGTTACAATATATAGCCTATCGTTTATTTCAAACACCGACGCAGCCTATACTATAGTTTACTCGCTAGTTTCCATTTATTTTGATTGAAATTTGGATATGCCTGCGGTCGTGGCAAAGGAAACTGGCTTTTAAACTTATGGGGATAAACCATGATGAAGTGCCTTAGAGTTTCTCTTCGATCGACAAATTCGTCATTGTTCTTTTTTGATTTTTTTCGGGCTAATTTATTGCTTTATCCATCAGTTTACAGATAAGTCATAAACTTGATTGAAAACTATTCGCGTGTTTTTGGTATCATCGTCGTTAGGAATTAAAACGCCTTCACGGCCATCAAATCGAGTCAGTGATTTAGGGATTAACAGATAGCCTGACCAGCTCTCATCTAAGGATTTACTACGAATATCAATAAAGCCGAGAGTCTTGACCCCTTTAAATAAGGTCGAATATACACCAAATATCTATGGGGACCTTTTCACTCTGTTTTTCACTAACGCCTTTAAATATACAGACAATTAAAAGCCTCCTTAATCTCGAAACAGTTAACAAAGCTTAGATAAAGAATACACATTGATGATTTTTTTTTTGTCGACTCGAATCGTACGATAATCGTTCAGAGTCACCAAAAAAACATCCTTTACAAACCCAATTCCTCTCCCCATTCTGTTTTTCTTGTTTTTAGTTTATAAACCTAATTTGTGTACTAGGCTTTTAAGTAAATTGTTAGTAACCAATATTATATTTTAAATACTTTTTAAAACTATTGTTAAATTAATACTCTTGAATATCAGTTGCCTGATAATGGTTCTGAGAGAAAATGGAACTAAAGATATTCGTGGATGCTGACTTATAATTTGCTATATTTTCTATTTTTTTCCAATGAATATTTCGAGCCCTTGCCATCTTGAACAAATACCAATTTTATGTGTTGCTTTCATCATAAAAATGAATTATTGTGCTTTGACAATCCTTGCGTGCTTTATATGTTTGCGCATGCATACAGCACGAGCGCGCGTTTTCTATTTATTTTATTCAATCAAACGAAATGATTTTGCGAAAGCATTGCCTGGCTGTTATTTATGCCTTACTGTCGACGTGGCGCGCATGCAATGCTTACATATGAGATTTTCTGAAAACGTCCTGTTTTATACATATCTAGCCTGCGTTACATCCGGAATTTTCTTTGTAATGTCCAAAATTTCGTAAGCAACGCAGGCTATACATATCTGGATGTATGTGCGTTTGGCTTTTCAACTGTTCAGCAACATCAAGTTATATTTAAGCAACCATTGTAGAATGATCGACTTTTTTTCGTGCCTATCCACTACGTATTCCTTCATACTTTTATATATGGCAACGTATTTATGCTTTTGCTGAAAAACACTTACAGTGCGAATCACAAAACCGTGGGCACCCAAAAATATTTAAGAAATCGTTTATTGTTTGTTGAACAACTCACAAACAACTCTAGCTACAAAACGTTTATCATACTACACATCAGTGAAACTTCTTGCGGTGATATAGTTGTTTGTGAGTTGTTCAACGCAGAATAAACGATTTTTAAAATATTTCTAGGTGCCCACGGTTTTTTGATTCGCACTGTAATAAAGTCTGATTAATAATATTATATAGAAATAGTTCAAAGAGGAGAGCACAAATTCTTGCAGAGTTCTTTTTGACAAATGAATCACTAGAGATTGCGATCAAAACTACACCCGGACTGAATTTTTGAACTATACAATACTTAGTGTACCCTGTGTACCAGAGGGTTTTTTATCGTGATTTGGCGTTTATGAATCTGACGGTTTGTAAAAACTAGATATAAACGATATTCACAAACATTAAATCAAGAAAATCCTCTGGTTTCCAGGGTAACTTTAATGATATTTACAGCAAACATAAAGATGAGTTTTCATAAATCGTAAAACAACGTGTTTTTACTGAATGTAAAATATAGTCATTTGAATACGTTTCTTGAACGACTTTTCAATCCAATTCTTGGTCGCTTTTTAGCACTTTGTATTTATCGTTACTAGAATTGCACGTCAGCTGTTTTTCAAGTTTGAAAACCTTCCTCATGCATGCATTATTTATCCGTCTGCTTCTGATGATCGAGGAAAGGCTTTCTTTCCTATACCAAGACACCGCCATAAAACCGCTATTTACATCCTGTATTCTCATTTGCATGCAGGCATTTATACACTGTTTTTAAAAACACACAGAGTTTCTTTATATTCTTCTGTCTTCTGCTACAATTGTTCTCTTGTTGATACTCTAGTATCTTAGCTTGTTGCTCCTCATTATAACTGAGTGTAACTCACTGACAATGCGGTAACGCTCACTTTTTGCTTTTGCCCAGCAAAACATCCATTGTTACCGGACGTTCCGTATGTTAGTATGTATGGTGTACCCGGATTTCACTCTAATTATTGCCTTTGAAAGACCGACGCAGTCCAAACCACTTACACTGCTAGTTATGGTACATTTTACTCCGATTATCTCTTTGGAAACACCGACGCAGTCCTGTGCATATACATATCAGTTTAACCACTAGTTAACGTCAATTTATATAATCAGTCTGTTTCCTTAGAACCGTCCATACAGTCTATGCTAGTATAACCATAAGTTATTGTACAGTTAATATTAAATCTCTATGGTCGACAGTTATTGCACGATTTTACGTACTTTGCAGTTAGTTGTTTCTTTAGAAACACAGACTCAACACCAATTGAATCGCTAAATAATTATCATAAATTTGTACTCTGGCTCGAGTTGTTTCCATCGACGCAGTCATACTAGTTTAACCGGAGGTTTTTGTACAGTTTTCGGAACAATGTTACTCTGTTTGTTCCTTGAAGATTCAATTTCAAGTCCAATACGATTCAGTGTATATTTGGTCAAATTTGTTGGTTTTCTTCCACGATGTTAAAGTCGGACTTTTCGACGCAATCAACTAGACCCTTCTTCTCCGGTCTTTTACCTTTAACACGCTTCCATTTCATTCTACGATTCTGAAACCAGACTTTGACTTGTCTTTCTGTTAAGTCCAAACTAACTGCGATCTCGTAACGACGTAACCGCGTTAAATAGTTGTTTCTTTGGAATTCGTTTTCGAGTTCTTGTATTTGATGTTTGGTAAATGCAGTCCGTTCTTTGCGCTTCTTGCCGTTCTTGCCTGTCTTTGAGTCCACAACTAGAGAAAGATAAGAATTATACAAAGCATTAGACGTTGTTTGTGAACATAACAATAAAATAACACACACTGCACACGTTTCATGCGCGTTTGCAAATATTTTCAGAAGGTTGAGAAGTACATTTAATGTATAAGTTTGTTTTACCTATTCAAACTCGCGACCGCATTTTCAAAGGAAAAACGAAATCCCTTATCCATCTAAACTAGTCACGTTACCACCCTTAGGTCAAAATTACAAATTAAGGATGAGCAGTAGTCCGAGATCTAACAATGTATCAAGTTTTAATAAAATCAGATGAGTTTTGTGGCAATGACAAATAAAAACGTTTTTTCGTGAAACACGGCTAAAACAGGCCTTACATACTTGAGTTACGCAGTATAAATAATGGAACATTGATATGATCAGTATATATATAGATATTTGTTTAACATATTTCTTCAGTGTGGATCGGACAGTCGGTTCTTTCCCGAATACCCATCTATTTTTGTATTAGCTGTGTTCAGTACAGTACATAATATCTGGTCCACTAAACATCATGTACAAAGAAAGGTTAGCCTATATAGGACATCCCAAATGTGTGTCATTTCTTTCAGTTACTGGAACATAAGTTTACATAACTATATTTGGATTTACGCAAACTGGTTTTTGCTTAAAATCAGTTTACATGCAGATCTTTGAATTCGTTGCTGTCTAGAGCTTTCTAGTGCTCTATCAGTATCTAATGTAGTATTATTGTGTAGCGTTTTGTATATCGTTAATAAAGTGATGTAGGTATTTATTAAAGAACTGTAAATCATTCAAAGTTTACGCTGACACAGTGCCACAAAACGGCTGCATGTACTTTAAGATCAATCACTATAAGTTCCTGTTACTTTTAACTGTATGCTTATACATGTATCCGGCTTTGTTTAAAAACAGTGATATAAAAACACTTTACAACCTAAAATAGTTTATCATATACTAAACGTTGTTAAGAATGACATCAGGCAAATTTAAGTATTCAAAACTTGTCGACGAGTACTAATTAGTTCGCCATGCATGTTTCTGTTCCTCAATAGGAAGATACTATAGCAAACTCTGCCATTGTTTTCGTTAGGAACTACAAACCCTAGAAAATGTTGTTGTACTTCTAATTTATCAAGCATTAATTGTTTCAAATTTTTGATAACAAACCAAGAAACAGAACTATACATTGTTAGATTGAGCGGGCGGGGTGGAGTATATATATAGAACATCTACAACTCATCCAACACAATCCTGAATCACTAATTTTATTTTTACCAAAACTCTTTTTAGTTTACTTATTGTTAAAAATTTGATTCTTTGAGCGTTAGTTTGGCAATATTGTGCGAAATTTCTCAATCCTTTTTGATGATTTGTGCAATCAGGCCTAGCTGGCATATGATTCTTGTTAGAAGCAAAATCCACCATTTCAAACTTATACTAACGCTCGGGTATTTTCGAGGTATTTGCACAAACATACCATCATAATGATCAAAAACAGTTCTATAACTTCAGAGTCGTTGTGTAAAGAAACGCAGACGATGTATGAAAGCACAAATAGTTCGAACACGAAAAAGGCCGACAGCGAGGTGATTTCCACTTTTGCGAGGTCCCTTTGTCGAGGTCCCTTGATTCGCCCAACACAAAGATACCTCTGTCTTAAAGGCGCACGTATTGACCGTGTGTATTGATATGAGCTGCAGTCCAAACTAATCGTACACTTTTAATGTTTGTTTGATTTTTTATTTGTTTTGCATTTTATCTCGGGTGGAAAAACTTTCGTATTTTTAGTGCACTTGGAAGGACAAGTTTACTTGCCTTAGGCGTTTTGTTTTAAATGGATTTGTCGATGTAGTTGTAATTATAAGCTACAATGGCTAAACGAAGACTAATCGGTTTTACTTCCACAGATCGAAAACGTGTTGAAAAATCGGAGCTTTACTAAGGAATAACTCGGAACTGATAAAGTGCTTAGATGGATTCACCGGCTGGTTTGAAAAGTCAGTTAGATTTAATGTTTGCTGCAATAATTTTATGAAACTAAAACTGTGTATAACTTGTGTATATAATAGACAAAAAATAGGAACGTTGTCTACAAGTGTCTATTACAAGTATGGCGTTTGAACCAATTCTAGTTTATCTCAAAAGCATGCCAAACATTAATTCGTTACCTCATTACTGCAGAACTATCGTGATAATAAACATTAGGAGATTTCCTTTACTGTTTGTAAGAAGTGAATCGATTCAAGCAACATCAGCTGTCTGCACCCCTTGACATGCAATTCTAGTGTTTTCAATTTCACCGCGGTTTGTATATCAATGTTTGCAAGGAATAGCTAAAAAAATGGCGGACATCTATGGTACCAACTCGTACTTGGAGCCTGATCCCGAGCGTCAGTTCATTTCAAAGCTACTTTGTTTTATAAATGGTATATGGACTCTTTTAAAAAAAGCTTACGTATACTCTATATCGTTCTGTAACTTTTTGATATGAGTCTAAATCACAAAGACATCAACTGTTTCTATACAGCGCAGTACAAACAGTCATCATAGAAAACGTACCGCGAACAAAACCGAAATTCTTCTGAAAGCGAAACCATTGCCATTATGGATATGCTTGCTTCCTTCAGTTTTACTGAAGTTTTGCGTTTCGTATACATAAAGGTAGTGTTATTCAGTGTGAAATTTCGTATATACTGAACACATTGTTGCAAACGTTTTCGTATAAAACTTAACATTTGCACCCTCGCCTTTTGAATCGTTGGGGAGCTCTGCAGTTGAACACTATACCACCAATGTTCCTGACCATAGCTATCATTAATTAAAGCAAACATTGACATTGAATTGATATTGTACAATGTTTTTAGAACTACGTAGGTGCTTTTATATTACACCACTGAACCTTATGAATAACAGTATTTCTTTTTATTGAACGAAAAGAGCATAGCCTAATTCATTGATGAAATGTCCATGTTTCCCCCAATCCAATCCAATCTGTGGAAATACCTTCTTTGTTCAAGGTGTTCAAACATACAGTTTTTTTCGTTTCTTCCTAATTTAAATAATTCTATTAAAGAAAAGTAACTTCCAAGAAGATTGTATCAGTGGGAAAACATTGAGGCGAGCAGATAGATATATAATTCTATTTCTTTCACAGATAAGTCAAAGCGGCCTCTTTTCATTACACAGATCAAACTTCATTTGCCTGTTCCAAATGAATGTTTACAATCCTTCCGATAAATAACTTTGTTAAGGTAAAAATTCTGTCTTTCTTGGGAAATTATTCTCAAGATTATTTTAAAGAGCTGTTCTTATATGAGCAAGTATACTTGATGCGTCAGTGCCTTCCCCTCGGTGGTTGGCGGTGTGTTAGAAGCCGGGGAATTGCGGTTGATTTTAACCACTAAAAAGACCTTGCCGATAGGTCGTGCTAGGCAGTAATTGCTATACAAAAAGGCTTTTGTGAATCTATGTAATACAAATTGTTTACTAAAGGGTTTTTGGTTGAAATAACTTTATCTTTTCTTGACTTCAAAATGTCTACCTCCATGCTGTATCGACTCCTCCGCCTTGTACTGGCAACCGCTTGTATTCTTTTGTTATATAGCTTCATGTTTAATTGTTGAATCGATTTTTTGTTGTTTCTAGTGAATCACGTAGACTGTGTCGACCGGAACACGAAGGAGATTCCCAAGAATCTTTTAAAAATAGTACACAGTCAGAAATAGGAAAAACGTATTTTGATCAGACAAAGCCTGAGAAAATTTAAGAAAATCCAATATGCAAAAAGGTGTTCTCAATTTCCAAACATTACATCAATTCCCTATATTAAATAGGTTTTCTACCAACCATATGTAAAACGTTCTACACATTCACAAAAGTTGGAACAGTAAAATTCAATCATCAAGTTTGATAAAGGAGACTATAAAACTAAATAATAACGGTAATAATATCTTCATTTTACGAGAGTAACACTTTATTCTAGGATAATTTTCAAGTGGCTCTCAAATAACATTTACAATGCATTATATTTTAGCAAATAATAAACAGAAAAGCAAAATATTCTTGCTAAAACTACATATATTCCCTCCTCCATGGTACATATAGTCAGTGGAAGTTGACTGTAAACTACATTCATAAACATTCAGATATATATAGGGGTAGCAAATGGTCTCCTAATTAAATTTCTTTATATATGGAACAAAAGAGTTACATTATCAAGTAGTTTTATAAATGGGACAATTAAATGTACAAAAATGTATTTATATAGTATTAAAAAGAACAGCTTAGTACAATTTCTTCTTCGATGTACAAAAACATTAAATAATTACTCCGTACTAAATTAAAGATTGTTTATCAGCCACGTACGTCAAAAATATATGAAACTGAAGTTGGCAAAAGTGAAAAAGATCTCCAAATGGATTTAGGGTTTTAGCTTAAACTAAACGTTTTCTGAATTTCTATTTTATCTTTCATGCATACTGCTCAATTCTTTAAGTGGCATAATTTGGTACATGAACTACATACACACAGTGTCCAGAGCATCAAATCTTTCAAAGTTCCCTTGCATTTGAGCTATGTTTTGTGGTTAGTTACATGGGGAAATCCTTCTTGAAATACCAGGGAGAGTTTTACATCAATAATACAAGAAAAAAAATTATCAAAAACGATTAGTTTGAGAATCGAATTGAAAATCCTCAATCCATTTGTAGATCCTTTGCATTTGAGCTATGTTTTGGGGTTAGTTACGTGGGGATATCCTTCTTGAAATACCCGCAGGGAGAGTTATACATCAATAATACAAGAAAAACATTATTAAAAACGATTAGTTTGAGCTAAAATCCTCAATCCATTTGTAGATCCTTTGCAGTTGAGCTATGTTTTTGGGTTAGTTACGTGGGGATATCCTTCTTGAAATACCAGGGAGAGTTATACATCAATAATACAAATAACCAAAAATATTAAAAAAGATTAGTTTGAGCTAAAATCCTCAATTCATTTGTAGATCCTTTGAATTGCAGTTGAGCTATGTTTTTGGGTTAGTTAAATGGGAAAATCCTTCTTGAAATACCCGCAGGGAGAGTTATACATCAATAATACAAGAAAAAATAATGTATCTACAGCTACTTTTTAGTCACCCGCACTGAAAACAAAATCATGAACATTTAACATTGTTAAAATACAATTTTAACATTTTAAAACGCCTAGTTTGTGTTACTTTGATGTTAGGAGCATGTAGATTGCAATTTTCAGAAATCTAATTGCCATTATCACAGTTGTACCATTAATTGATCAACATTGTTTTGTGCTCAACACATACTTTGCTCTGCATGAACCACTTACCGGCTCAGCTCAACTTTCGTTTAGTTTTACAGTTAGTTTGAACAATATTTAAGCTCTAAACTCACTAAATTGAACAAAATAACACAAACTAACACTGTGTCTGCTTTCACTTGACTACTGACTTTTAAACACTACAGAATTTACTCAAATAAGTAAAAATATCGTTGAAAACGATTGCATACTACTAGTAGCTATATTCGAAATACTGAATTAATGATCATTGTAAAACAAACGACTGAGTTGTGGTTTAATAATGCAATAACCGAGACTGAAACTGTGTTGAGTCAACAGTTACTTACTGCAACTCATTGCACTTCCTTTCCTGAATAAAAAGCACTCTCTTTTCCACAATTAAGTGAGAATCCGTTTCAAACATAGCCTATGGTGTGCCATTAAACTTTATCGGATTTAAATAGTTATTTTCTCGTATAACTTAAAAACTAGTTTGCCATTTGTTT
Source organism: Metridium senile (assembly GCA_949775045.1). Classification (NCBI taxonomy): domain Eukaryota; kingdom Metazoa; phylum Cnidaria; class Anthozoa; order Actiniaria; family Metridiidae; genus Metridium; species Metridium senile. The sequence continues at coordinate 24,024,253 of OX459096.1, read as the reverse complement.
TAAAACAGATCTCATTATCATTATCACAGTAATATCATTAAATACAAATTGTTGCTGCTTTTTTAACATGCCTTTCTCTGCATGAACACTTAATTTTGTCTTCTCTTCAACACTACAGTGACTCGGTCTGCACAACAAGCGTTGACACAAACTATAGCAAAAAAGAACTATTCTTACAATTTACAATTTACTTCTAACAAGTACTTATTGAATAACAGACACTTGACGATTTAAACTTGGTCTCTTAATCAATTCTTGAAAACAGTCACACTACTATACAGAAAACAAAATAGAGACAGTGTAAGAAACAATACAACACAGCAGAAAGCACTAAAGTTTGAGGAAATTCCTCTTCTTCCTAACCTCCAAAACCTATACGTTCTCTAGCTGAAAGAGTCATAGTCAATAACGATCTAAAGAAAAGACTTTGCAGTACTCAAGAATCTGGAATATCTTAAAGATTTTAGAAACCATGCTTTTGCTTTAGGGTAATTCATGCACAGCCTTCCTGTGGTTGACCACTGAAAGACATACAAGATCTTTCTTTTGATATAGAAAAGCCCAATTTACTTAAAGCTTAAAGCTTATGGTTTATAGTTAAGAGCTTCGAAGTGCTATGAATAATGTGGAAGAGTTAATAAAGCATAGTTCAATAAGATTGTGGTAGTTTCAAGTACTATAATTAATGTATACAATACATAAGTGTCTAGTTCAAGTACCTGAAACAAGATAATCGACTGATTGATTTACATCGCAAACCACTCCATCAATTCACGGTCTAATAGTAGGCAAAAACAGCCAATTATCGAGGATTGTTAATGATAGATATACAACAGACAACTGAGATGAGACGGAGACCCAGAAACGCTTAACCGTCCTTTTCCATGCTTCTGGAGCGTACTGATCTTGCACAAAACAACAAGAAGCAGTCTAATACAAGATCTTGTAGAGAAATTGTTTTAGTTTAGCTCATTTGACAAAGTTTCAAACGTCTTTAAAGCTCAGTAAAGAAACACACGACGTTTTAAAACAGACTTCAATCCAGAGTTATGCTTTTTGTAGCGAAATTGATGAAAATAAAATACAGTGTAAAAAAGAAGCCATTATTCTCTCACTATGACCTAGTAGTTGTGACTAGCCCATGCTGGTTAAGTACCTTATACGTACACAAGTTCTCACAGTGCTTCCAGACACTTGAATAATAATTAAGGCAGTTGATTTCTTATTGATCATCGAATCAGAGACGAGTTGTTATTGCTTTTATTACATCGTAAACGAAATTATCTTTCATTAGCACTTTATGAACTCTTGTAAATGTAAATACCGCAAGGCGCTGCTAATCATTGGATGAGCTAAGATGCAAGACTAATAACAATAAACTAATAAACACTATAGCAAGTGATTACAACCCGTGAATTACCTTGTTCACAGTTAGCAGCTGATACGTGAGGTACACAGTTGTGGTCGAGTGACATAACATGGTCCGACATCATCGGCACAGGAAGATGATGGAGCGGTACTGGAAGCTCTTCTCGTGGTTCGATTTCCATTGTTCTTGGCTCATTGTAGTAAGGACTAACATGGCTATACTGTGAGGAAGGTGTAGTAGGGGGATAGGTACTACTGCCAGGGGAATAACTATTAAATGGCGCGTAACGAGTAGAGGGATAAGCCGCATAAGGATGGTGAGATAGTGGTGGTGGTGAGTGTTGTTCATGCCCTGTCATTGTATATGGTCGTCGACTATAGTTATATCCTCGGCTGTACATGATGAATCAAAAACCTTCACCCTTTCCTTGTGGATTGGTCTTACTGTTTTGGGGGTAGCGTAGACCCCTTTGCGTTTATCAACACACGGTTACGTCGCACGTTTTGAAATGGTAATTAATCCAAATCTCTGTCTGTCGGAGAGATCTAGTTACAGAAGTTCGTTGCGTCAATTTGATACACTATGGAATAAGATTGATTCTTCTCTGGACAAACCACACAAACCGTTTTCGTGATTTACAAACCAGGGGAGAGATTAATTGTGTGTCTGTACCCGTGAGGCGGTGTTTCATTAGTTTCCCTCTCAACAAGAAAAATAAACAAATCTATAATTAGATAATGTCTAGCGCCTATACCCGTATCCCCTTTGGATGTGCCGCCAATCAGCTGTTTAAAACATTATACCTTTATGCTAGTAACTTTTATTGTTCTCACAATATAGCAAACCTTTCGAAACTTACACTATTAATACATTTAAAATCATGAAAAAAGTACATTCTTTTGTCATGAATGGAAAGAAAATATATCACGAGAAAAATAACTACAAGTGTTTTTCACTAAAAAAAAAGCCGACTACCCCACTATCGGCAGGGTATTTTCGATCATTTACAAGACCCATCGTCATGTAATGGCAGCACTTAGGAATTACATGATCTGCATTCTTATAAACTAGTCACTTGCCCTCTTTCTAGTTTATTTGTAAACGAAAATGATAGTAAAAAAAAACAACTCATATGACAGCTTGACAATCTACTTCAGAGATAGCTAGTAATGATACTGAGTTAATTGGAAAAGACATATAGAGTAAATTAGATGTTAGAAGTATAACTTCCTTTAACTTGGAACTGAAGCAGCTTAGAAAATATTCATTATAAGACGACAAACCAACAAGGTTTTCATGTTTTTTTTAATAAGTGAAATAAAGAGATGGTTGGCATTTTGATGCCAATTTACGAATTAATTATTCTATTCAAGTCTTCAAGAGTCCCATGCAGCGGTCCAACCAATCGCTTTTTCACATTTACAAATAATTCCACACTGACAAGAATAAGTTATATATTCTGACGTTTAGAGCATGACAAGTTTGATTCTTCAAGGGGCGAAGGGTAGATTTTTATATCAGTTTCGGGTTATGTAAATATAACACAGGATCCAGTTGTCGGGAAAACTACACAATTGATCACTCTCTCTGTATCTCTCTGATGCGCGATGAGCTGTAGGCGATCCTCTCATCTATCTATTGTTTCTTATTTGCAACAAGTTCTTCTTCAAACTCTACAACATGCTGCTCGCTATTGCATTGGTCTTAGCGTTTGCTTAACGTTGATACAGATCTTAAAGTGTGACTTCTGCTAATTACACAATATTGTTGAGGTATTTGCTACATATTGCTATTATATTTATTGGTTAGAAATTTCGTTCAATTTCTATTCCATACACTTTCTGCTCATAAAACTGTTTAAAAAATTTACGCATCGCTCAGAACTGGTTGAGAATTTGTACGAAGTTCGAGCAACAACTATGTTTATATATTCGTTTATTGAAAGAGGAAAGCTCAGTCAGTTTTCCATGTCTAAAGTTGTCTTGCTTGTGGTGGCTTTGTTCAATCCTACAACATGTGTATGCTAGATCTCAGTGACAACATACCACCGTGCTGCACCAAAGCAAAGTATGCCATCAATCTTATCTACATGAGTGGAAATGACGAATGACACACTTGTACGTTTTATTGGATGTGCTCGCCGTTGTCGCCGCCTGTCGGCAGTTGTCTTCCCTATCTAATCACCGACAGTTATACATGCCTTGGCACAGGAATTTTTTGATTAAATTTTTGCAGCATTACTGAAGGACTTTCAGCTTTATCAGTTTTTCATGAATTGAAGTAGCTCTCTCGATAATTAACTAAGCAGCTCTGCTTCTGTAAGCCGGTAAATGGCTTGAGTTAGCCTTATGCTTTGAGTTTTGCAGTGAGAACGATTTATTTTTTTAAAACGTTATCTATAATTACAAGGTTCCGTTTCCGCACTAGCGCTGATTTGGAATTGCGAAATTACTTCTATAGAAGTAAAATGTTTTAGCTTCAGTCAACTTGCTGCATGAAGATAGCTCGAGTAAGAGCCGAGAGTGAAACCTATTCTTAAATTCAACAGACAAAGACACTTTTGCGAGCTAAAATACCGACATACATAAACTATTACACATGCATGATCGATATATTGAAAGCTGTAAGGTATGCCTCGAACCTTAAACAATTGCAGTAAGATAGAAAAATAATTTACCAACCATTTTTGGATCACTTACTCTCTTATTTCGTTGCCGGGTTACTGTACAAACTATACATTCGTGATCTCTGACAACACACCGAACATAAGAACCCATTTACTGAATTCTTTCATTGATAATCAATTTTTTGGATCTTATGTAAATAAAGTCTCTTTTTATAATTTATTTTAGCATGCAGGACACTTAAACTTATCAGCCTGTTCTTTCAGGAATGTATGAACATTATAAAAAGCATTTTACGTTCAAGAGAGTAAATAGCTAAGTAGTTTATTGATGAAATAAAGGATTTGACTATTGACATTGTAAATAATGTGCTTATCTTGCCAACTTCGCGCCTTTCTAAATGGATTTTAATTTGGCGCGAGAATTAGGTGAAGTGAGTTGCATAGGTGCTGTTTGTTTTGCTGTTAATACTGCAAAATGTTGATAAAGTGCTTCTCATTAACCCGTGAAACAAAGTGTATTAGTTAAAGTGTGTCAAATAAGTCAAATGATAACAAAAGAACACAATTGAATTAAAGTGCATTAAATATGGGTTAGACTATTAAAAGAAAGTTTCACGGGTTAAGAACAGCTCTAAAACCGTGAACAATAATTTGTGCTTAAATAGTACTAATTCATATCAAATCCTTTTTTTGCTATTGTTGAATAAGTACTAATTAGTACTGGGTTTAGTGTGAGCACTCTAGTTTGTGTGGCAAAAATAAACAACACAAAGCAGGGATTGATATTATATCATTAATAAAACTTTGAAACTATAGATTTATGGAACATATTTAAATTTTTTTTAGAAGAAAATGCAGTAAATAAAAACAATAAAGAGAAATATTTGTGGCGCCATTCATAACATGTATGATAAATCAAACATACACTGTAAACAAGCTTATTCAAAACTGACATATATCAAGGAACTTTTTGAAGTTCTCTATAAAAACACAAATTAACTCAACATTAAAATGTTAAAGACTTTTCGTGTTTTCTGTGACAAGGTATGTAGTTGAAGATTGAAATGGCCAGGCTTTCTGTGTGCTATTTTATATCTGAGGAGATTGTATCTTGGTAACACATTTGTAAATAAATAAATAGCGATATATTATACAAAAACATTGTCATTTAATAATGAAAATAACAAATAACAAATAGGACATAATTATTTTCTGGAAAATTGGTGTAACTTTTGAATGTATACTCTCATTATTTTGAGCGCATATCATTATTCGTCACTATTATCACATTCATCAACGCTATAATTACAATTACTTTTTTATGATAATTATTATTATTATCATTACAATTTTAACTTTTAGTATTTTTGTTCAAAAGCTACATATTTTTATTATATCGTGGTACAAGTAGGTGTTATATCCGTATTGCCGTTATCCTTTGCAGTCACTCCAAGACCACACACGTATCGAGATACACTTTGTCGGCCTTCTTATCGGTAAACACCAAATGCAGATAGTTAATTTGAACCACAAAGACTCTTTTATAATACTCCTTAATATTCCGTGTGGTCACAAAATGTTTTTTTATCTTTCACTCGAGCGCAAATACATGCAAAAAGCCTTTACAATTAACGAATATAAACTCATGTTGTAGCATTGTGTGATGTTTATAGAGTGTGAAGTTTTAATGGCTCTCATGAAATAATTGGATTTGTTAGGGGATAGAATGCCGAAAGGTGTCTTAAATCTAAATGTCATTTTGATAAATGAGGTTCACGGTGCTCATACTAATCACACACAAGCAATAGAGATAGCTTTAATTGTCACAGCTTTTTCATTTATGATATTCGTTTTGAAGCAGAGAACACTGCTGTGTAGAATTTTGATTGCAGTTGTGATTACAACTTTTAGAGATAGCGGCGAAAGCTAGAATTAATGTGTCTGTCAGTCTGTACTATACAGAAAAAACGAAAGAATAAAATTGTAATAAAGCTTAACATTAAACTTGTGAGTCGAGTGCTGTATAGTATATGATGTCGGTACTGAGTGTAGTGGAAGATGCATGGGGAGTGCAGGTTGTAAGTTGTATTTTATTGCTTATTGCTTATTTGCTGCCTTTGTTGTTGTTGTTGCTGCTGCTGCTGGTGGTGGCGTTGTTGTTTATTATTTAAATTAATTGTTGTCTCGATTTAGTTCTATTTTTTTATTTGTATTGCTATAGAGTACAAACACTAAAAGTGTGCAATACTTTGTACTATTTACCACTATATAGTGTTGATTAAACAATAGAGAACAAAAGAATTTGCATAATTTAGCAGTATTTAGTTGTATTTATGTTGCACACTTTTAGTGTTTGTACTCTAGTTGTATTGCTTTATTTTCAGTTCCTTTCTGTTCTTGTAATCATTTATTTCTTTTTCTTCTTAATATATTAAAATATAAAAACAACTCTGACTCAAGCACTTTTTAACCAACATTTAATTTTGTTGCGTTTAACTGCTAAACTAAAATTATTGAAATAACTGACCAGTTTCGGTATATATGTAAGAACAAGGGAGTGGTATTTAATCCTTTACAATTGGTCTAATGGCTTGAGCAGGCAAGCTAAATCATGTGGGAACATCTGATACTTACATCATCATCGTTCCTCTCAAAAGTCTTTATATGTATATAGTCGTAAAGCTGTTGAGGGCTTTTCAAAGAAGCCGGTATATCGTACCGCCTTTTTAATGGTTTAAATATGGGTTGACAGCCGACGCCCTAGCATCGGGACACGGTGACGACCTTCTAGCCCATTAAAATACGACTATACAAATTGTATTGTGGTGTTTTGAATGGTCACCATGGTTCTTATCTGATTGCGAGTTAAAGTTAAACAAAATCATCATTATCAATAGTAACACAAAAACAAACGAATCAAAAAGGCAGACAAAAGAGATGAGTTTTAGTGGTTGGATTAAAGTTTTGATAGTGGCAAGGGGACAAAGGTTGAAGGCAATCGGCTGATTTGCAAGCCTGATGAAAAACAAAACAAGCAAACAAGCAAACAAGCAAACAAGTAAACAAGCAAACAAACAAGCAAACAAGCAAACAAGCAAACAAGCAAACAAGCAAACAAGCAAACAAGCAAACAAGCAAACAAGCAAACAAGCAAACAAGCAAACAAACAAACAAGCAAACAAGCAAACAAGCAAACAAGCAAACGAACAAACAAGCAAACAAGCAAGCAAGCAAGCAAGCAAGCAAGCAAACAAGATAACTAAAAAACAACAATTCAATTCATTTACGCTAAAGAAAAAGGAACAAAAACTAACAACATCAAAGCCAAAAGCATAATATAAACAAAAAAAGTCAGAACAGCCAAGTCAAAACTTCTAACCAAGTTAATGCTGGTGGAACAATTTTAATTCACACATGCATGATAACTTGATATATATGGTAAATGTTTCCATGCAGAAGCAAAATATTCCACTTGTAGTGTGTAAAAAAAGGAATCATTTAAGCAAAACAAAACAAAATAAAATAAAATTGCGATTTGCCCGAGACATTATACGAAATGATGCGCCGTATCGGCTTACGTAAAGGGTCAAAAATCGCGCTAGTCTATAAATGATGCACGTCTTCTTTCTAGTTTTTCAGCCAAACTGTCTGCCGGTCTATTGTTATACACGTATTTCATAAATCGTTGTCACAATCAACGCTACAGTCCATACTCAAATAACCTGCAAAGGATGTCGGTATTTCTTCTCTTGTTATCGAATATCGATTTATTCATAGCATATTTTGGTTGTACGTGTTTGTGTTCATATGACCATAACAAGTTGTTGCAATAGTTGATGATAAAAGAAATCCGGCCTTTGTAGGCTTCAGAGTGTGGACTATTGCTTCAGCGACAACGATTTTTTCAATCAGTTTAAAAAGTTTATATGGTACGTAGGCGTGTTAAAATAAATTTAAATCAGTAAATAAATTCCATCAAAAGAAAGATTGGAATATCACTTTATTACGGTGGCCCATAAATGTCACGGCAAAACTTTATTACTCACGGCAAATCTTTTATTATTCACGGCAAATCTTTTATTATTCACGACAAATCTTTTATTGCTCATGGCATTTCATTTATTTATTCATCTATTCATTTATTTATATATCTATTTTTTTATTGTTTACTTTACATTTTTCACACCACATTTATATCATTATCACAATCTTCTCATTTCCTTTTCATATATTCCGTCTAGCCATCCTTGTTTTTCGTGCTTCATTTCACCTTTTCGGTCATTTTTTCGCCATTCCTCTTCCCCCTCCCAGCCCCTTATTTCATGAGTGTCTGTTATTATACTAATTTCATTTTTCATTTTATTTTACCCATTTACCCATATATTTCTTCACCTATACCGTTTTTTCCATTGTCATTTTTTCTACTTATCATTTTTGTTCTTGCCTGGCATTCTTTTATTATTTTAATTTTATTATTCATATCATTCTTTTTTATTTTTCCACCTTTCTTTCTTTCTCCTATTATTCTATATTCCACCATCCATGCCTAATTTCTTTCTTTTTCATTTTCCATTACTTCATTTATCTTTTATCCTGTCGTTTTAATTTTATTTTTTTTATATATTAGTTCGATTTATTATTATTGTGCATTTATTATTTAAACATTTTTCATAATCAAAATTTTTTCTTAAATTACTCGTTATATTATATATTTAATTCCACATTTCTATTTTCCACTTTTTCATCCTTGTTCTTAATGTTTCAGTTATTCTGTCACATTTTTACGTTCCACACTCCCTACGCCCAGGTCAATGCTTATCAGTTCGAATTTATCGCTTTTACAAATAATTGACATTATAGCGTTTCTTAGTTCTTGCGAATCAAACTCCACAATGTTTCACTGAATTCTATACTGCTTCAGCTTTCTTTTAGTGTGCTACTTAGACCCATGTGATCATGTGTTGCGTTTTGAAGATATGGAAAATTTCTTCATACCCGTATCCTCGAGCAGTGATCTCTCATCTACTTCATCCGCCATCTTGAATTTTACACAGGAATGCCGCAACTTCAGTTTTGTTTTAGTAAGTTTTGCCGTGAGTAACAAAAGTTTTGCCGTGAATAATAAAATATTTGTCGTGAATAATAAAAGATTTGCCGTGTATAATAAAAGATTTGCCGTGAGTAATAAAGTTTTGCCGTGACACTTGTGGGCCACCGTACTTTATAGTAAGTTCCATTTTTTTTTTTAATTGATTTTCTTATTTACATGTTTTCTTTGTGGTATCCCTGTGGTGAGCTTGTAATATTTACCGCTGACATAAAAGATCACTGTCGCAAATTTCTATGGTAACCAACGAAAACCTAAACATGGCGGACCAAGAGGCAGCATATTATCTTGAACGTATCCTTGTAAAAATACACCTAAACGCCTGTTACAATGTTTAAATATCAACAAGATTACTAGATTACGTTATAGCATTGTATAATCTTACTGAGTTTTGAAGAATTATAATCTGCAAAGTTCAAAATAGCGATGTTTTTGATGGTGAAGTATGAAGAAAATAGTCGGTTTTTTTATGTTTCATGTGATTTATGCAATGCTAAATATCTTTCGTTTTTTGATATTTTACTTGTTTATTACTCTTCAGTACTATTAAATTCAGTATGGAAGGTAATAAATTGCAATACTGCATTAGATTTATGAAAGAATTAAGCTACAATGACTTGTTTGAAATGTCAAAATGGACTCCTTCAATGTGTTTTTCTTCGTTGTTTTTCTTCACGTTGAAATTACAGAAGTTACAGTTGCAGATGACAGCGATGATGAATTTCTTTATGACGAGGTAAGTCCGTTTTCAACCTTTCAATGCTTTTATTTAGGCATGAAATCGATGTGCCATATCGACACTTCGATATATTTAGTGCTATTTGCACAGTTACTGACCTAAATCTAACCACTCAATCATATAATTATTTAAAAATTTTGCAATAAATAAATAAGAATGTATAAAAAATGTACTTAAAAATCATAACACTCTATAACCAAATTAGTTCTGTTCTTCTGAAAAACATCAATAATATTATTATGTATGTGTACATACCTAGCTTTCCACAAAGATAACTTAGGCTAGGTTTACACGGGACCGGACGAATTTTTGACCGGTCAAAAGATCGACCTGGACATGCTGTTCACATGGAACCGGTCATTACAATATTTTCGTTTTGACTGGTTAGGCGTCCAAAGTATTGTTCATTTAGCGCGGTCCCGTGTGAACGGAACCCCTAAGCTGATGTTTTTTTGACCGGTCAAAAATTTGTCCAGTACCGTGTAAACGTAGCTAAAGATGTACAAAAATATCCATTTATAGCATTTCCATTTTTTATCAATTTACTTATTACTTACAAATATAAATCTCTTCTAGGTTCCTCTTGAGGATGACTACTCGGTCAGCGGTAAGTAAAGCAATGACATTATTACAATTTAATGTAGATTATAATAGTCTTGCATTTTTTTATAACATGTTGTTCTTTATATTTTCATGTGAGCAGAAGGAGATGAAGATTTGGACACTGCAGTGAAAACAATACAAGAAAAATCTACAGATGCCTTGCTTTCTGTACGTATTACTAGATTTGATTGAGCACTGCACTAGCTGTCATTATCTGTAAAATGATTATCAAAATTAATACAGTTTATATGTCGTTTATTATATGAACTGTATTTTCCCAACATGTATTCTCGAAAAGCCATTGGGAAAGGTGATGTCTGTAGGACCAGATTGCTTTTCTCAAGTGGGCCACAAAAACTCACATGTATACTCTTAAGAAGGCCTTGGATTTACCTCACATTAGGGAGCATTCAGTTTGTCATAGGTGGATGGCCAGATGAATCAATGTTTACTTAATATATTTGTTAAATTTCTAGTCACAGCTATAAGCTTTGATATTTTGAAATGGCCCTCCAATACCTACCATGGCCCTCCAGACTATAAATTAATATCAGAGATATTCTCTCCCTCCTGCCTTTCTTCCTTCTAAAAAATGAATGCTTCCTTATATAGTTATTTATTTTTAATTACATGGAGCACAACATTGCAATTTTTGTTTGACAATGTCTTGTAGCAAGGGCCTATTTTTCCCAAAACATTCAAAGTCTAATTTGCCTCTTTACATTTAATTTATTCTTGATCCTTTTAACTACAAGTAAAACTAACCAAGTCTTAAAGAAAAAATATAATTATTTTTATATTGTACATAAAGCCTTTATGTTAATGAAGTAAAAAAAAGCCATTCATACACTGGCAATCAAAAGAATTAAAAGCAGCACTTATCAACTTTATGTATAGTTTTATTTTGAATCAGTCCTTTGCCAGAATTAAATCCGGAAACCATTTTTTTTATATTTTCACAGAAATCAGGTTCTGTGAAGGCCTCTGTCACCACTGTAAGTATACCTTTATCGCCATACAATATATTTTCTTAGTTTGATATTTTGTAAGTTGTTTGAGGATTAAATGTATGTATATCACTGTAAATTATTTCCAGAGACCTGAAGTTGTTGAGGATTTTGTAAGGAATTTCCTGGTAAAGATGGGTATGAACAGAACATTAGACTGTTTCCAGACAGAATGGTGAGTACCAGGCAATCCTCTGACCTTGTTGTCCAATGCAATGACATGTTATTTCTTCTGTAACAGATTTCACAAAACCTGAATATAGTTCTAATCTTGTTCCAACTTTATGAGTTTTATAAAAAGTTCAGTAGTTTTATTATTTATCTGTTGTGTGTGTTAGGTATGAGCTACTGCAAAGAGGGTTACTGAATGAAGAGGAGGTGCGCATTGTACCAGATCTTTATGTCAAGTAAGGTTACATTTATAAGAATTGTTGGTCTTACACCTTATTATGGCTATTACTCATCTAGAAGGAATGCATCTAGAAGGAATAACTGAAGGAGCAATACACTTAGCTTACATGTTACAAAACGTTTAATATTAATGCATAGCTGATAATAATCAGTGTCATCTAGTCTGTGACAACGATGCAATATGAATGTTACAATGACTTACAATTATAATATAGTACAATAAACTTTATTTTCCAAGGGTGACATAATAATTATAATAATTATCTAACTTACTCCCTCACTTTTGAACTCTCATTGAATGTCTTTACTGAAACAGTCATATTTTGCATGTTCACTTTTAGAAATCAGCAGCTTGATGAACTGGTTAAAACTCTCAGACATGATGTAGAGAAATACAGAAGTGCTGCAGAGTGAGTATTTATATCAGCTACAGTACTGTACTATACCATGCTTAATGTTCAAACTTTTCCCTTGAGGCCGATTTACACGATACGATTTTGACCTACAACAGACATCACTGTAGTATACGATTTGCCTACAACATGTAGTAGGTACCATTCACACGCGCACGACTAGTCGTATACGATTCGTATACGCCATTCCTAAAATCGTGAGTGATTGGACGAAATACTAGTTACAGTCCTAATATGGAACAAATCACGTCATTTTCCTACGACAAGTCGTAGGGTTTTGATCCTTGGCTCAAAATCCTACTGCAAGTTGTAGGTTGCGTGCGTCAGTCGTAGCCAAGTCGTAGGGGCATTTACACGGCACAAATTGGAGCTCATTTGAGTCGTATACTACAAGTTGCACACAACAATCGTGCCGTGTAAATCGGCCTTTAGATTAATCAGTCTTTTTGCAATTGGGTTTTTAGGATGGACATACACTGTAAATAGCCAGGGAGGGGGGGGGGGGGGGGGGGGGGGGAGGGGGTACTCTCTGTCAAAGTGGTAGGGGTGAATAGTGTACTACCTTTTAGGGTAAAAATATTTCATGTGCATACCTTTTAGGGTCCTTTTAGAGTCCTGGCTCAAAAATCAGTTACATAACATGATTTCGTACCTTTAAGAGTCATTTTTACCCACAGTTTTATTGCTTTGTTGGGTAGAAATCGACAAGGCTTGACCAGTTATTTTTATCTGTGTGTACCCTTTAGGGGTAATTTTCAAAACCTTCGCCGATCACCCCTGCCACTTGGACAAAGGGAGTATTCCCCCCCCACCCCCAAAGCAATAATATAGCATATAGATGTTACAACAGTTATATGCAAATAATTTCAACATTTAAGCCAAGGTTTTCAGGCCAAGTTTTTGTTTTTGTCCAAGTGTGACATGACTTGGTTGTTTGAAATTATTGTCATAAACTTATATTACATGTCCAGATATTGTGAATTACCTCGTCCCCATTTATTCAAAGTAAATTGTACAATAATATGTAAAATATTAATTGAATTTCACATTGTGTTTACCTGTAGAAATGCTCGTCAGACATTTGTGCGGCTTCGTAAAGAAAGAGACTTCCATCGCATGCATCACAAGAGGGTCGTCCAAGAAAAGAATAAACTTATAACAGATATCAAAAGATTAAAGAAACATTATGCATCCTATGAACCCACACTGGTGACTCTCAAACAAAAATATGAGGTAAATAAACAAAACAAAACAATGCTTTATGATAAACAAATTTTCAAAGAAAAATAATTATAATGAAGTACATGTACAATGTAAATAGTCAAAACAGCATTATTAATGGGCCTAATTTTAGATAAAATAATTGTAGTTTTCGTCAAGGTTTTAACAATAACTTTAGATAACTTTTATTAATAATACTCAATATTTTTAGTAGCCTGTGCTGCATCCAGAACTTTCTTGTAAAATACAAAGAAAATTCTTGATGCAATGCAGGCTATTTTATTTAATGGCTGTTGAATATGATCACTGAGACTTGCAAAGTTTATATTGATTCTTTAAGATAAGGTCCCTACTTGTGGGTACATACCGACTGATCAGATATGAATTCAAATTATGATTATTTCCTATCAATCAATATTAACAAAACCTCTAATTTATCAGGTTGCAATGAAAGAGAAGATGCTGAGTAAATTGGAGAGAGACAGAGCTGTTGGACAGGTTAGTGTAACATCTATGACTAGAGATAGCTAGAGTAAAATCTTGAGTTAGATCAGGATTAATTAGTACCAATAAAACTCTGAAAAAGGTACATATTTATGTAAAGTTAGATATAAAATCTGTTCCAATTGTAATCGGAGAAGCAGCTTTAAACTGAACTAAAGTCCTGAATCTTTCTACTTCCCCCGGTTGGAAGGCTATACCATAACAGATTACCCCCAGCTTTATGTCAGCTATCAAACCAACAATATGCCAGTACCCACTTATACAACTGAGTGGAGATCTAGAGAGTATGCACGGTGTGCATCTTGTCTAAGAACACAAAACACCAGCTGAGTTGACCTTCAAAACAAACACAAGGTCAACCAATCAGAATTGAGGATCCAACAAAATATTTTGAATGGCATTTCACATTATTCTGCCAAGTGAACTTATGAAACACAAGTTCTTCCTTCTTTAAATAAATCGTAAACACTAGTCAAACTCATGGTGGGATTATATTTCAATCAACAAGAAAAGTCAACATTGTATACTCGGAAAATGCTCAAAATTGCTAATCAAAAAAGTGACCCATAATTCATTCGTTGAAGGCGATAAACTCAGCTGGCAATGATACCTGTTAACATGTAGCTGGCTTGAACCAGGACCTCATGACCTGGAGTCCAGCACACTAACCATGATTAGGCCTTCTTACATCTCTTACTGAAAAAATTGCTTTGATTTAAATTTCTTTTGTGACTAATATATAAGTTACAATAACAAATCAACCTACTAACTAATTAGGATTTGATAAGAGATGTGTTTTTTGTTTCTGTCAGGTTGCTGGCCTACAGTCCACTCTGCATCAAGTTGGAGCATCCAAGGAACCTATACTTGGTAAATATTCTATCAGTTACCAATTGGTTCCCATTTAAATCTGTACTTTCCCATTTAAATCTGTACTTATGCAAATTTTGCTGATGTGTGCTAAACACAAAGATCAACCAATCAGAGAAGTTCACTTCAGAAATAATATACTCTGATTGGTTGATCTGTGTGTTTAGCACACATCAACACAATTTGCATAAGTACAGATTTAAATGGGAACCTGTTTACCATAATTTACACATACAAATAAGTTTTGGAAAGCATTATCACATTAAAATTTACGAAATGTAGTATTGTAAAATGATATGCATTAAATTAGCATTATAAAGCACTATGCACTTTGTAATCATGAGCTATATAAATGAGGTATATATTATTATTAAATACAGAGCTACAATCTTTGACAAATCACCACAAATGATAAATTGCTTTCCCCTCGCCCTATTGAAATGTAGAATTAAATGAGCTGCTAAAAGACTGCTCAATCTGATGCAATGAAAATGCCTTTGGGAAGCTGGCTTCATATATGCATTGTAGTAACCCACAGATATTAGGGAAAAGTGCCATTCATGTATGTGTATATTTGGTCAAAGATATCTTGTATATGAATTTAAATCCTGCAAAAAAATACCTCCCAATATCAATGTAAGTCAGGCCCACCAGAGTAATATAATTAACAGGTTCCCATTTAAATTTGTACTTATGCAAATTTTGTTGATGTGTGCTAAACACACAGATCAACCAATCAGAGTTGTTCACTTCAGAAATAATATACTCTGATTGGTTGATCTGTGTGTTTAGCACACATCAACACAATTTGCATAAGTACAGATTTAAATGGGAAAGTACAGATTTAAATGGGAACCTATTAATTTTGATTGTATTTTGTACAGAAGGAAGTGCAGGTGCAGAGAGAAAGATAAAAGTTAACCAACAACGCCCTGCTCAGAGAACTGCTGACTATGATGTAACACAGTCCACAGATAAAAGACATCCTAAGGTACTTCCATGCTGCTCTATTTGAAAAGTAAAGTAACCTTATTTAGTGTCGGTAACTCATGACAGTCATATAGACTGATAAACTTGAGTCCGACGGTGCTCATTTTACTCCCCTCTCTCCATCAGTGCTCCGTTTTTACAGATATTTAAAGCTACTTAAAGCTACACGGAAAGGAGAGAAGTCAAAACAAGGATGTAAGGTTACTGGGAATCGAACTGTTGGGACCTCTCGCACAGAATGCCGCACACTAACCAACTGTGCCATCCTTGCTCCTTAAAAAATATTGATCACTTTAAATCCAGCTCACAAAGGCTAGGCTCTGTCATAATTTGTTATTGTTGTTATATAGGATTCTGAGTTTCCAGTTGATACTCGTGTTAATCCAATGCTGAACTATCATAAGGGGCCGTCAGCACATCTTACACGATCTGGTGGTTTTCGTCTTACTCACACCATCAATGCTCATAACATGCCAGTCAGTGGGTAGGTCAAAAAATATGATAATTCAATGTCATCAATTTTATTTTATTCATATATTTACTACACTTGCAAGCAGAGGTTTTTCCTCTTGTAAACCCTTAGAGAAATGAGAAAGGAACCCTCTGCTTACACTGGTACCCATTAATTGGTTCGTTTTTCATTTGTTATCTTTACTGTTGCCAAGGTTCGTTCGGGTTTTGGAAAGTCTTGGAAAGTTTTGGAAATTGGTAATGCATTTTTTCCAGGACCTGGAAAGTTTTGGAAAATTCCTTTTTCACCTGCTGGGCTATGGAAAAGTTATGAATTTTTTGTCGGTTGCCCAGCTCCTACCTTGCAAGGAACTGTTTTCGTTGTAATTAAAAAACGGCTGATGGTTTTTTTGCCTGCCGCAATCAATGCCCGTTGGCACTGTGGTTTTGGAATTTTGAGAGTAATAGGCTTTGAAAAAGTTTTGGAAGTTTTCTCTGAGGATTCTGTACGAACTCTGTGTTGCTTTATTATTGCTAAACTTGATAATTAAGGACAACGTTTACAAACAGTTTGAACTTTTTAATATAAATTATAATAATTTTTTTTCATTGCATTGTGATTCATACTTTCATTTAAATCTACATAAATTGTTTTCTTTAGTCTTGCTCTTCATCCACGTAAGCAAATCCTTGCTACAGTAAGTGATGATAAATCATGGAAGATGTGGGCTATACCTAGGTGAGTTGAATAAACAAATATTTACGTTCGTTCCGAGTGGGTAACTTTATGCATGACTCGCGAGTGACGCTTGTACTCGTTACTCGTACTCGCGAGCAGATGGTACTTTACTCGCAGGCGGTACTGTACTTATAGATTGAAAAGTTCATTGGGATGATAGGTTCAATACTCAAGTTTCATGTTATCGAGTACCACTGTACTATTTAACAAAAAGCGCATTTGCACAGGGAAAGCCTGTTCAGAGTGAATTGAAATGTGCTTTCTATTGTTAAGGAATATCATTTTTGTGTGTGCATTGCTTGGAATTTGTGAACATTTTTATAACGAAACAAGGCTTAGTCTGTGGAAATGCACCTTTTGGCACAGTACAGTGGTACTAGATAACATGAAACTGGAGTATTAAAATTGAAAACGATGAAATATGGAGCATATATTAAAAAGTATTGTCTCAGGTCCTGGTTGTTCATGATCAAAGCTTGATGTGTACAACCCTGCAGGGACTAACTCCATAGATTTTTTTAGAAATCCCTATCACCTGTTCCCAGTATTTCAATAAAATATAAAATGTTGATGTATTTTTTTAGTGGGGAAATCATCATGACTGGTGAAGGCCATAAAGACTGGATCTCTGACTGTGATTTCCATCCAGGGTAAGCAATACTAGCTACAAATTCTCATTTATAACTTTGCTTTCCTTTCCATTTCCCGTTTTTCTATCAATATTTGTTATCTTTATGCGGTATATATTAGCTAAATAGTACATACCTATCCATATTTGAAAATACGTTCAGGAGTTTGATGGCAGCTAACGGTGATGTGCACCTCATATATTTCAAAAAGCGTTGGCGCAATCAAAGCTCCAGTCCACACTCTGAAGCCTACAAAGGATGTCGGTATTTCTTATCTTGTTATCGATTTATTCATAGCATATTTTGATTGTAGGTGCATGTTTGTGTTATATGAACATAACAAATTCAGTGTTGTAGTGGTAGATTATGAAACAAATATTTATTTCAAAAGCGCGTAATAAATCACACAACCAGTTCATATTACCGACATCCTTTGCAGGCTTTAGAGTGTGGACTGTAGCTTCGGCTGCGATAACGATTTTTGAAAAAGGTATAAAAGTAAAATACACCGTATAAAACATTGCTTTTTCATGATTTCAATCCGTATAGTTATACGAAGTTTCCTCCAATTCAAAATATTTCACCATGCTGTTTTGCAGGGGTGCTCGTCTAGCGACGTCGTCTGGTGACGGTACAGTCAAGATATGGGACTTTTCTAAAGCACAATGTGTTCTAACATTCTCTGACCACACCCATGCTGTATGGGGCTGTTCTTGGCACACTGGGGGAGATTTCCTTGCTTCTTGTTCAATGGACAGTACATCTAAGATATGGGACCTTAACAGGTACTTCATAAATTATAGTAAATAATATATTAGATAAATAATGTCAACTTGTGAGCGAGTTGTGTGCTAAAACATTTAATGTAGATGTAGTGAATCTGAGTCTCCCCGATTAGAAGGACACTTGTCTTGCTAGAAGATCTAGACGTTAAAAAAGTGATTATTATTATTATTATTTATTTTTATTTTGGCTGTTATTATATCAATTATCTGGTATCATATCAATTCTCATTGGCATTCAACTGTTATTATTATTATTATTATTATTATTGTATCGTTTATTTAAACTTTTCTTGGTTTACATGTAATGAGTATTGCGGAAATTTTCTAGGCAATATTCAGTTTTGGTGCCGATTACAACAGTGTTAACTTATGAACGGGTATATAAGGCCTTCACGATTTCACAATTTTGCGAAATTATCCATTTCTGGCACTTTTTGGCTAGTTGGTTTACTTTTTCGAGTCCTATTTTACTTAGCTCAGTTACCAGTTGTTTTTGGTAGCCTGCTAGGAAGTCTAGGACGACGTTTACTTGCACTACGTTATAGTTAGGATAGAGTCTCTTTAATCCTGTTCTTAAGTCTATATACTTTTCTGTTTTCTGAAGATCTCTTTCAGTTATGCGACCGATGTTGCATACGGTTCCTTCGATGATCAGCCACGTCTTGGTCTTCTTGTCCATTATTGTAATGTCTGGTTTGTTTGCGCCATTTTTTGGGGCAATGTCTAGATGTATTGGGATGTTCCACAGTATTTTGGCTTCGTCATTTTCTATGCAGCTTTTTGGGAGTGATTGTTTGTGCCACGGTGTATTGTCGTCTTGTTCTGTAAACCCAAAATGTGATAGGATTTGATGGTACACAGGGCGAAGCATACGGTCATGCCTTGCCGTGTATAAAGATTGAGCGATACCTGAGCAGTTTGAGAATAGGTGTGGAATTGTTTCTTCTTTTTGATGGCATAGTCTGCAGATTAAATCGCCTTCTCTATTGTTTAGTTTCTTTCGTTGGTAAGTCTTTGTTGTTATTAGTTGTTGAAAGATACTGGTATATACACTGTAGACAACATCAGGGATGTTTTTCCATATCTTGTTTATATTGTAGCTTTCTTTCTCTAGATCTTGGTCTTTCCATTGCGTAGTAAGGTACTGTCCAACCCACGGTTGTTGCTTTACCTCCTCCTCCAGTTTCTTCTCTGTTTCTTTCCTAAGTATTGATTTAATGTATCTTGGCTGGCATTTAGATACTTCTGCACTAGCGCTACTTGAAGTGATGGTGGTTGTTTTTTCTTTGGAGTCATATCTTATGTCCAGGTTTAGTTGGTGTGCATACGTTTTTGCATCCTTTATTATGGACTTTAGAGACTTCTTTTCCTTGTACAATTGGAAAGATGAGACAAGTTGGACATGTGGGTCAGCACTCGTTGTTAAGTAGTGTGCTGTCTTGATCTTAGTGGTTTTATACAGCATCTCTAATTGCTGAAGACCTTTACCTCCTTTGTGGAATGGGAGATAGAGTATAGCGTTCGACTCATGTCTGTGTTTACAAGTGTTCTCATTCATTATTTGGCGTGTTTTCCTATCAAGTTGTTGTAGGTGTTGAATGTTCCAATCAGTTGTCCACATGTGATATGAGAGTACAGGAATTGCAAAGGTGTTTGTTGCAGCTATCTTTCGCGGAATTGACAGCGGTGATGACCATATAACAGATAGTCTTCTAGTGTATTCTTTACCTGCTACCTTTTGAACTTCCTTTTCGAGCTGGGTGATATTTTCATACTTTTCTAGGAACTTATAGTAGTCATCTTCACCGAGTATGGGTATTTGCTGTCCACTACCCAGGGGGAGTCCCTCGCTCGGTTGATAGATGCCTCTGTTGATGTGGACAGCTGCGCATTTGTTGATACCCCAGTGAAGGCCGATGTCCTTGAACATACCTTCGAGTGTGCTTCCGACTGTGGCGGCTTTGGTGCTATTCTTATGGTATGATTTCAGGTCGTCTACAAAGAGACTGTGTGTTATCTTGATGGTCTTATCATGAGAGAGTTTGTAGCCTTCTGTAGTACGTAAGTACCACGCTATTGGATTTAGGCAGAGTGTGAATAGTGTAACGCAAAATGAGTCTCCTTGTAGTATTCCACGGTTGATCTTTATTGGGCCTATTGATGTTTGGCCTTCGGCTGTTTGCACATACATTGTTGTTTTCCAGGTTTTGACGATGTTATCAATAAACGAAGACAATGTCTTGTTTATTCCATGATCTCTTAGCACCGTTGATAGCCATGTGTGGGACACGCTGTCAAATGCTTTTTTCACATCGACCCAAAGGCATGAGATGTTCTTCTTGTTTTTAGTAGCGTCTTCCATGATTGCTTTATCTATTAACAGGTTGTCAACACATCCCATAGATCCTTTAACGCCGCCTCTTTGGTCTAGCTGCATGAGGTGGTATTTGGACAGGTGATTCTCCAACTCGACGTTGACGACTGAAGTGACGAGTTTATACATTGTGTTAAGGCACGTGATAGGTCTAAATTCTTGTACTTTAGGGTTTTCATTCTTTGGTATCATTACTGTGCGTCCTTCTGATATCCAATCGGGAATTCTGTTAGGCTTGCTGTTGATTAAGCTAGTGATTGCAATAGCTATTGGTAGATGTAATGATGAGAGTTGTTTTAACCAGAAGTTAGTAATTTTATCAAGGCCCGGAGAAGACCAGTTCTTTTTCTTTCGTAGGCAGTTGTAGATTGTTTCTTTTGTGACTATTATTGGGGCTTCATGTTGTTCTGGTCCAGTTGCTGTTAATGCCTTACGCACTTCTGTCAGCCATTTACGATTATCTAGGTTTTCATCATGTGCATTTTGCCATATTGGTATCCAAAATTCTTCAAAGTCTTCTTTCTTCAAGGTGTTTTCGTTTCTTTTTTCAGTCATCTCGTAATCAGTGAATTTTGGGCATTCTGTAGTAGTATCACGGTTTAGTATTGTTCTCAAGTGTCCGTAGAACTTTCCCTGGTCTTGATCGTATAAATTGTTATTATTATTATTATTATTATTATTATTATTATTATTATTATTATTATTATTATTATTATTATTATTATTATTATTATTATTATTATTATTATTATTATTATTATTATTATTATTATTATTATTATTATTATTATTATTATTATTATTATTATTATTATTATTATTATTATTATTATTATTAATCCTTCATGTTTGCTTCTATTCAGCGAACGTTGTTGTCTCACTCTACGAGGTCACGCAGACTCAGTTAACAGTATTCTGTTTTTGCCTTACTCCAACACCCTTCTGACCAGCTCTGCTGACAAGACGTTATCGCTATGGGACGCACGAACGGTAAAAAAACAAAACACTTCTTTTAGCTATTACTATTTTACAGGTAATGACTATAATAACACTCTTAACGCTATAGTCAACGAGTAGAATCTCCTTCTACCTTGGACCCTACTTAAGTAGAATTCCCGCAAAAGTTACTTTCAAAATAATGCAGCACCCTATCTAAGAAGAAAAAAAAAACATACGATCTTTTGTCAAAATTCTTGATACTGTATGGTTCCCCGCCCTCGTAGGAAAGGTCTTCTCGCAGAGTATGAAAGTGTCGATACGCGATGTGATTTAGCTTAGTATACGGCATTGTACCGAGTGACGTCAGATAGACAACATTGCACGGTGTGCACCTCATTGGTGTCACCAAAAAACATGTGTAATAAACATGTGTAATAAACATGTGTAATAAAAATGCGTCTTTTGTTTTGAAGGGGCTGTGTGCACAAACGTTCTACGGTCACATGCATTCCTGTAACCAGGCTACATTCAACCTTAAGGTAAGAAAATGTGTATTACAACTTTTCTTTCTAATTATCCCGTTTGTTCCGTGGGTCTAGTTAGATGTCGAACCGTGTCAATAGCGACATACATTTCGAAACAAGTCTGCTGACAGTAAAACGCTTTTTTCTCGTCTGATGCTGTACAACACGGCCTAGAAAATTGGTGGTTCAAAAGTCAATATTATCATCAGCATAATTCTTCGAGTTTATTTTTTTTTGTTTAATTCATTAATTCATTTACTATTTTTATTAGCATACTTTGTACTTTGTATTTTTCTTATATGCATATAATCATTGTAAATTATTATTGTAAAACCTTTTAATGTATGTATATACTATTTTTCGATGTAAGGTGCTATGTGTTGTTCTCGTACTGAAAGCGCCTTGTATATACACCTATTTCAAAAAAGGTTGTCATCGCCAAAAGCGATAGGCGATAGGTCATTCCAAGACCCAAGTGCACTATGGGTATAATCCTAAGTCGTGAAATTTTCAATCAAGTCAGCTCCACTAAACAAAGATCTCCGCTGGAGAGTTATATGGCTTGTCGAAGGTCTGAAAATATGCCCAGAAGACACAGCTTTTCTGCTTTTATGTGGATACTTTAGATTATACCCATAGTGCACTTGGGTCTTGGAATGACATATCGCCTATCGCCTGTCGCTTTTGGCGATTTTTTGAAATAGGTGTATACCTCCAACTCGACCACGTTAAGCTGCACAACTCGTAATTTAACACTAGCTACCACTCCACCTTCATCTTCTTTTTCATTCATTTATTCTTTCATTCATTTTGCAGGGTGACACTGTAGCATCGTGCGACGCGTATGGTTTTGTCAAATTATGGGATGTTCGTACAGTTGGTTGCATGGCTACTCATGACTTGGGCCCCTACCCCTCTAACCGTGTAGCTTTCGACCCTAGTGGTACAGTACTTGCAATAGCGAGTAACGATGGTTCGGTCAAGATGAACGAGGTTGCTACTGGCAAGATAAGTCAACTAACTGGCCACGAGGAGGCTGTACAGAGTGTATTATTTGACAGGGGAGGTGAATTCCTTCTCTCTTCGGGGTCTGACGGCACCGTTAGAATATGGTCGTAAAACTTGTTTGTCCTTTTTGTTAGCATATATATTATCGTTCCATGTTATCGTAATTACTAGAATTTCGTTATAAAATACCACTAAAATCCTCTTTGGTAGCATTTTGCAACTGTTCCCAAGTATTTTTTTGATCCTATATTGTCGAAAAAGCTACAAAATAACACTCAATCTTCGACAGAACCGTTATGAATGAAATTCTGAAATTGCACATAATGAGATTTACGTCTTAACAAGGGAGGGGTAGAAGAGTACCCTTTTGACGTTCAATGTAAATAGAAGTAACAAAGAAAAGATTATATCCAACATTTCAAAACCCTTTTTGTGTATGACCCATAACGTAAAATGTTGTTTTATCTTTATTTGTAATTCTCACAGAGTTGTACATTTTAAATATTGATTTTATTGGTGTTCAGTTCGTGTAATAATAACTAATTAAACACAAGAAGTTTTATAGTCATTTTTCTTGTTATTTTACCAGCAAAACAAATTATATTAATTATTGTCAAGTTTCAAAATCCCAAACATAACAAAATAACGAAGTGATTGTTTTAACATTTAACAATTCAAATTCGTGATTATCTTTTTTATCAAATTACAAAATAACGTTATTGTATATTTAATTACAAAATTCAAAATGATCAAACTTTGCTCAAGCTATTAACTTAAGTTTCAGTGGTAACAAAAATTGTTTCAATATTCGACTAATCATTAGAATAATTAATTTCATTCAACTTCATAATCATTAACGTTTGTTATCAATCACCCGACATGATTGGTGCTCGTCCCTTCGCTCATTCTCATCCTCATTTGAAAAGCATCAGCGATCCTTCTTTCTCGTCGACATCTTAACGCAACGCGAAAAGCATCACGGATATGCTTACTAGAAAATGCATAGACGACTGGGTTTAGAATACAAGATGAGTACACAAACCATATTGATAGTCTATAGACCCATAAAGGCGTGATGTAAGCATCGCTACAGTTATTCACTATCATATGAGGACCCCAGGATATAAAGAACACTAGAAACAACCCGAGACCCGTCTTAGCTATACGGTATTCCCGCGGGATCGTTAGTGTACGGGATTTTAGTCGGGTCGTAATCTGAGTCAGTGCTCTAAATTGTAAGAGCGAGCTTTGGCGTTTAACTTCGGAGTGTCGCGGTATATTTAACAAGTTCCTAGCAATAGTGTTTTTGCGAGGTGAATTAGGAGCGGTGTCACCAGAGCAAATGCTACGTGATCGTCCTCGCATTGTTGCCTTAAGAGATTTAACGTTCAACTCCATCATTCCCTCATGCATAGACACCGAGTCACGCGGTACAGCCTCTATAGTAATAACAGGTTTCTGGATATCACCACAGGTAGCCCGCGCTGATGATCTTGGGTTCAGTCCATTCCATGTAGAAAACCTTCGTTCGTGTTTACGAATAGCGGCGAATATCATCCAATAGGTCAATATCAAGATAACCACAGGGATCCCAAAGCCTATACATGTCATGAAGAAGTAATAACCACAATGATTTTGCCATTGTGGTGAACAAAGGTTACTTCCTGGATGGTACGTGTACTTTGTCCAGCCAATTACTGGTAACGATGCACACGATAGTGCGACTAACCAACAAAAAGCTAGCATGATGTTAGCTTTACGTATTGTAAAGATGTTTTTATATTTGACGGGTTTTACTACAGCATAGTAGCGATCAACGCTTATGCAGCACAGGGTTGAGATCGAGGCCACGAATAATGTCATACTTAGCATTCCATTGATCTGTAAAAAAGAAAGAAGAAGGCTTTAGATAAGTATAGTGTTAATAATAGTATTATTAATCAGTTGGAGGGAAATACCCCACGAGTCACTTGTATTTGCTATTGTATGCACCCGACTCCTTATGGGCGAGTGTGTAAAATAAGAAAATACAAGTGAATTGTGGGATAGCATAGAGAGAAACCATCGTATAACTATATTATAGTAATTAAAGCCAATTACCGCAATGTTTCATGGGAAGAAAACGGCTTTCCACCTTCTGGTTGGTTGTATTTTCTATGGATACATGAGAAAAATATCATATGCCTTTGGCGGGAATTGAGCCCCAGCCGTTACCGTGGGACTCAATTCCCGCCAAGTTCTCATGTATCTGTATTTCACTTCATTTTATACACCGAACGCATCTTTTCAATTCATTATATTTTCTATGGTTTTGCATATCGTGATACGCAATCTTGAAAACAATGCCATTACCATATATGGTATTGTAGGTGAGAAGTAACAAAAGACTTGGATTAGCGCGCGAGATTTTTTTAACAGGTTGAGATTTCAACAGAACAATAGGCTTATCTTTGATACATACACTGTAAATATGACTTATACACCTATTTCAATTAACGTTGTCCATCTGGAATGGTCGATCTGAGACCGATAGGAATTGTGGGAGCTCGTTAAACTGCAAATACACTATTATAATCACGCATGAATATTAATGTTTACTTCTGAAATACTATTACCCATAATTCAGCACCATTCAAGTGTGATAAAAACAACACATTTGGAATTTAACAAGCTCCCACAACTCCTATCGGTCTCAGATCGACCATGGACAACGTTAATTGAAATAGGTGTACATGTATATTGTAAAGTTGAGACAACGCGATATACCGATGTCACATACATTACATCCTACTGGACCATAAGCCACTTATAAAACGCTGGTAAAAAAAAACTGACAACATCCTAGGGAACAAAAAGCAGCTTTGTAGCACTTACGTAAATCCATGCGATATTTATGTTTCAAGATAAAATCAGTTGTATATATGATTGCAAAATTTTGCGCAGATAAAGTAATTTGGATTATTATTCTTTTCGATCATTATTTCCATCGGTCATTTGATAGATTTCTGCCGTTAAAATACATTTATCAAAGAAATCGTCAGTATACTCCGATTAACAAGAATAGATCAGAAGGAAAGAGATTTGCAAAAGAAAGAGCCTATACTTTTGAGTAACTGTAGTATAAGGTTTGCCATGTGTTCCGAATCACATCAATTGACGACACTCGTAAATTGTGTTCATGCGTCACTGTCATGGCCACGAACGAATAACCGATTATAGTTATTTTTCGAATCCTTTTTAGAAATCATCGGAGAAGCATAGGACATTTGCAATCATTTTCCCACGCAACGCCCCCTCATGACCACCCTTATTTCAATTGCAATGCAACACCATTTGCAACATTTGTAATTGCTACAATTGTATCAATTTTATTTCATTATTTAATAAGTTATGACAATCTTTAGTCCATGCATCTTTTTATTCATCTATTCATGTTCATTTATTCTTTTATTCATCATTGCGCGCATTCATTTTATTTTCAAAGATTCTGGCATTATCAATCATCCATCCACTCCTTAACGTCATCATTGCAAACTAAAAGTTATATATAAAAGAACAAATAAATGGAAACTAGCGAGTAAACTAGTATAGGCTGCGTCGGTGTTTGATAGAAACGATAGGCAATATAATAAAATTTGTAATACCATAAAAAATGTTGACTTAACTTTACTGACGTTTCGAGCTTTAGAACAAATACTCATTCAGAAAAAAATCGTCCATCGTGCAATTACGCGCTAGCATGCATTGTTAGTTCCTACTGTTCTTCATACTTCATTTTAAGATATCACTTTTTAAGAATTCGTTAGCATATATTTTTCGGCTCATGGGTTATATATTTTCTGCAGTTTGAGGCCTACTCCTGGCCCTAAAATCACCGTTATTTTCAAAATGGGCTGATTTTACTAGGCCATTTTAGGATACTTAACTTAGTTATATTTGAGTTGAGTTGTTTAGGAGATCTTAGGCGATCTTAAGGCCCCTCCTTGGCCCGGCCAAACGGTTTCAACAATTGCTTCAACATCCGTTCGATTTTGTTGAATGGCAATGTGGAAACCATTTGCCCGGGCCTTTATAGGCGCGATTTTAGGAAACTTAACTTAGTCAGTTATATTTGAGTTGCCGATCTTGGGCGATCTTAAACGATCTTAGGCGATCTTAGGAAACTTAACTTAGTCAGTTTGAGTTTGAGTTGCCAATCTTGGGCGATCTAGATCTTATCGAATCTTAGGCGATCTTAGGGCCCGGAGTTGGGCTTGGTTAATTGATACACCCTTGTAGTTTTTTTTTTGTCACTCTGTACTATGATGACCAGCTGAAAATATCATCTCGTACAACTGTGTGTAAAAACATACTCTATTTTGCTATGTCAGATATACTGAAAACAAAATATAGAGAGAGGATAAGAGTCCATATATACTTATTTATTATTGATTAAGGCCGGTCACGTAGCTTTTAGGTTCGCTTTTAAAAATTGGAATTCGATTTAAACTGATGGACCAGATTTCTGAGCAATATATAGTATTGTGGGTATCTATTTATGCAGCAATATTATAGAGTAAAGCTTGTCAGCAAGAGATTTCACACGCGTCCGATATATTGTCCTCTTTTTGACGACATCTACTGGTACAATATCAACGAAACCTTTATTTGATGGCAGATTAGAACTTAAAGAATATCATTTAAAAGAATGACATATTTTGAAGAAAAAAAATATTGAATAGCGTGCACAAAAACATTACTTCGCGCATGACTGTATACATGGATGCAGCCCTAAGATCCTTCGATGTTCAGAACAATGGCTATGCTATTTTCCAACTATGTTCAAGTTAAGATTGGTTCAAATATATGTAACTATGCAAAGAGGTTCAAATACACGAGAAAAGGCACTTGGAATTGTTCTTTCGGAGAACAATATCTATTCATGATCAATTTTATATGATAGACATTTATATGATAGAAATATTGTCTTGAAGTTAGATGAAAACATAAATGACGCTTAAATGAGTGAAAAGTTTCAAATATTAAGTCTCCTGGTCTCCATGTAAATCTGAGATATTCGTATTTCTGGAGTGAAATAATATTGTCGAATCGTTTCTGTATTAATGGGGCTTTCTAGAAATCACAACATGAAAAGCTCAGTTAGCAGGGAAGCTTTTAATTTGCTGGCACCAAGTATATAGAATTATATTTAACCGAAATTTCCTTAAATAAAACTAAAGATGTAATGAGGGAAACGACAAGTTGAAGAGGACGGAAAAGCTCCTCAGTCGAAATTGTGGAGAGGTTGGAGTAGACTGATATGATATACATATACTTGAAGACTTGATAGAATCAGGCTACAACTGTATGCAACTTCTACAATGCAAAAACAACTTTTTTCGATATGCGTTGATCCAACGCCCGAGTTTTGAGTAAACTGAGTCATATTTTACTCAATATATATATTGAATACATTTTACCACTAGTTAATATTATTAACTATGATTTTACTCAATGGTACATCATGCGTTTACCTATACTCCTTACGATGAGTTTGGCTGAATGCAATAATTCCCTCAATCAGTATTTTTAGTTGCATGTATCAACTCGGTGTACGTTTTTGCAGTGTATAGAAAACCTTCTAGTGCATTAAACGATAAACCTCAAATCATTCCAACCTCTTCATTCATTGATAGATTTGTCCATCCATTATTTTTTTCGTTCATTCATTCGTCAGTCAGAAAGCCAACCGAGTATTTAGAACCATAGGTGAAGACAGGTTTTATCAGGGTCTAAATGGGTGGTCCCAATATCAGTTAACAGCTAAATTTTAGCAATTTTGTCAGTTATCAGTTAAATTAAAAACAAAGAAATAATTATTTTCAAATTTATTAATTAAAAACAAAGAAATATCAGCTAACAGTTATCCTAAAAAGACACGGAATTCTCAGTTAACAGTAATTTTTTAGCCGTTTCTCAGGTTAACAGTTAACCCCATTCAGACCCTGTTATATCACTGATACACGTCCTGTCGAACAGATCAAGGGCGTTTAACTTTTACTGATAAAACTATTCAATTGTGCAATCATGAATTGATGCGGTCAAACCCTTACCAAACAAACCTTTTTGATTTGCTAATTGCAGATAACATTTATTACTCCAAAATCGAAAAATAGAATGATAAAACTAAAGTGCAATCTAAGATATAGTCGTACTACAGTGTTCAAGAATATCGACAAGATAAAAGGCAGTAGTATTTCCGTTTGATGTGACACGGGGATAAAACATTGTTAAATATAATCAGTCTTTTTATAGGAAGATATTATCGAGGTTTATCTGTAGGGTTGCATCATCCAATATCTATGGCCATTTAATTCCTTTTAATAGCTGGTATTCATAAGTCAAGTCCGTTCCCATCGTAAATTTAGATGTACAGTACGCTTTATCTCGGTGCCGGCAACTCCGGTCCCAGCTTTACCATGAAGCAGCTAAGAGTGATTTCTGACTCTCTACTCTACATGGATGAGATGCTAGTCCATTGCAGGTTGATTTTTATCCCGCGGGGGGAGGGACTCGAAGGTAAAAATATCGGATTTACTCGTTGTATATCTCTTAGCCGGTTAGAAATCAGCGGCTTTTAGGGTATTATACGATTGAAAATTTAAAATTGCGACATTTTTGGCATCCTATAGGGCCGGTATCGAAAAAGGAAAATCTCTTCAAAATCGTGCATGCCACGCCCTTTTATAAGGTCTTGCGGTATCTTATGATTTTTTTTTAATCCTGACCAGCATACTCACTATATACTGAACTAGAAGAAATTGACGCTATATAAAATATTATATTATTTATTATTATATTTTTTTCAAACCTTCCCTCGGGATTTTTATAAATAAACTGAGTACATGAATGCAAGTACTATAAGCGACAAGTGATTCAATAAAATCATGCAGTATAAAAGGTGTGCAAATCGCATATATAGAAGATTTGTTATCTTGTGAGATAGCACTGTAAAAGCTGTCTGGTAACCCTGCAATATCACTGATTACACATGCATGCATGCTAGAAATGAGGCAAATACCAGCAGAAATGACTACGCCTGTATTGCAAATGCTGCAGATGTGATCAGTATAAAAAAGCCATAAATAGCCATTTGTTGACGTTTTACATTACTTTTA
The DNA here is from genome assembly GCA_949775045.1 of Metridium senile. Classification (NCBI taxonomy): domain Eukaryota; kingdom Metazoa; phylum Cnidaria; class Anthozoa; order Actiniaria; family Metridiidae; genus Metridium; species Metridium senile. Next base: position 23,993,788 of record OX459096.1, on the reverse strand, counting down.
CTCCGACGAAGGGCTAAAGCTCGAAACGTCAGTAAAGTTAATAAGTCATTTTTAAGGTGTTACAAATTTCATTCAGTATATTATAACCTATCGGTTTACACTGCTGCTTGATTCAGAAAGCTAGTTACCAGTTTTTAAAACTGTTCCGATGATACTTATATTCGTAATTTGGAAACATTCCAGTGCACATGCACCATTGGAGTTATTACTATTTAAAAAAAAAACAGTTTTATTGTGTTTGTATACTAAAAATCTTGTTAAAAATTATATGAACCTTATTTATCTGAAAATTTTGTTTAGACTTAAATGTGGTACTATTGGCACAATTTTATTGTATTTCTTAAACAAACTTTTATATATTTATTAATGGAAAAATTGAAATGTGATATTTCTTTTTCATTAATTTTTATTTTTTTCTAGCTTATTTACGGGAGATTCCTCTCATATAAAATCCAAGTTTATGTAGTCTACACTTGCAACTAAATGACAGAAGAAAAATGAAGTAACTTAAATAGTTTTTTTTCCTCACAGATTCTGTTTACAAACAAAGGCATGGCATTGCATCGTATAGTTCTAAAAACATCATGCTTAAAATAATTATGATTATCTTCCGGACATGCGAAATTTTTTTTTATGGAGGAGTCGCAATAAAAATTGAAGAGGAAATTCAGATGGTCGCATTATAATAAATATTAACAGCTAAATCTAACACTATTCTATACAAGTGTGTTTACTCACCGTACAAAATACACGTCCATAGTCCCAGGCTCTTAATAGTATGGCTCTCGAGCTGAACGGCATTATCAACATCGTAATAAGAATATTAGAAATGGCCAAATTTATTATAAAAATGTTGGTGGTCCTTCTGCGTAGCAATTTACTCTTTAAAATAACACTGCAGACAGATATATTCAGAGAGAGGGAGGTCACCACAAATAGAAACAAGCATGTTGCCTCGATGATTTCTGTAGCTTCTAGAGTAGCATTGGTTGTAGTTCTCAGTGAATCATTGATTTGACGCATCGTTCTCTGGAGAATTGCTACTGTTTGAACACTTTGTGTTTACCCGAAGTTGTCAATTCTACTATTTGTGCGGTAATTCCGCTAATGTCGGCTCTCACAGCTGTTGGTTCAGTGATCGTTCTCATTAGAAAACTGGCATGCATTAAGGTTACATGGCTACGTTTAAGCTCAATTAAGAAAAAAGGCTTAAAACATCAAAGATTGTATTGAAGACCGCTAGCTGTATTGGCCATCGTGTAACGATGTGCCTTTCGAAAAGCTTGCTTATACCAACCATTAAACAATAGACAAATCATTAACACAAACTGCAAAGAAAATGAACAGAAACAGCCGACCATCGGCTTCCTGCCTCTCTCGTATCAAAATCAAATCGATCATCTTTCATTCAAAGATCAGTTTTTCACTAAAAATACTTTATTCAAATATTGCATGTGTTATTTAGCCGAGTATTCTATTGGTTGCTATTGGCTGGTGAAAGTGCTTTCCGTGATAAAACACTCACTGGAGGATGATTTGCAATCGTGCAAGAATATCACTCCTTAGTCTGAAGATTCGATTTATCACAAATCCTATTCTAGTTTTTGTAAAGTATTTCCCTCGGTATAAGATATTTTTGTTCAGTGCAAGTGTCATCATCTTTTTACGATATACATCAAGTTTAATCTTTCTCGACAGCTGTAAATGTTTAAACAGGATCCCATCTTAGATATAATACATACAATAATTTTAAAAACAACAATTGTGCCTTAATTTCATAAGGAGTTTTTTATTCTTCACTGTTCTCTATAAAAAAAAACTGTTCAAATAACAACAACGATAAAGATAAAAAATAACAACAACAAGTCTACTTGCTTTCGTCACTTTTTTGTGAAAAATACTGAATATTGTGTACAACAAGGGTTCTTTTTCTTATTGGTTTTCTGTCTCCACAGCTTCAAATTGCAACAGCTGATACAGTACAAAACCTTGCATGAGGTTGGCAGCAGATTTCATTTCGTTGAAGAATTGATTGATTACGTCATTATGGGGATTGTTTTGTCATCAATCAGGGTTAGCAACTAAAGCACTTGTCCAACTATAAATCCAATACATATTCCAAATTCAAGATACAAGGGATATTACAGGCATAAATAAATAAAATAAATCATTGTTTTACGTCAAGATACATGGAGTTGTTACTGAATCGCCCTAGCCAGTGGCTAATGTTTAAGTATATTCGATACTACCCCTACCGGCTATATCAACAATCACTGTCGCATCTGCCGCACTACATTTCACCCTCTGAAGCCTGAAAAGGATGTCGGTATTTCTTCTCTTGTTATCGATTTTAAGCATATTTTGGTTGTATACGTGTTCGAAAAATTAAGGATATCATATATAATATGATATTACCGATATCCTTTTCAGGTTGGACGATAGCTTTGGCTGCGATAACAATTTAGGTGTATTATACCTAAGCATACAACACTGCTCACAATTATTGATCAAAACAAAACGAGAATTTGTCATTCATGTTCTTCTAATGATTTGTTGATCATGACATGTTTTGGTTACTTAATTCGTAGTTTTTGCTTTTTGGAATTAGTCATTGACTATATAGTATCTCTGATTTTTAAATAGAATGGAATTGCTATAAACCATAGTTAATATTGCTATTAACTATGTATAAACAAACAAAGAAACCAAAAACCCAAGCAAACAAACAATTGAATATTATCAATAAAGAAAAATAATTAAAAAAAAATGATAAAAAAAATAAACAATTAAAAAACACTATTAAAAAAACAAACAATAACGACTAACTTTTGATGCGAACCATGCATTGAATCACGTTGAATCAAGACAGATTCAGCTAGTCAAAATGGCAAAAAGGCATAAAATACATGGTATAAATGTGATAGCGCAGCTGGGGGCGGTTTTTAGGAACAATCTTTGACAGAATGACAGCGTTGTAATTTCTTTTTTTGGATTGAAAGACTGCTGACTACATGTCAAGATTATAAACAACATTTCCCGAAGCGTTATAGCAATGTACGTAATGTCATGTGACGTCATTGTAATGTTTCAAACCACTGACCAGGATTGTGAGCCCACGTTCCGTCTTAACCAACAAATCAGTGCGTATCATCAATGTCCTAATCAGAAAAGCTCCATGGTCGCAGTGTTTTGCTCAGTTGATGTTTTTCAATACTTAACAAACCAGCTGCTTATCTCACAGCGAGATAACGACAACGATTCACATTTTCGTGCATTTTCTCATGGCTAACTATCTAAATATTGCTTTGTAACCAAGTCTGCAAAACTGACTTATTAGCATTGAACCCGTGCATATCTGCAAAGCGGTGTCGCGCAAATATAAACAGACCACACTCCAAAGCTCCATCTGTCGAAAAAGCTTTTCCTTAATTAAGGGGGGTTATTTATGAAGCTTTGTCAAACTTCCGAATTCAAAAGCGATAAATAAAACAAGAGTTATATAACTGAAAGGTTTTAATTGCCAATAGAAAAATTAGCGAGCCTATTTCGGAAGAACATTGATTAGGACGCGTGAATTTCACTTGACACTTGACACCTCCTTCGAAGGAACAATTCGTATCAATGCTAGAGAGTAAAATTGATCTTACTTTTCTGTTTTTATTTTTTATTGTTTTGTTCAGTTGGTTAAGTTTTCAACTCAGGCTAGGTTTACACGGGACCGGACGAATTTTTGACCGGACAAAAGATCGACCTAGACATGCTGTTCACACCGATCATTATTTTCGTTTTGTTCAGACGAGACCATCGGAACCGGGCAATTGTAAGTGGTTATAACATCTTTCCATGCGCACTGGGCTGATTATGGCTACGTTTGAACGGTACCGGACGAATATTTGACCGGTCAAACTGTTTACAACGTACGGGTCAATTTTTTGACCGGGACGGCTGAAAAATCGTCCTCGAATTTGCAGGTCGAATATTTGACCGGTTGGGCGTCCAAATTATTGCACGTTTAGCGCGGTCCCGTGTGAACGGAGCCCCTAAGCGGATGTTCTTTTTGACCGGCCAAAAATTCGTCCGGTACCGTGGTAACGTAGCCTCACTCTCAAATATTGCTGGTTTCTTTAATAGAAAACTTTATTTGGTGTCATATTTTCTTTTGTTTGATTTTATGTTGACTATATATTGTCGCTTTTGTTATGATTGTTTGTTCATCAAATCTAGTAAATCTCTCAGTGGTAGTCATGCTCAATTGTTGAATACTAATATCACTAGTCTGTTTCAAAACATTTTTTTCATTGCCACAAGTATTTAGTGATGAAAATTCTTCGTTTTGTAATTTTTGACATAGTTTTTCATTTGTACATATCACTGAAGAGATTACGGAGAGAATTTTTTTATTTTCATGAACGAGTGAAAAATACATTTTTAGCGTCATAATTTTAACAAAAACAAAAACACCAACATTTGTTCAACAGCCCAACTGAATTCTAGCGATATGTATATGTTAATACATACTAGTGTATTTTTATGTTAAAACCCCGGAGTAAAAGAGACCATCTCTGTCTAGGGATATGTAGTTTTTATAGCCACTTTTGTTTTCCTTGGCGCAGCCGAAGCAAACCGTCGGTTCCAGTGCAAATCCTACCCACTCTTCCCAATCCCCACTAGAGCCTCTGGAACCCAGGGTAACCATACATACACGCACGCATCACCTCGTGCTGTATTTGGATTCTCGTTCATTCTACAGCCAGCAAGAGCGTGTATTTGACGGTAAAGCACGAACCAGAAGTCTTTATATAACCCTTTTAATATTCAAACTGAGTGCACAGCATTGAATAAACGATTACAAAATGTGATAAACAACGGCCGACGAAGAGTATTTCGGTCTTATAATGTTGGTAAGTTTGTTGCCTCGCATAAATGGTCAATGAAAACCGGTTTCAACCCGCGCTTTTTCAAGCCAAAGCTTGGTAGCCTTGTAAAGGCAGTTGTCAATGACCAAAAAATTCTTACTTTTAATTAATATTTGCGATTGTAAGGGAGGATGTTTGCGCATTTAATACAGCATGAAAATCGTGCAGTAATGCCATTAAAACATGAAAATTATTCTGTAAAGCCAGTTACAGGGCGCAGATGAGCCAATCAGATTCCAGGATTTTGTAATGTGCATGACTTTTGAATATTTAAACTGCATAAAGCACAGAAAGCACGTTTTCTATTCCTTTTATAAAATAAAAAATTGACATATTTGATCAACATGCAACCGCGCGTGCTGTGTGCTCTCATAAAGCACGCGGCTCAACCAATCAGAATGCGAGATTGCTAATAGTTATTTTATTAACGTTCTTATAACGATTAACGTCCAAAACATCAGTAGTTGTCGACTAAACTATCTTTAAATAGTATAATAATAGTTTTTCCAATTGTTTCCTTACACACACCGATGTAGACTTCGACTCTTTATAGCGTCATGTTAGCAGATCATCCATCAATGTATATGCTCAATTTTCAACAGTTTTTTAATCATCATCATAATCATCATCACCCAGTCGAGCTAGCTCGGACTTCCCACACCCTGTCCCTCCAACCGCTTCTATCCTGCATTGCCGCGGGCAGTTCTTCTGTTAGGCAGCCCGAATATTAATCGTCCCGTAATTGATCGATGTAGGTACGTGCGGGACGACCAACAGAGGTGGTGCCGTGTTTGAGCTGCCATAGTAAGAGATCGCGCTGGCCAATTATTCTTTGCTGCGCCAGCAGTGGCCTACAAACTGCAGTCTTCTCTCCCTGATGGCTATAAATACGGGAAGTATAGATCCGTATTGGTCTTTGTTGTTTTTTAATAAGTCTTGTATATTTTTCCTCATGAACATGAAAAAAACTTTCGTTGTTATATAGTTTAATTTGATAATCCAATCTAGAAGGAGTTTTTGTAATAAACAGTTTTCAAATTAGCACTGCATAATTATAGGAACAAATAAACATTAACACATTTTTCTTTGAGCCAATCATGTTTTTAAACAAGTTATGACTTCTAAATAAACAAGTTACAATATACATCAAAAACCATCAAAAGCCAGCCGATAACTGGGGTTTTTCATTCTTAATTATGCTTCGAGACTTACAAACCGAAAAATGGCAAAAACAGGCGAAAACGGTATTTTATAGTGATCATATAACCAATTGTAGGTTTGTATTCCTTTTTTAACAATTATCAAATTAGGCCACCATTATTCTTTTAAGCTCAAGAAGTTTACAATGATTAAATGTTGTTATACAAGTCCAAAGGCGCCGAAGGAAATGAATCCTAGTCGAAGTGTTGCTATTGTCCATCCGTGTGTACATTATGTACTTTATGAATTGCAAATACTTTGTCAACAAACAAACTGTAGTTGACTTTGAAATCTGACCATCGTGTGATCAACAACAAAGCTACTTGAAGGTGAATGACTATTGTAACCACTTTTAAACTCGTGTTCTCTAGTTGTCTTCTACTGTAAAAAGACTTTCTGATAATTTGGAGGTGATCTTCTCATTCACGAAGAGATTCGTTAATAGGTGTGCTTAGCAAAGACGAGAAAAAGCAAAGTTTAAGGTTGGTAAACATGGATGTGTTACAACTGAATCCCTTACATCTTTGAGCATTAGTGTTTCGTGTGTCCAGCTGCTTTTAACTGAATTTACAATTGTTTTACAGAACTGTAGGGCTAGTTCATTATTCATTTTTCATTGTTTCCATGAAAATGAAATTCTGAAAAAAAAACTGCGCACCGAGTACGTCACTTAAATTGACTCTTTCAATATATGATGGTTTCTTGGATTGTCTTGTTATGCACTCTCAACTTCTATAATCTTTATTGAAGACGCCCATGATATCAGATCAACTAGTTGGACTATTTGAGCCGCGGTGAGCAAGGTAGCAACGATTCAATAATCATCTATAATAAGCCGTTGTTATTCCAGAGAGCTTATGTCAAGGGACTATACACAAACGACATCTGTTTATTGAACAAAAAGCTTAAGAAAGCTCAATATCATTGAACAACATACTCTACTAATAATCTATTTAATACCATCTTTTTCCTTCTCTTACAGAAACCAAGGTCGATCATGGGACACGGCAATGATACCGTAATCCACGTTGATTTACCATACTCGGAAAAGATCCTTGAGAGTGTTGCACTTATACTTGTATTGGTCGCGTCGTCGTTTCTGAACATCACAACATGTGCAATCATAGCACGAAACAAACTCCTCAGAACAAGACCAGCCAATGTGTTTGTAGCTAACCTCTGTTTGTCTAATATGGTGTTAACATGGTTCGTGATACCGTTTAGTTTAGCTACTCTACTTTGGAATAAGCATGATGCCTATTCTGGACCAGCTTGCACGGTAAGCAAAGTGTTCTACAGTAAACGGCGTTATTTAGCTATAGAGATGTGTTTTTATTTACATAGCTAACAAAAATTGTTCATTGATAAACCTTTTGTTCGGTTCTTATAACCATGCATGTTCATAAAATTTGTTACACCGTAAAAAATGTTGACTTTACTTTACTGACGTTTCGAGTTTTAGCCCTTCGTCGGAGTAAAAAAGTGTTAACGGTGTTACAAATTTCATTATATTACCTATGGTTTATATCAAACACCGACGCAGCCTATACTAGTTTACTCGCTATAGTTTCCATTTACATGTTCATAAAGATGATCTAATGGATCAAAAACGGTCGAAAAGTGAAACAAACAATAATGCATCTTAAAACTGGCTCATATAACCACAAGGTTACCCCATTAACTTGAACATAATCTAGAATTTTGGAAAAAAGATCATAGTTTTTTTCATATTTGTGTGTGTCTTAGATAGGGTACTGATTGATTTTTTAAAGAAACATTTGCAACAAAGCACTTCGTTATCTTGGCAGGAATAACACTGAAATAGTTTCTGGAATAGGATTGATTTTTTTTACTCTCGAGTAACGTGTAATATTTTTACTACCAATGATGCTAGTATACAAAGTCATTTCCTTTTCCCATTTTGATCATTCACTTTCCCCACGTATCAGAAACACCGTATGCAATCTTGAAAACAATGCCATTACCATAATATATGGTATTGTTGGTGAGAAGTAACAAAAGACTTTGATTAGCGCGCGAGATGTTTTTCTCTTTTTTAACAGGTACGGTTGAGATTGCAACAGAACAATAGGCATATCTTTTATACGAATATGTTATATTTCCATTATCGTGAATATCCTTCTGAGTTATGTGGTTTCTTTTCTATTTAATTTCAGTTCAACGGGTTCTTCAGTGTGGCAGGCTGTTCAGCCATCGTTCTAACGTTATGCTGTATCAGTATAGATCGCTATATCGCTGTCAATAAATCCACTCGATACCGTACAATCATGACAACCAAGCGGGCACTCTACATGACATTAGCAACCTGGCTCCAGTCTCTACTCTTTGCCTCGCTCCCAGTCCTCGGTTGGTCACACTACGAGTATCATCCGGGTACTTTACACTGTTCGCCGTCATTCAGCTCAAACTGTTCTTTGTATATATTCCTATCTATAATAGGATTTATTGTTCCTATTGTTGTCATGGTAATAACCTATATAAAGATATTTCAAGTGATAAGGAGACATTCCAGGATCGTTACAAGTTTGACTATGATGTCACATGCACCAGTGCCAACGCAAAGGACTCTGGTTGACGAGGTGCAAGGTGAGGAGCTGCAGGGTAAATGGTCACATAGTCACGACTCACAGAGTTCTTTATTGAGAAAAACAAGAGATAGTTTACCAAGAAAGGATGATCAATCTCCACCACTTTCGCCGTCGTCTATTATCACTACGAATGGTGATGGTTTACAACCGTCACAATATGTAACGCAATCTTACAATCTGACACGTGACACGTTACAATTAATAACGCAATCTAATAAAGAAACCCTCGACTCACAATATGCAATGCAAACAAACGATGTAATGCGTGACTCACAAGTTGTAATAGTGCCCAAAGAAACGACGTGTGACTCACAAGCTGTAACGCAATCTGACGATGTAATGCGTGACTCACAAGTTGTAATACTGCCCAAAGAAACGACGTATGACTCACAAGCTGTAACACAATCTGACGATGTAATGCGTGACTCACAAGTTGTAATACTGCCCAAAGAAACGACGTGTGACTCACAAGCTGTAACGCAATCTGACGATGTAATGCGTGACTCACAAGTTGTAATACTGCCCAAAGAAACGACGTATGACTCACAAGCTGTAACACAATCTGACGATGTAATGCGTGACTCACAAGTTGTAATACTGCCCAAAGAAACGACGTATGACTCACAAGCTGTAACACAATCTGACGATGTAATGCGTGATTCACAAATGGTAACGCAATCCTACAATATAATGCCAAATCCCTACGCTTTTTTCGGAGAATTAAAGACTACAGGACACTCAGGATCAGATGTTGCATTACACGGTAATAATGATAATATAAGAACACAAGAAGAAAGCCCAGGTGTTTCTAATCTCTCGATGCGTGCCGATGACAAAGCACCTCAAGGCACTAGCAATGACGCCATCCAGAAAATCACGCAGACAAATATTATCCTCGGGAAAAACATGAGACGGATGTCATCCAAGGAATATAAGATAGCAAAAACTGGGTTACTACTATTGGTGCTGTTTCTTATTCTATGGCTTCCTTATTTGGTGGTGAATTCTTGTTCCACTAATATCAATGCACCTACAAGAGTCTTCCATTTTGCGATGTGGCTAGTTTACATGAACGGTGTCGCTAACCCTATTGCTTATGCATTCAACAACACGATAGTTAAAACTAAACTGAAACAGGTATTCCATAGAACATGTCATCCGTTTTCCAAGAAATGATCACTAAACTGAAAAGGATATTCTATATATATAGAACATGTCATCGATCTGTTTTCCTAAAAATGGTCACTAAACTGAAACAGATATTCCATAGAACATAACATGCCATCCGTTTTCCAAGAAATGATTACTAAACTGAAAAGGATATTCTATATATATAGAACATGTCATCGATCTGTTTTCCTAAAAATGATCACTAAACTGAAACAGATATTCCATAGAACATAACATGTCATCCGTTTTCAAAGAAATGATCACTTAACTGAAACAGATATCAGGGGCAGATATTACCCCTATTTTATTCAAGACATTTAGAGACCGGACACCCCCTAACACCTTAAGAGCCCTTCATTTGAAGAATTTCTGGATCCGCCCCTGTATATCCCATAGAACGACATGTCATCAGTTTTCAAAGGGAGTCTTCCATTTTGTCAGGTGGTATATAAACGGTGTTTATTTATTTATTTATCTATTTGTGTTGCTACTGGTGCTATTGTCCCAGGTATTTCATATTACCTTTTCGCGGTGACTATACACTTACTTCAAAAATTATTGTCACAATCAAAGCTCCAGTCCACACTCTGACATCCTTTGCAGGCATCAGAGCGTCGACTGTGGCTTTGATTGCGATAATGATTTAAAAAGAAAAGATGTATATGGATAACGGGGTTCGGCAGTACTGGTTTAGTTGCTCTGGTCTACATGATCCAGTCCTTGACCTATTAATACCAATAACAAATAAAACAACGCAAACCTTCTTATAAATCAAATGTATGTAATTTATTTCATGCGTTTTTATAATAATCTTTATAAAAAGTCTGATCGATAAATAATTTAAAAAACAGCCATGTTTTTAGGGGCGTGCTGATTCAGAACCCCTTTGTCAATTAGTAATTCCTGTATTCCTTAAGAATGTAGGCTGCTATAAAGTCCCTACTTGTACGCGAAAACAACGATGAAATAAGGTGAAGTACGTTCGAGAGAAGCGTTGGCAGAAAAGGAAAGAGGATGTAATGATGGATGAGTTGCTGTTTGCAACCATTATTGACGAAGAGTGCTCCTGGAAAGCAACGTCAGTTTAAACATCTAAAACCCACGAAAATTTATTATTTAAATTCCTATCGAAAGCTATTATACTATTGTCCGCCTTTCTACTAAAGGAGAGGGTAACCCTGGATTTGCTAATCGTCTAGCAGAATGTGCATACCATACTGGCGCAGCCAATTCGGTCAAGTTTCTTGCTTCGATTGAAGTAAAGGTTGTATTGTCTGGTGATTCTCTTTGTGAGAAAACAGTATGATTTGAATTCTGTGATTCTTGTTCGTTTTGTGTTTCGTTGTTAAGTAATACTTGTTCTGTTTCATGTTTTTCTGTTTCTTCTTGAGCAAATTCTTCATCGCAGCCAACCTGCACCGACGCATCGCGTGTTTCAACTGCAAGTAAAGAAATACCGAATTTAACTTCGAGGACAAAAATGAGCATGTAAATTACCATGTGGTATTGTTTGACTATATATGGCGGACAGGAAATGTTAATATATCGCATTCTGGGCGCCGCATTCTGCGTCTTGCAAGATATACTGTAATATATTCAAACAACAAAACTTGTATGTGTCCATGGTACCGCACTACACTGCAAAAACGGCTGAGTAGATACAACATTGACAAAATATTGTGTAAATCATTGCATTCACCTGGCAGGATGACACTTTATAGTGAGTAAACTCAACTTATCATAAAGAGTAAATTAAATGTAAATGTAGGTGTACCATTGAGTAAAATGTACTCAATATAATTAGTAAAACCTGACTTTCTGCATGCAGTGTAGGACAAAGGTTCTTCGAGGAGACTCAGTCGTGCACAATGCAACTGTAGACATGGAAGGATTGTGTAGATCCCAAAACTCAGTATTGTAAGTAACATATATGCAATGTTGATGTTCTAGCCAGACATATACCCTACTAATTTGGGAGACTGACGTACACTCGCTACCTCTACATTAACTGTTTTAGCACATAACTCTGCTCAGACAGACAAACATAAACTTTACGCAAACATATAGACACGAGAGCACACAAACAAACCAGCTTTTTCATGTTTCACTAACACTCACCTTTTCGCTTGCAAGAAAATATGGTGTCAAAGAAGAAAATAGCAGTAAACAACGCAACAACCGCAGCAGCTCCTGGAGCAATACTTTGAATATATCGAACATAATCACCACAACCAGGGCAGGACGCTCTGAAAAGAACAACATTTGTTGTGAACTGTAGCTTGTTGTCTCTAGCTTTAAAATCTAGCACAAACAAGAGAGCATAAATACTTACGCTCTCTTGCTTTAAATATACAGACGTTTTGATCTGTGAACCACAGATCTTCTTCACTAATATAAATCCCGACTTAAACTATTGCTAGCTTTCATGTGACGTCATCCAAAAGTCAAAACTGTGATCTAAACTATATATCGTATAAAGACATTTCTAAAATATATGCGATATATAGAAATCAGTGGCATAAGTCACAGGTTGAAAATTTTGAAAATTGACCAGAATATGTTGAAAGTTGAAATGTATTACATACGAAATAGTCTCCTTTAAAGTTCCATGCACCATCTTGAAAGGGCCTTTGCATCGAAGCGAGATGAACGTTGAGCATGCGGGAGACCCGTCTCTATCATTGCAAGCTCAACACTGGTCTCGCTTCGATGCAAAGGCCCGGCTACCTTTCAAGATGGCGCAGGGAACTGTGAAGGGGAATATTACGCTTTTGAATTTGATGATGACGTAGGTGCAAGCGGCCAGCAATATAGGACATTTACATTGTTGCATTTGAAACTATAATATATAATACGTTATGCATGATGTGGACATATATAGGCAACAATATTACATATTGCGAAGTTTGGAGCTCACACCCAACTTCACCACTAACACATAATCATCAGTCCGGATCAGTCACCAAATTTGGCTACCGTGGTTTGTTGTCTAAAAGGATTATGACGTCATTATTCCGGTGGCTCATTTCACCCGCCGTAACATTCTGTTTTGGGGGTTTTGAGGATATTTCATCAATATCTTTGCGAGATTAACATATACCATGTTGAAGAGTATTATTCAGAGTACAGTTTCAGCTTATTACCGGAGTGATGAAGCAAAGTGATGGCAAACGGTGAGTAGATTTACTAACCACATTGGTACTTCAAAGCAACATTTCAAACCCCAGTTTCCTAAATACATTGTCTACGGTCTCTCCATATGATTTTTTTGGTTCTACGAAAAAAATATAGAGAAATTCAGAAGATATTCATCTTCCATTGTGCGAAGTCTCAACATGGGCCGGTCTATAGAACGGTGGGCCGCTTTGATTTTGTCTCCGGGTATACAATTTGCCTAAGTAATATACGCGTACTGCACCTTACATGTTTACGTTTAAGAGTTCGCTCTATCGGTCGCTAAAGGCTGTGTTTTATTTGTCAATTGGCTTCGCAGCTAGTGTGAAGCTGTTCAAGAGTATTTCGTGAATAGCTACATGCATATATATCACTATGAAGAACTATGGAGTATAACTTCTGCTATAGAGATTTGACACTTGAATCAGTGCAGGCATGTGTATATTTTGTCTGTTAATTAAGTTTTAATTTAACCAATATGTTTCTGCTTGCTCTCTTTCAGAAAGTCAAAGCTCACATTATGAATATCTTGAAGACCGTTGTCGAATATGTAGATCAAACGTACGTGACGATTCCAGAAAAGTCAAAGCTTCTGTTTTGAAGACTGAATGTGATGACATCTGTAATCTAAACTGAATTTATGTCTCCCTGATGTACACCCGCCGTTTCTATGTCACAAATGCCGAAAAATAGCACAGAGATCACGTAAGGCGAAAGGAAATGGCAAGAGTTTTACTTCATATAAAGTCCCTGTTGTATGGGGAAAGCATAACGTGACTCTGATTGCCCTTGTGCTAAAATAAAGGAAGGTCAAAGTACCATTAGATACTAGCTTGACAGACTCTGACAGTGATAACAAATGTGTTGATTACAAATGTCTTAATTTTTACACAGAGAATCAGAAAACAATATCAGTTACTTGAATAAAACAATACAATATAAAACAATCTCTAAGAACGACAATTTATTTATTATTTATTTGTTTTAAATGGTTACCTTCAGGCAGTCCCAAACATTCTATTTCTTGTAGTTTAAACTGTTTTCTTGTACAAAGGAAATATAGACTAAAGCGGCGTAAACAGAAGATACTCGGAACCGTATTTCATACAAACAGTTCATGTGGGTTTCCATTTCAAGAGCAGAATGTCAAAATGTCTTAATATTATAAACGCATATAACCTTACTAAACTTTCACTCGATATATACATCGCGTTCTGAAATATCTAGATCAATCTATCGAATTCAGGTTTGCGATGTCGTTGCATGCAAAGACAAAGTGAGATACAAATGGAAATTTGAAGATCTGACGTAAGAATACTTCAGTTATGGAATAATATGATCAAACGACTTCTCAGTCGTAAACAATTTCGGGCGCCATTTAGATTTTAGTTGTGGGCCGGTTAGCGTTCATTTAGGTGTGACGTCATAAACTAAAAACGTGCTCTGATTGGCTGTTCTACTGTTTTGATTTCTCAAATACCACAACAAACCACGGTAGCCAAATTTGGTGACTGATCCGGACTGATCATAGCCAATCAAATATTCGCTATATCCATAATATTTTAACATTTTTAACAACAATACACTACAAAGCTACATATAATAAAAATATAACGCATGTACTTACTTTGGATCTTTCCTGGGGTTTAGTTCCTGTATAATAGCTATTACAGCACCGCTGGATAATTTATCAGTAAAGCTAATGGCACCGTAAATAAATGCACCAGATTTCTAGGAAAAAAGAAAACATTGAAAACATTTGATCAGTACTAGTTTTTTTATAATGCTTTGCACGCACTCCCCTTCGTCTCTATATTTGTCTTTTAGTGTGCGTCTTCTTTATTCTCACGTTTATTTTAAAACTACTTACATCTCGTATTTTTAGCATGCGTAGCCGGCACTAGTAAGAAGGGAGAGAGAGAGGGGGAGGGAGGGAATGACAATACTCAGGGTTTTAAAATAATTGATATGAAGTCGCTGCCTTTGTAAATTACATTTGCAAATGGTTAAAACTTCGCGTCTTTTCCGAAAAGGAAGTTAAACTAGAGGTCCCGTCTCTCCAAACTCACTAATTGCTTAGGGAGGGACTTCCCACACATGCAACATTCAGGAGAGTAGGCCAATGAGTTGCATTGCCTATGTATACGACTAACGACAACACTAACCCATTACTTTATTCTGGGAAAGGATTATACTGTGCGACTCGCCGAACCGTAGTCACTTACAAAAACATTTGATGAATTTTTGACATTTTTTTGACATTTTTTCATCTCAATGTCTATATCGACAAAAATAATGACAAAAATTCAAAAAGCAAAGAAAAACATAGATGACTAGGTAAACCTACCTTATCATGTCCGATCATTTCTGATATTAACGATAGAGCAGTAACAAGCATGATAGAGCCTCCAGTTCCCATCAAGACAGTAGTAGCATAGATAGAATTACGACCCTCGATTGACTGAATAAAATACCATACACAAGCACCAAGGGCCATTGTTGTACCAATACAATACGTTACCTACAGTAAACAATAACATTAGTCCATCGTTAGAAATGACACTTGGGTAAAATTAGTAAGATAATGTAGATAATGTCTGTGAGGCAGTAAATAATGACATTAGTCCATCGTTAGAAATGACACTTGGGTAAAATTAGTAAGATAATGTATATAATGTCTTTGAGGCAGCAAACAATGTCCTATTTAATTAAAAAACAAATGTAGTAATTGAGTAATTGAGTAATAATAAATATTAAGATGAACGCACGAGTGTGCTGGCGGGGATCGGCAAAACACGAGAGAAGTGTTAGGAGAAGCACGACGCGAAACGGAGTCCTTCTCAACACTTCTCTCGTGTTCTGACAATTCCCAAGTGCTTTTCCCAACTGCATAGCCTCCTTTGGGATTCCTTTGTTGATATATTTATATCGTTTTTTTCTCCTCACCACAGGAAGCCCGATGAAAAGAGATATAAGAGATGCCTGCGGAGGATACATACATCACAGCATAGCAAACAAGTTTTCTATTTCTTTTAAAAAATACAACACTTGTCCAACATGTCAACAAGCTGCTGTGTGCTCTATATCAACCAATCAGAATGCATCATTTTTGATAGTTGTTTTATAATAGTCGAGTGAAATCGATTTTTATATTCATCGATCGAGCCTGAGGAAAATCAATCATCCATGGCGATGATGATATAAGATTATAATATTAAAAATGATGAATAGTAATATTGTTATCAATCCATACATACTTTACTTCCTAACTTTTTCGTCATAGGTTTTACACAAACACTGGCCAACACACCACTGATTAGAACAACAAGAGGAAAATATGCAATTGCTTCCTGAAAACAAGAGAATAGTTAGTTATGTAACATTTCAAACACGGGGAAGAATTATTCCTCCAATTTCAAACGCCGAGAAGTGGGGTAAAAAAAACCTCGAGGCTCAGTCGAGTTTTGTAGGCGAACTTCGAGGTTTTTGGAAATAGGAGGAAGCACTCTTTCAATTGTTTGAAATTACTTCTCAAATTTGAGATATTTCTTGGGAAAATCAAAGCAAAAGTTGACTAAATTTGATCCCATTTTCAAACTAACGGTTGTGATTTACCGCTTTGTTTTCGTGAGTGTGAGAACTCCATGCTTGGCAACAATTCAATACAGTAGGTAACTATATATTGCAACTCACCTTTTGAAATTGCATAGTGTCCGTAAGATAGAGAGGAAGATAGGATTGGGAGATGTTCACCACTAGACGAGTACACATGTAGATAACTGCAACCTATGAACGATAAACGAAGGTGTATAGGAACAGTACGTTACTAGCTACAATCGTTTCCACTCTTCTGATGATGTCGGTGCCCTTCTACAAACAGTAGTATATGGCCTTAAATCAACTCTTATAATTACATACAATGCTATTGAAGGACAACTTTAATATTCTTCAGTACGTTCTAATCCTGAGGAAAACATGGCTTAAACTCTCTAAGAAGCAATTCAGTGAGCGTACGTACCTGTAATGAGAGGGGATGATTTGCATGATTCGTAATTCAGTGCTATAGATTTGTCAGGGATAATAGAAATGCTACTTTCTCATAGGTTATGGGAAGGGTTGATTTTGGTGACTAATTCCCGCTTTTCTTCACGGCATTTAATAATCTTATTTCTAATTCATTTGTTATCTGTTTTGTTGAACTGAGGTGCTTAATATAGTCAACACACGATCGACGTACAGTCGCCCCTTCTCATCCCATGCATGGGTCAACAACACCTGCACGAGCTGTCAAACTATAAAATATGGCTGAGGTTATTTTCATCAGTAATTCAGTTGCATGTTGTATTGAAAGTTTCAAAGACCGCTTAAGGTTCCGCTTAAGGCGGAAAAGTCTTGATGTCAATTATTCTACCTTATACAAATTTGGATCCTTTAGCCATTGTTTTTTCGTCTTACACTGCGTCTTAGGACAGCTATCACGTGCTGATCTATCAATGATTTCCAACGGCTGTTTCTCTGTGTCAACTAGAGGTGTTTGTTCACAAAAGCTAGCATTACTACTTTCTGTACTGGACACGGCTCCTTCTGCCGGCTTTGATAGTTGAGGTTTGTCGTCACATAGTGAAACAAATATTACGGGTGATGTACCACTTCGCCGTGCATTATCAGGCTGGCAGGCAACTTGGGTGGAGGCTGTCAAGAGATAGAGTCAATTTAGCATCGATCTGAACAAAGCAAGCAAGCAAGCAAGCAAGCAAGCAAGCAAGCAAGCAAGCAAGCAAGCAAGCAAGCAAGCAAGCAAGCAAGCAAGCAAGCAAGCAAGCAAGCAAGCAAGCAAGCAAGCAAGCAAGCAAGCAAGCAAGCAAGCAAGCAAGCAAGCAAGCAAGCAAGCAAGCAAGCAAGCAAGCAAGCAACTAACCTTTCTTATTGCCATTACAGTGTTTTTCTACCATCTTCTTTTTCTTTTCTTCATGTTTTGCTTTCCAATTCAAAAGAGCTTCAGACTTTGGCTCTTTTGTTACGGCGTGGAATATTAAATTGAAGAAGTTACCCGTCCCAACAATTATCAGGGATAGATACTATATGAAAAACAAATCATATCAGTAAAAACAGTGAGTACTATGTTTTATTTTGTATGTTTTGAGGTTCAATCTTGCAGACATATACACATATATGGAAAATAAAACGGGAAATTCAGATAGTATTGTCGCTTACGGGAGATGGTCGCTTACGAGAGTGGTCGTTCAGATAGAGTCAACTGTAACTAAATAATATTCATGCACGTATTAATTATCACGTAATCACTTTGTGCTATCTATGTGATATCAGTCTGTATGTCTACCAGGGGCGTACCGTCTATTACGCAAATACGCATGCACGTGCGTACTTGAGAAGGGAGATTTTTAAATGTTTTTTAATCGTTTTCCATGTATTTGTGTATACCCGTGCGTACTTGTTAAAATGACCACGCTACGACCCTGTCTACTTACCATGAACTGCTTCCACGCACTTGGTAAGAGCTCGGCATCTGAATTCTCACCCAGTAAAATCCATGTTACAGTGTAGACATATATACCACATATAAACGTCAGTGCAGATCTTTAAAATAAACATTGTATGGCGTTATAGCTAATAAGTTTGAATAGATGAGACATAGGAATCCCAAGACATACACCCTTTCCGAGAAAGGTTGTCCCCGTGAAAAGCACACAAGCTAGTGGCGCAAAAGATAAGGGATCAGTTCAGAAACAAAATGTGCATTCAGCTCGCCTTTCTTTTGTCTGCATGATATTAAAGTCAAAATAATAATGATAATAAGTTATTTCACACTAACATATTGACAAGTGTAGCAATGTGGCCATGAAATCCCGGCGTTCTAGTAAAGTATACATAGGTTACCCATAATCCCCTGCGCTACTAGCTTGTAGGCTTTTCACTTCACGGGTGATAACGTTTCTAGGAAAGGGTGTATATTTCTGTGCTTGGAATCAATGTTATAGTTAACATTAGGCAATATGGCTGGTATTATGTGCAAATTATGCTGAGCAATTTTGAAAACATTTGCTATTGTTTTGGGTTGATTTCTACTCTTCTCTTTTTTTTTGCTTTATCCAGACGGAAAGGTTTGTTTTAGTTCATGACATTTTCAGTACTGGGGCTTCCTGCCTTAGCGGTTTAAAATATCAAGTTGACTAATTTTTCTTGCCTTGACCGTGGCCCAAAGGATAGAAACTCTTATGTAGGGTCAGAAAGCCTAGATTATTTATAGTTTACATACGTATAAGTTTAATGGAGCTTTTCCGACTTAAAGATAATGTTTCTTGCGCTAGAATCACGAACAGGAAGCAAGATATATATCATCGGTATCATCGTTCGCATCAATTTACACATTATATATTCAGTTTTTGTATACTATCGTTATCATTATTTGTCATATAAATCTAGTTTTATCATTTGTCATATAGTTTTAATAATCGTTATCACTCTTTATATCATTATCATCATTTACTCATCGACGTCGTTAACATATTCATTGTTGAAATCTCGATTATATCAATTTCAACATGAACATTATGAGTTCTTTTTTATCATTTATATCATCACCATCATCACCATCATTGTCTATCATCACTCAGTAATATCAACGTCAACATTTATACCATCGATCATGATCAGGCCTAGTCTGGGACCTTAACTCGCCTTAACTCGTGCAAACTCGCCTTAACTCGCACAAACTCGCATTAACTCGCACAAGCTCGCAGTAAATTACTCAATGTCATAATGCACAGGGAATTGCCTTAACCTCATCTCACAAAGCTGAAATATACACATATAAGTCATGTTCTTTTAGTGTCACTCCAAGTTATGGGATTTTTCCTTAACTCGCCTTAACTCGCCTTAACTCGCCTTAACTCGCCTTAACTCGCCTTAACTCGCCTTAACTCGCAGCATTGAAATTTTGATTTTCCCTTAACTCGCCTTAACTCGCCTTAACTCGCCCAAACTCGCTGCGAGTTAAGGCGAGTTTAGGTCCCAGACTAGGCCTATGATCATCAGGGGACAGTTGTACGATCTAAGCCTGGATAAAGTTATCCACTGGATAAGAGTTATCCAGTGTATAGAATTTGTATAGTGATTTATCCGGCAAATAGCGCAATTCAGGCTTCGATCGTACAACCGGCGCCTGTTAGAAAATGGCGGCAAAAAAGCATTTAACGAACATAATTATGCATGTTAAAATATTAAATATTCATAACCATTGTATGGTATGAATAGTAGTTCAAAGTTCGTTTTACAAGGCTTTGTTATTATGCTAATGTATATGTTTTCCTTACTGTACGTAAATATACAACATGTTGAATTAAAACAAAATTAATTTACAGTAGCTTTTCCATGATCGTAAACATTCGCTATACAAAACAAATCGATGAACTTGACCTTCAGTTCTTGAAGAGTCAGGGGCATTAGGCAGTGCTCAAGCCATGAGGATTATAAAACACGTGTTGTTTTCAAGGGTTTTACAGTACAAAGGTCGATTTTATGAATAATTTTACAGATAATAATAACAACAAACAGACAGCCTTCCGAGCATAAAACTCCGAAGAATTGACTAGCGAGAATGCTTTCCATGGAATGCAGGAAACAAATAACTTCCTTCTTAAAATTGCTATACCTTATTTGCGTGACAGAGTTACGTAAATTTTAGAATCAATTAATAACCCAATCAAATAATATTTAAGCTTAGGAGTACATAGAGGTCATAATTATAAGGCTATCTAGTCAAATACATTCTTGTGGTGTAAAGGGTTATTTAAAAGAGATTTTGTGATAATTGGAAAGCGTAAATGCTTTGTTATGAAGTTGATTTTCCTTACAGCAAAGCCACGATTTTCAAGAACCAAGAAGGAAATTTATAAAGAAGATGATAATTTGTTGGTAAAAAAAAGATTTCTTAGGATATTGTTATTAATTTTCCTGAACTCAATCGTGCGTTAGATTTTAAGTGTTCTAAGAGACAGTGAACTTTATAAATTATTTCCACTCGATCAATGGTTGACAAGTAGAAATATGAAGGATCTACATAATTGAAATACAGTTGGTATAAATACCTTATGGCGTTCAATTCAACTCGCTCGTTATTTCTGTGACATATCTCTGGGATGAGAGAAAGATGGCTGATTTGTACGCTGCCCCAACCAAACTGAAACACAGCAGCTACACCAACGAAGTAGCTTACTTTCAAAGTCGTTGAAGAGTCGTCAGGTAGAACACGAATAAATAACATAGGAAATGACACGCTGGTCAAGACTGTACCGATCAAATGCCATACCTTTCTCCTTCCATACCGACATACAGTTCGATCACAAATAATCCCAATAAATGGTGTAAACACTGCGTCGGCAATCTGACCCAGAAATACCACTAGTCCTGTATTTCTGTTTGACAAGCCAGCAACTTTTGTTAGATAAATAATCAAATAGCTAAACCATACACTGGCCGCTAGATCGTTGAGAATGTGTCCAACACCATGAGAAAACTTCTGCTTCACAGGTAGTTTGTCCTTCGACGGTCGTCCATCTTTATTTCTTCTAAAAAATATCCTTTGGATACAGTTCATGGTAGCAGTTCTTGCGCTGCCTGGCGATTTTGATTTCTAGCCTGAGCCCTGGTGTCAATACGATCCGGATGTGACGCAATCAACTTGGAGCACACTTTAGGCCCTGGGTTGAATCTAGAGATATATAAAGAACACAATGTTAAGAGGTTTAGTACTTACAAGAACGATTCATGGAAACTGGTTGAGTATAAATGGTGATTGTATAGACAGAGGGGATGTTACAGAAACAATCTATTGAATCACTAGTTTTGCTATTACACTGTCATTACCCTCCCGCTGTGACCTCTAGTGGTGTTTCGTAACTGAGGCCAACGTAGACTGCATTGATTATTCTAAAGCCGTATAAATATGAAGGACGTGCACTTTATCGCGCGGCAACAATGTTGCAATGCAAGTTTCAAAGGGATTTATGCACGCATAGCAAGTGACTCACGAACGCTTGGGAAAATGTTTTGCTATACTTTTTTAAAATGGTGATTCTTACTCAATCTTGTATTACATGTCGGTTTCGTAATACGTTTTCACAGCAAAAATAGGAAGCCTGTTTACACTTTTGTTTTCTCTACTCTTTACAACTGAATGGTGTGAAGTGGTTACTATGACGATTGAAATTCGAAAAACGTTTCAACGTTTACACTGTGATACAATTGTGGCGCTTGCGTGACCCGCCTTTCGTGACCGGTGAGATTTTTCCACTTATTACCACGAGTACAGCTTTACTATACTTATTTTATCAGTTATCAGTAATTCAATCTATTAAAGCTTGGCAGGTTGCCTAGGGGCGAAAAAGAGGTGAAACGACAGCAACAAAAGCAAACACGACTTATTTCAGTAAATTATAGAGCGCTTTACATTAGAAAAAAAATCCGAAAATGTTTGCCGGGAACTGTCGCGTTCCATTTGATTTCCACCCGGAATTCCCGATTATTTTGGTTGAACTTAATGGAAAGCGCATAAGCCCATATAATCCCCTATAATTCAGGGGACTGTCCCAGCTCTTTCCAGGAATATTTGTGTAGTCTTTTTTTTTTTTGCGCAGTTCAGCAACGCTTACAAAGCTACGTTCTTTCGGTTTTGAACTAACGCAACTAAGAGCACTCAAAATACCCTAGTATAGTATTAGTACTCAGTCATGAATAATAACGAAATGAGTTTTCAATTAAAAAAATAAACGAATTGAAATAGAAAATATATATTTTTATATTCAGTTTGTTTTTATTCTTTTTTTTTGGAAACGTATATTTTTATCGGATGCAACACTTGTAATACGAAAATATGAAATCATATTGAATGGAAAACTTTACGGATAACGGTGTGATGAAATAAACTTGATATATGCAATTAAACTTACTTGTAGAGAGCAACTTCAATTTTCCTCATATTCTATATCTATATTGACAATGTAGCATCCAGTAGAAATGATAAAACATTCTTTGCTTTTGAGCTCATCACAAATCCAATGGAATGACACAATTTCATAACAGTGAAATCACCTCATTTCAAAGCTGAAGTCATCAATGTACATGGATAAGATATACTAGCAATTATTTCATCATCGAAATAACAACACCTGATAACCTTGAATGTAACCAAAGAGCAATATTTGAACTTACCGTTTGGATATCTCTACTAAAAGATAGCTCGAAGTTTTCCCTTCAGCGCGTGCGGATTCAATGAGTGAGACAAAATAGACGCTGTTTACTACGGATTGAGTGCTTGATGCACACTCTGGCACCTGTAAGTTTTGCTTTTCTGCCACTGAATATATTATATGTATCTGGCAAGAATCCTGCATTGTAGTTTCGAATACTAATTTTTATTTCATACAAATTAATACAAAAGATTTGTATACAATAGTTTGAAGTGCGATTGAAGTATTTAGTTACCATACTGATTGTAAGGTAAATATTTTAAAATCTCATTTTATATCTCACTTATATATCTCATTTTATATTCTAACCGGAATACTAATTTGACATTTCATAGTAATTGATATTGGTTAACTGAAAACTTTCCAATGCATTACAAAATCTGAATTGCGAAGTATTTACCATATGAATGTTACAGAGTGTTAAGTAAACAAATTCAAATCTCATTTTACTTGCGTACATCTCATTTATATCTCATTTTATATTCTAACCGGAATACTAATTTTCATTTCATACTAATTGATATGCATAATTATAAAATGTGAATTGTGAAGTATTTACCATATGAATGTAAAGTAATTAAATAATCTCATTTTATCTATATCAACAAAAATACAAAAGTCACAAACCTTTAAATTATACTGATGGATATTCTCTATCTTCGTGACATCTTGTGCTTTTAACCGTTATCACGGCTCTCTGCCAAATAATCTGCTGCCTTTTGTTTGGAGCTTTGCTATTTTCACTTTCGATTCGATATAATTTTAACATATGACGGAGAGCCGTTTAGACAGATCGCGGAGCAAAATGCCAAAAGTCTAATGTTGGTACAAATAGATTGTGATGTTTAGGTTAGTGAGTTGATGATCATGTGTCACTTGATACCATAAAAAATGAAATTTTAAAAGAAGCTGAAATTACCGAGAACATTAAGAATCGATAATAAATGAATAAAAAAACTTGGCTTCAGGTGTGTAAAAACTGACTAAATACTTGGGTTTATTCCCTCCTACAAGATGAGTTTTACAAAGTCTTTTCAAATCCAAACGTGAAAGAGATAACAAATTACTTGCACACATCAGGAAACTTTTGTGCTTTCAAATTGATTCGTTGCCCTGCACTTTTATTCTCAGAAACTCGTATTTTTTATATATGTGATATTAAAAGGAAATTACACCTATGTTCTCGAAGAATTAATCTGAAAATACCGCTTGTATTTGATGAAAGTGAATATTAATTCATTATCATCTGAAACGCGCAGTATTTTTCATTAATTCTTCTCGAACGATGAATTATAAAATGTGAAGTGTGAAGTATTTACCATATAAATGAAAAGTAAAACAAATTAAATCTCATTTTATACTCTCATTTATATATCTCATTTTATATTCTAACCGGAATACTAATTTTCATTTTATACTAATTGATATTGGTTAATTAAAAACTTTCCAATGTATGCATAATATGCGGGCTATCCCATAGGTAAATGGGGTAAAATGTGAAGTGTGAAGTATTTACCATATGAATGTAATAATAATAATAATAATACTTTATTTATATAGCGTAAATTCCTAATTATAAAGTCCAAATACGCTTAACAATGTTATAATAATAAGTAAACTAAATACAGACAAAAACTAAAAACTAAAACGATCATAAAAAATAGTGACTACAAATTAAGAAAAGCTAAATATAAATAATATAGGAAATAAATTAATTTATAACGTAAGCCTGTCTGAAAAGGTGCGTTTTAAGCATAATAATAATAATAATTAAATCAATTCAAATCTCATTCTATCTATATCAACAAAAATACAAAAGTCACAAACCTTTAAATTATACTGATGGATATTCTCTATCTTCGTGACATCTTGTGCTTTTAACAGTTATCACGGCTCTCTGCCAAATAATCTGCTGCCTTTTGTTTGTCTTTGCTATTTTCACTTTCGATTCGATATAATTTTAGCATATGACGGAGAGCCGTTTAGACAGATCAAGCAAAATGCCAAAAGTCTAATGTTGGTACAAATAGATTGTGATGTTCAGTTTAGTGAGTTGATGATCATGTGTCGCTTGATACCATAAAAAATGAAATTTTAAAAGAAACTGAAATTACCGAGAACATTAAGAATCGATAATAAATGAATAAAAAAACTTGGCTTCAGGTGTGTAAAAACTGACTAAATACTTGGGTTTATTCCCTCCTACAAGATGAGTTTTACAAAGTCTTTTCAAATCCAAACGTGAAAGAGATAGCAAAGCGATAATAAATGAATATTGAATTAATAAAATTATGACAGAATATCTCACATGCATTGATTATTATAAAAAATAATAACTGTCTCAAGGGTTTTTAGAGTTTGTGTTGTATTCTTTTTAACAATATATTAATCAAACCAGTTTCTTATAAACTAGTATAAACTATTGATTACACGTGAAAAGCGTAAATTAATTTAGTAAAAAATAATCGATTCAGAAAAATGGGTAAATTAGTATAGGAAATTACACCGTTCGAGAAGAATTAATGAAAAATACCGCGCGTATTTGATGAAAATGAATTAATACAAGCGGTATTTTTCATTAATTCTTCGAGAACATAGGTGTAATTTCCTTTTAATATGACATATATAAAAAATACGAGTTTCTGAGAATAAAAGTGCAGGGCAATGAATCAATTTGAAAGCACAAAAGTTCCCGGATGTGTGCAATTAATTAATTGCACGGTATTAAGAAAAAAATTCACAGTTCGTCAGCCAATCGGAATCGAGTATTTTTATAGATGTGATATTAGAGCGGAACTAACCAGTTCCTAAAAGACATAATGAAAGCCACGGCACGAGTCAATATCTATTTTTGGCCTGGCCAGACTTATTCAGCTAACTGGTCCAAATAACCGAGGCAAGAATTAATTAAGTCCTTAATAGCAGAGGCTATACTTTTTCCACTAAAACGTCGAGAGAAAAGATGGTGGAAAAAGTAGCGTCTACATGCATCAGAAACCGCTCAATCAGAAAACCGCAAAAACTGAAAACGTACACACAAAGTGAGTCACACGCGTATACCATGCTTGTACCGGTTACAAGTCGCTCACTTCAGTATTGGAAATTAAATCATATCCTTACTCAGGTTTTATTTATATTTTTTCTTATTCTTGTGTAAGTTTTATTTGTGCAAAAATATGAATAGCTTTGTTTGTATAAAACAATTCAGAAGCAGCGAACTTTCAGTCAGTGTTAAATGCTTATTTTTGTGAAAGGTAACTTTATATGTGAGAACATGTAAAAGGTTTCATTTTCTGAAAGGTAACTTTTATTGAAAGGAAGAAGGAAAGAAAATAAAAATAAAAGGAATATCAAAAATAAAAAAATACGTGGAGTTATGGGTTCCCTGTGGTTGATTGTATTTTTGTCGCATTGCATCCTGGACAGGCTTCACATTAAGTCGGCGTGGTTTTTGAAGACGCGATCGAAACTTCAAAGAAACTTTGGAAATAGCGAGATTTTGAGGTTAAACTAACATGAGTGAAGCAAATAATCACAACAACGAAGAAGCAAGGGTAAGATGTCGTTTACAGAGTCGAAAACAGGACAGCTAATTCGTGATGAAAGTAATTTATTCTCTGCTAACGTCGGCCATTTTGTTCACGTGTTTTGGCGCCACTCGTTGGGTGACAAGCGTTTGTTTAAATTTTTACGCGCTTTTCTCGTTTTTTATTACGAATTTTAAATACAATATTGTAAATAAGGTGTTAAGAAACTTCATTTTAAGTGATTCGGTATTTTAGAGGTAAATTGTTGATGTTTTTATTATTCGAAATTGTTATCCATACAAAGACATCTGCAACGCCAAAACAAGGGAGGAAACGTAATCATTTGAATGCAACTCATGAATTTGTTATAATTTAAAACAGCTTTTGTCATCCGAATATCTTAAAGATTCACTATGGTATTTTGTTGAATATTTCCAATTTTTGTTGCTTCGAGTTTTGGTGGCGTTCAAACTAATTAGGTTTTCTTAGAATTGCAGATAGTACCAATCATGAAAATATACCTTCAATTATTATTTGCCATTTGAAATATTTTTGCTATATGGAATATATTTATTTTGCTCTGCTTGAACTGCTATATATCCTTGAATCCAGAAGTTTTTTACCATTTGTAGAATAACAGCTGAAGATTTTAAAATTTGCATTATTAATTTTGAATTGTTTATCATTTTGAATTGTTTCATGTATTGTTTGTAGGAAGGAAGTCACAGTCCTGAAAGAGATGAGCGAGAGGGGTCCAAGTCAAGATCCAAATCAGCTTCACGATCAAGGTCTAGGTCTCGTTCATACTCCTCAAAACACTCATCAAGATCTCGTTCCAGATCAAGGTCGAGATCATCTTCAAGAAGCCGCTCTCGATCAAGATCTCGCAGCCGTGGACACAGTGCTAAAAAACGCAGATCATATTCCAGATCAAGATCACCAAGCCCTTACAGACGAAGGTATGTGACAGCTTATGGTACATTTTGCTGTGGTCATTTAAAGCTGTACTACATATATATATATATATTATTCTATTTATTATAAGACGCAGGTCATATTCCAGATCACGATCTCCAAGCCCTTATTACAGGAAAAGGTGGGTGGGAATTTCAGTAATAATATATTGTACTGAAGCTGTGGTGTGTACGTATATATTTTATTTTATTTATTATAAGACGCAGGTCAATTTCCAGATCACGATCTCCAAGCCCTTATTACAGGAAAAGGTGGGTGGGAATTTCAGTAATAATATATTGTACTGAAGCTGTGGTGTGTACGTATATATTTTATTTTATTTATTATAAGACGCAGGTCAATTTCCAGATCCCGATCTCCAAGCCCTTATTACAGGAAAAGGTGGGTGGGAATTTCAGTAATAATATATTGTACTGAAGCTGTGGTATGTGTATGTTAGAGGCCTTAAATTTATTAAGAGAAGTATTTATGATAATACTTGTTATTTGTACAGAGATCATTCAAAGTCACCACTGTCTGATAGAAAACGTCATGTAGGAAATAGGGTAAGTCATTATTATCTTATGACAGGTTATCTTAACAGGTGCAAGTTGTATTCAAATACTCTCTTTTAAAAATACCTTTTACTACGTCAACCCTCGCTATTATGGACACCCACAGACACACTCTTTTCCAAGAGTTATTGGAGTCATTTGGAAATGAGAAATGATGTTGTGGACTCCAAACTCTGAAACATCAACATTGTATACAGTGTAAAATAAGTATTTATAGTTTTACTTATTATCTTGCAAACCTAACTATGAAGTGTTCACTAAATGAGTTTTGATGATCATTGTTTTATCATTGTAATACACAGGAAGAGCCAATTCCATCAAGGTGTCTTGGTGTGTTTGGATTGAGTTTATACACGACAGATAGAGATATAAGACCTATATTTGAGAAGTATGGGCCAATCGAAGATATAAGCATTGTATATGACCATCAGGTAACTTATAATGTTTTGTTGTTATCAAAGTTATAAAGGAAGGGTTCTGCATAACATAAACATGATATGCAAACAAATATAATAGAAATATTATAATAAATCACTTTTTTAACATCTCCATGTATTTAGCATGCAGACACAAGTGCCTTACTAATTGGGGAGACTCACACTCGCTACCTCAACGTTAAATATTTTGGCACACAACTCTGCTCACATATACCTATAATTTTTACTAAATATTATTACTTCCAGGGGATTTTGCTTCGCAGCACGCAAATGATTGTTTGTCAAAACAAACATTTACGATTTTGGTTACTGTTGTGCATTTACATTTTGTTTTTATTCTTTTTTTTTTTTTGTCTTGTTGATAGAGCAGCAGAGAGCATTTGTTATCCAAGTTAAATAATTTTTTCAAATGTAAAGTTATGTTAAGGACATATTTATAGAGGGTTAACATAGGAAACAGCTCACTTGAACGACATCATCTTGGAGCTGTTGACGATGCAACAAAAATGCTTGTGATTGGCCTATACTAGTTGGAAGTGCGCACGCAATATCACCTGGTTTATATTAATTGAAATTATGTACAATTTAGTTTTAGTGTTATTGGAAGAGGTATTAATTTCTTTCAATTATTTTTGTCTAGACTGGACGCTCCAGAGGGTTTGGATTTGTTTACTTTGAATATGTGGAAGATGCAGAAACTGTAAGTATAATCCTCTGATACTTTTAGTCTAAACCTTCATATAAATGATGGCTGAATTTCTTTGCATAGGCCAAAGAGAGAACAACTGGTCTTGAACTGGATGGAAGGCGTCTCAGAGTTGATTTCTCTGTAACAAGAAGAGCTCATACACCTACCCCTGGTATTTACATGGGCAAGCCATCACAGTAAGTGAATTTTGCTTGTTTTTCATTATTTTAAAAAATTTACATTAGTTCCCTTTGTTCTTACGCTAAACGTTCATTTAAGGGTCTGAAATTGTTCAAATTTAGTTGATAATGTGGATGGAATAAAGTTAAGTGCGCTAATGTTATGCAACTTTACATCATTAATCTATTTTATATTTGTTTGTATTAATAGACATCGAGATTATCGTCGTAAACGTGATGACTATGATGACTACAAACGTGGTGGACACAGCAGCTATGATCGTAATGACCGCTATGATCGTAATGATCGTAGTTACCGTTCCAGGTCACGCTCCTATTCTCCAAGAGGTATGGTTTACTAAAGACCTAACTTTTGTCATGAAGCAATAACTGTGCGACTCGCCGTACCGTAGTCACTTACAAAAACTTTTGATGAATTTTTGACATTATTTTGACATTTTTTCATTTCAATTGGACCAATTACAGACATCAAAGTTTCTAAAGTCTCCGCCTTTCGATATAAACTCTGCCTGTCGATATAAGCTTGTACCTGTTTGCTCCATTTAGATGGAAAAATGTCAAAAATTCATCAAAAGTTTTTGTAAGTGACTATGGTACGGCGAGTCGCACAGTAAACTTATACAAACGCTAGCAAGCCTAACTTTGATTTATGAATAACAGCACAAGGAGTCAGAGTAAGGCTTGCTGGGGATTTGCATAAGGTTAGCTTTTTTGTGAGAAAGGTCTATATTTGTAAAGTGCAAGTATCAGTAATACTAGGCATTGTGTGGCTGCCTGAATGCTGCATGTAATGGTACAAAACCTTCTTTTCCAAAAAAAAAAACCATGCATGATGCTTCCTGTCAAATTTGAGTTGACTATAATCAACAAATGTTGTTTTTAAAAGATTAACAAATAACACACTAGGAGATGAAAAATGTCACTGCAGCAGAGCACGTTGTGTGTAATGCTTCCATTTGTCGATGCAACCATATATGCACAAATTCAAAAGTGTCCCAAAGGGATTTGTTGCAGGTTAGAGCAACAAGCTCTAGCAACATTTCACCTAATCTGTATGGTCACACAGATAATAATCACTTTTTTAACTCAACCCTCTAGATGGAAACAGTGCGCCCTACTAATCGGGGAGACTCACTCACACTCACTACCTCTACGCTTCCTCTAGATGGAAACAGTGCGCCCTACTAATCGGGGAGACTCACTCACACTCACTACCTCTATGCTTAATATTTTGCATGCTACTCGGCTCACATGTTCATTTTTGCGGAGGGAGGAAAACCGGATAACCCTGAGAAAAAAACCCTTGTGGCATAGGAGAGAAGAACACATCAAACAAACTCAACTCGCATATAATCCATCCCTGAGCCGGGACTCGAACCACAGTGGTGAGAGGCCACCATAATACTGTACTACCCTAAACTATGTTTTTAAATCATTTGTTCTGTTTCATTTCAGGACGCTACTGAGTACAGTAATCAAGTCGTTTGTTACAAGCATTTTAAGTCCAGAAGTTCGAAGAAATCAAAGACTAACAATGGTAGACTTTCCACATCTTAGATGTTCAGAGAAATAAGCAACCACAAACTGCAATAGGCTATAGGAAAGAACAGCTTTTTTTTGTTAAAATTTGTAATCATTTTTATCTACCTTTTTTGTCAATAATAATGACTTCATAATATCGTAGCTTTTAGGATAAGTACAAGCTTAGATAGTGCATACCTATAGTCACCCAAGTTGATGTAAGTAAAGTGTTAACATTGTTTCGCTTTTGCAGACAGGTTAAAAGCGCAAATTGTATGAAGATAATAAAGAATGAAGACTGGATTGAATCAAGAAAGAAGATTCGATCAATAATACTAGAGTTCGAAGAATGAAGACAGAAGCCATAAAATTGAAGATCTTTTGATTTAAAATATGAAGAAAATGGCGTAAGAAGATTTTGAGATGCAAGCTCCACAAAATGGGGTTATTTTGAAGAAAAAAGTCAGACAAAATTGAGAAGATAAAGCGTGCGAAGATTAGCGATTACGAAGAAAAGCATTGAAGAGTAACTGACGCGAAGAAAACTTCGAAACAGAGGTAATCTCTGCTTCTTTCAACACCCCATTATTGTTAGAGGTCATACGTGAGGGATTTGGGTGACAGTTGAAGTGTTTTTTTTTTTTCTTTTTATCATTATTATTTATTATTATTATTATTATTAATTGTTTTTGTTTTTTTTTGCTTTCTTTTTACCCCAAATTTTTTTATCTTTAATTTCTAAAATCTTTAAATATCAAGCAATAATTATTTCTTCTATATAAACAACTGCATAAAATCCCGGCTTTGGATACAGACAGTTCTGGTTTAAAGATGAAATAATTCATGTGTTATAACCACAGTCAAAATGTTAAATCTGGAAATATTCCGTTATAGCAACCTCCCCTTATGCTTCTGCACTGCGTCCTTGAAAACGATGTGCGAAGATACTGTCAAGAACATGTACTGTATTCCAAGAATTCTATAGTAAGAAAAATTGTCACAGGAAATGACTGCTAATAGCGGACTGAGTAGTGGTTACTAAGTTAGCTTAGTATACAATGATAAACCCACAGTGAACATTCCAAAACAACGAGTAATGGTTATTAAAATAACTTTCTAACCCCGGTACAGGTAAAATCGACTGTTGATGAAGTGAAGCCTTGTTTGATAGTGGTTCTTCACGACTTGAAGCGACAAAAATATGCACCTTTGACTTGAAGTAATTGGCCTTTGATGTAATAACAATCATCTTTAAAGCAACGTGCTCCACCTTTAAAATGAACATAGCCTGCAGTAAGCCAAACGTTTTGTAAAGCTTGATCTTACCTAGACTACAAGTAGTCTCTCTTTTCGCTCCAGAGTCGGTGATGAAAAAAAAACTAATGTTGCGGGATTCCTGTGGGATAGATCGAGAGTATTTCCGGCGCGCTCCACAGGAATCCCGCAACACTGTTTTTTTTTAATTACCGGGAAATGAGGATCATCATGTGTTCTTTAGGCATGACCTTTACTCTTACGGTTCTTCTCCGTGTAGGTGAGTACTCGCCTGCGTGGCGTCTAGATAGAGGATTGGGGAAAGAGGGGTGGCGAGGAGAAGGATGAAACCCTAGAGGCTAGTTAGTATCCTGCGATAAGTTGCGAGATAGAGTGGGCTTCACCTAGGATAGGTAAGCATACATCCAGGCGAAGTAGAAATACTCGTCGCTTCATGCATATGAAACCGCTGGCACTTCCCAAAAAGTAACTTGATGCATTAATAGTTCAATTGCTTGGGATACCAATGTATCGGCGAGTAAACCAGTAAAAACCCGCAAATAAGAATCTGGATTTTTAAAACTTGTTGGTTTAACGTTTTTGACACGAAGTCCAACTATTGGAACTATTCAAGTCGGTCTCTGCTATTTTAAGACCTTGAGTGGACACGAATCTAGCGACATAGGGCGGATCCAGAAATTTTCCAAGGGGTGCTGCAAATGCAAATGAAGGGCTCTTGGGGGGTTTCCGGACCCTAACTATCTTAATAAAAGTAGGGGTGATTGCGGCACTAAGGGAGTGTCCGGTGCATCGAGGGAGATGCCTTGAACTAACACCAGTACCACTTCCTAAGAGTGTTATCGTATACTCTATATAGAATTGCGAGGGCGATTGATTTGTTTGACGATTATTTTAAATACCTTTATAAAGATATCAGAATTTTGAAATAAATTGTTTTGACAGTGAAATGTCTGCCTGTTTTCTTTAGTTTGTGATCAATGTTGAGCGTGTCTTAGGGAGGTAGTGGAGGAGTTTGGGCAGTGCCGGTAACGGTGGAAAATATAGCCTCGTCAGATATTGCAAGTTTCTATGAACAGGGCCTTAGGTTTGATTTACGGATACATCTATTTTAATTAACGTATATTATCTGGAAATGGTTGATCTGAGATCGATAGGAATTGTGGGAGTTCATTAAATTGCATATGCACTATTTAAATAATCGAGCTTGAATACCAATACTTATTTTAAGTACAAACATTTTAATGTTTTTTGTTTGTTTTTTTGCTTTTAAAAAAGCGTGAAACATGAATAGTACTAAATAATGATATTTTATGCTAATTAAATTATGCTAGTGAAAGAATAGGCAAACTAATAGTTGTTAGAGTGCATTCAGTAAAAGCGTGAAACACTAATTACTAAATTGTGCAAAATAGTGCTAGTTAAACAATAGAATTAGCATAAAATAGTACAAAATAATATTAGTGTTTCATGCTATTAGTGAATGCACTCTACTATATTCTGAATCTATTGTTTTGTTCTTTACCAACAAGTACGAAATAAATAGTCTTTTGTCTTTCACGGTCAAATGAAAATCGCTCTAGCAGATGAAGTTTGTATCGCTCTTCTGCGAAGGAGGAAAGAACGAGACAAAATTCCTCGGCTAGCAGGGTAGTTGGTGTAATGTAACTGGCTTCGACTTCGTACAATTATAGATTCAGTGAAATCGAAGAGAGAAATATTTTCTGCCTTTATTTTTTGAAGTGGTGCAAATATATATTTATTTCAATAAAGACGCTTTTTATGTTGTGGTCGTTCGAGTGAGTGTAGTCTTCAGAAAGACTCTTTGAGGCTTTGAATTAAAGTCTATGTCAATCCCAAGTCCGGATTCTGCAAGTCCGAGATTTTCGTACCATTTATTTTTCCAATCAGAATTTCCGGACTTCTGAGTGAAAGCAAAGCATTTCTGGTGTGAAGTGACCAAACCTTGCAATCAAACATATTACTGGTGCTGCTAACAGGCAAATAATTGACAGATTAAAATTAGTAAAAGCTAGCTAGTAGCAGTTTCAAAGTTTCTTGGTCAATGGGACCGCAGATGAAAGTTTTACTGACTATTTTCGACTTTATTTCGTCAAGTTTGGAGAATAATTGCCCTATTTATTATGACGTCACGATGTGTTTTAGTGGGGGATAGAATCGCCGAAAACAATGGTAACTTCAACTAAATCTTCTTTCTCTTTGAAAATTGAGCTTCAAATTATCTAATTTTTATGTATGTTATGTGTCTATGTTTATACTTTCATATTTATGGCATTGTGTTGTCATTTCTTTCCTATCCGTCTTGTAAATGCAATTTTATCGTGTATTCTTGTATTGTTGTTATTAATGTGTCCCCCACTGGCGACCATGATCCTTAGTGTTAAGACAATAGAATGTTTTGATGTGAGGTCATAATGAAATAGGACAATTAGTACACCACTTATTTTTTCTCACAAATGAATTTTTTCTTGTCAGTGCACTTCTCTCCAATCCATTGGAAGGTATCGTCGGGTCTTTTCAACACCATGAAACAGTTGTATTGGTTAGTGTTGGTAGTAATGGGCGATGGTACATAGGTCAGCGGTAACCCATTGGACCATTGTAAAACTCCCTCGGTGTCATTGTCATTCAGCCCAGTCCACACTCCGTCAAGGTACAAAAGACCATCTATAGATACAACGAAATGAAACGTTTTTAAGAAACGATTCATTTATATGATACGATGTTACTATTTTATCAACATATAAAAAGAACCCACAATGCAATGCTTCATATCGGAAGAGGCAGTTGAATACCACCGAATATACAACGGCTTTCAAGCATTCTGATTGGCTGTATTTTATATGATATGGGATAAATACATTATATTATAGCTTTAAACATTTTTCAAATTCTGATTGCTTGACGGCGTGCGGTTTATTCAAAGGCGTATTGAATAGTTTCTATGGAAACAGTTCAATGTTGGTACTATGTACAGACCGAGGGTTGGAGTATTGCATTAAGGCTTTTTGTTGAGGTTTTTTTCTTCTCCTTGCTTAAAAGTGCAATCAGTTTGTTCAACATTTCAATCTATCTACACTGAGTCGTTTAAAGTTGACCGGTCAAGCACTAAAACACTGTAGGAAGCCTCCTTAATATGCTTTAGTTATAAATAGCACACATACCTTTTAACTTTCTTGCCATGTCTTCTTGCAGTGCTGTCGACAATACAACAAAATCACTGAGCCATCCTGCCATGCGAATACCTTTGGTATTACCACCAAGGTAATACAGGTTATCAGAGTGCATTGGAGTGATATCGAAATCAGAAACACCAGACCATGAACCAATACTGTTTACCAGAGTTCCATTAAAGTATAGGTTGGCCTTTAAGGTTTTGCGATTCCAAGTACTGGCCACATGAAGCCAACGACCCAAAGGAAATGCACTGAAATATATCATGAAATGTTTATGAAGTCCGGGGAAAAGATACTCCCTTTGCCCAAGTGGTAGGGGTGATCGGCGAAGGTTTTGAAAACGACCCCTATATAAGGTATGCACAGATTAAAATAACCGTTATCAACCCCTAAAAGGTAGGGCTGTGCGATGTTCTTGCCAGGTAAGCTTACTTTTAGCAACAAAGCTTACAGGTATGGAGTCATGTTACGTAACTGATTTTTGAGCCAGTAAAGGTACGCACAGGAAATATTTTTAACCCTTAAAGGTACGCCGATCACCCCTACCACTTGGACAAAGGGAGCATACCACATACCAAACCACCCCCCAACCCCCCCGGGGGAAGTAGTTTTAAATTTCATTCAAAACATTTCCTTATTAACCCTAAAAGGATCGCTGATCACCTCTACCACGTCATGTACTCGGTATTAAAATGTCTTGTCCAAGGACACAGCGTAATCGCACGAGCCGATATTCAAACCCCAGTCTATTATAGAACATATCTATAATTTGTAATATATCGTACTTACCTGCCGAGAGTGTAAACACCATAGACTCTTTCGATATGTCTATTACGGGATACACTGTAAAAGACTTTAGTCATCACTACATTGATGTTGATGGACCATGCGTTGAAATTGTTATAACTATCAACGTGGTCACATAGAATTCTGTAATTTTGCGTCATCGGACTCTTCAAATATATCCAAAAGGCAATGGTAAAGCTCGTTGTTGTGATGTCAAGCTTAATTTCTGCAAAGTCATCATCCCCGTCGAGCTCTAAGGCTTTTTTACCGTCATGCTCGGTAAAGTGTGCGCCATTTTTCAGGCTGCAAAAAAATAAAAGATACATTCAAAGTTAGATGACTATTAGCTGATTGTATACACACATTTCAATAGTTCCCTTCACTGTTTCCTGCGCCATCTTGAAAGGCATCCGGGCCTTTGCATCGAAGCAAGACGAACGTTGAACTTGCAATGATAGAGACACGTGAATAATTGTCCCGCTAGGTGTTAAATAGACTTTCTCAAAGTCCTTTTTTTTTCGTTTTGGATCTCTCGTATTACTTGTATTCTCGACTACTCGCGACTCCGTCGCTCGGAATTCATAGTATCCGAAATAAACAGTATCCCTAAAGAGTAGTGGACTTGTAGCAAGTCTAGGTGTTAAAAGGTCTCTATCATTGCAAGCTCAACGTTTGTAAAGTTATGTTAAGGACGTATTTATAGAGGGTTAACACGGGAAACAACTCTCTCCAACGACGCCATCTTAGCTTGGAGCTTTTTGCGATGCGACAAAAATGCTTCTGATTGGCTTATACTAGCCGGAAGTGCGCGCGCGAAATCACCTGGTAAACAGGAAGCCCGTGAGAGTTACCTTATGTTTTCAGGTTTGTCATTTCCGTCCAACCGCAGCACTTCCAAAGGAGAAATCCACTCTGTTAAGATTAATTATTTTAATAATGGTAAAGGATTTCCACAATGGGATATCAATCTATTCATGCAGTGCATAGAGTGAAGATGAAACAAAATTAAATAGTCAAGGTGTAATAGTCAAATAGACTGGCCAAAAGAAAACAATGGAATTAGAGACTACTAAGGTGTATTAGTCTAATATCTATTTCACGGGTTAAATAACTTCACTCTAAAACAAAAGTTAGGGTACTTCACTTAGAAGTGTAAAATGGAGTTTCAATAGTATACCTTAGAAGCTATTGACCGAATGCCAATTGACTTTCAAAAATAAAAACGTTATCTTAATAAGTTAGCACCACCATCAGAAAGAGCAAACAGAAATATGTATTTTTGGAAAAGTTTATTGCTATAAATACAGTTGACACTCTCGTAAGCGACCACCCTCGTTACAGATGGAATTGGTCGCTTACGGGAGATGGTCGCTTACGAGAGCCTATTAAGGTCAAAAATTATCAACGAATTTGAAAATTACTATATTTTTTAAAACATTTTGTTTGACCTATCTTTTTCTGCCACTGCATCTCTAAACATGTTTACTAGGTACTGTTCCCAAAAAGGCAGCAGTTTAATGACTCCGAGAGAGGAAAAACAATGAAAAAGTCCAAAACTTGAACCCTAAAAGTGGTCGCGGTCGCTTACGAGAGTGGTCGCTTACGAGAGAGATATATCACAGAGTTTATATGGGAAACAAAACGGGAAATTGAAATAGTGGTCTCTAAATAGAGAATGATGTATGTGTCTTAATTACCAAATAAGCCTGCAACAAATTGTAAAGCCATCTGACTGGAAAAAGAAGCCAGGTCACCACCCATTGACTGACAGTGTAGAAGGGCGTCTGTCCAGTTCTTGGTAATATTTATCAACTTGTACTGGGAGTGGTCTATCTCGTACCATCCACCTGGTCGAGCTGTATACAACAATATTCAGTACATAGATACATTCGTTAGAATAAAGCGAGTTGCAGTGAAAATGCACCATATCGATCGAGGAGGAGGTTTCACCACAAAAAACGTTAATAGTCCTTATATCTATCAATATTTTGTTCAGTTTCTGAATAGCAATATAGACCTATTCGGTTATAAGGGACGAACCATTAGATTTTGTGTGTGTGTGTGGGGGGGGGGGGGGGGGGGGGGGGAGGGGAGACTGAGGGGTTAATGGGCAATTTATAGTGTGTAGGATTTTTTTTTAAAACGACATACAATAGACCTCTTTACCTCCGTATGCATATTGCCCATTTCAGACCACGTGTCATTACCTTGAAATTTGTTTTTTTTTATGATGAACGTGTTAGTCATTTGAGCGGCGTTTACACGAGCAATTTTTCCTTGAAAAGTTTTCCTTGACAAGGAAAAATTTCTCGTGTAGATGGAGTAAAATGAACAATTTTTCCTTGACAAGGAAAAATTGTCAAGGATGAAATTTGCTCGTGTAGACGGACAACAAGGAAAATGTGGCAAGGAATATTAAGGAGATTAGTTCCAAGTCTTTTCGCACGATCAATCAAATAAACAAAATGGAGGCCAAAGTAAAAAATAAATTGGAGCGATAAAGCTGTTTATCTTTTATTGGATTTACTTCAATCCAGAGAGAGTCTATGGAATACTAAACATGAATCCTATCGAAATCGTAATTCTTCGTTTGCAACCACGTGATAATCGGGACATAATAGACCATAATAAGCCAATTTCTGCCGATCTCAAATTTCACAACCTTATTTCTTAGTCGTATTGAAAAATGACATTCATATTCTTTTAGAGCATTCAAAACTGAGTATATTGACCGATTTTTGAATCTGTAGAGTATTTGGATGCAGAATTATGCGCGATCAAAGTTGCGCGATATTTGGTAAGAATGTATGGAGCGGCCATGCTGGAGGACATCTCATATCCTCCAAGATGGCGGCCAAAACTTCTAAGGTCTGATATGAAGGGAAACTGAAACATTTAAAAAATATTTCGTTAAAATGTACTTGAATTAGATGCTAAAAGTCTTTACGAACCAAATGTTTTGAAAAGGAACAAATTATTCTTGCTTTTTATCGCCCGATTCGGATACGTGACCGGCATTGCGTGACACAATTCTAACTTGAATATCTCGAGAACCAAAAACTTTTATAAACCCAAACTTCAGAAATGTATTTTTAAAACAGTTAACTATAACATATATAGTGCATGTTTTAATACGAGATATAAAAAATATTTCGGTTTGGTGATGACATGTGATGACGTCAGTTGCAAACGAAGAATATTGAAAAAAGGAGTACGAGGAATTAAATACTGGAGGCACTTCGTGAAGAAATGCCCGACGTAGAATTGCCCAGTTTGAAAGGTAGTAATAATATTTAACATGGAAATCAAACATTAAAAAGTTTATGTTTTAAATAAAATCTATATTTAAATGTTTTTTACTCGACAAGGGACTGGAACCAATATTATGTCAGTACTCCGCTGATTGCAAGGCATTGCGGGCACAACCTAAACTTGTCAAGGAAAACTTGTTCATCATCAACACGAGCAAGGAAACCTTGTCAATATAAAATTGTCAAGGAAAACTTGCTGATCGTCTACACGAGCAATGAAAATTGTCAAGGATACTTGTCAAGGAAAAATTGCTCGTGCAAACGCCGCTGTACATGTGGGTAGCATCACGTGATTTTAAATGGGACGAAAACTTATACCTACCTTTTATTTGATAGCATCGGCCATTTTCACAATATTTCTTACTCTAAAAACAAACAAATGTTCCAGTTAAATTATGCACCTACAATTGTACAATCTTTTTAACAGTAGCGGACAGTAAGGCCTATTCCGGGTCCTAAAATCGCCGTAATTTTAGGCGGTTTTACTGAGGCGATTTTAGCAAAAAGCTCCTTAAAGCGGCGTTTTAAACACTAGCAATTTTTCCTTGACAAGTTTTCCTTGACAAGGAAAAATTGCTCGTGTAGATGGAGTAAAATGAACAATTTTAGCTAGCATGTTGGCTTTTCCTTGACAAGGAAAAATTGTCAAGGATGAAATTTGCTCGTGTAGACGGACAACAAGGAAAATGTGGCAAGGAATATTAATGAGATTAGTTCCCAGTCTTTTCGCGCGATCAGTCATAATAGACGCCATTTTGTTTTTTTACTCGACAAGGGACTGGAACCAATGTTAGTACTCCGCTGATTGAAGGGCATTGCGGGCACAACCTAAACTTGTCAAGGAAAACTTGTTCATCATCTACACGAGCAAGGAAACCTTGTGAATATAAAATTGTCAAGGAAAACTTGCTTATCGTCTACACGAGCAATGAAAATCGTCAAGGATACTTGTCAAGGAAAAATTGCTCGTGTAAACGCCACTTAACTCTAAGGCGATTTTTAGGCGATTTTGAGCGCGATCTTGGATGATCGATCTTATGACCCAGAAAAGGCCTACAGTAGTATTGTAATCAGTGGCATGCATGTGCTATCTTGGACGACAAACAACATTTGATTGTGTTATGTACACTGCTGAAACCATATAGCCATTGGAGGTATTAGATTATCAACTGTTGCAGTGCATGGTTTGCGTTGAAAAATGCATACCGTATGTACTCGAGTAAGCGCCGCGGCGCTCATTAGATTTTTTCGATCTCACTGACTCTTTCTTGATCCGAATATTGGGGAGATAACTTAATTGATGGGCGAAGAGTGAAATATAATTATTTCTAACTGAAGAATATAGCTTTTGATAAAAGAATTACTTTCTATGCAGTTCTAGAGTAACATGGCGTTAAAATGCGGCGCTTATTCGAGGGCGGCGCTTATTCGAGTAAATACGGTCTTCTTCAAATGCCGTTCTCACTTGGAGTTCACCGTAGCGATAGCCTTCCTTGGGTTGGTACGACTCGATACTTTGATTCTTGTTAGAGCGATTTAGTTCACATAAAAAAGTGCGATTTGGGAACTTGCTGTAGT
This sequence comes from Metridium senile, assembly GCA_949775045.1. Lineage (NCBI taxonomy): Eukaryota > Metazoa > Cnidaria > Anthozoa > Actiniaria > Metridiidae > Metridium > Metridium senile. The sequence continues at coordinate 23,952,405 of OX459096.1, read as the reverse complement.
TGAACGAAAAACAATTCAAATTATTTTCGCAGGCCTCAATACATTCGGCCAGAAATAGGCGGAGAGACTCGATCACGTGACCAACCAGGGCAAAGTTATGGTCAAAAAGGTATGCTTGAGATGTCTCCCATTCAATATCAAGAGAAAAAAAGTTACACGAAACACCACCAATGAACAGTGTGGTGATGAAGATCTTTAAATGTTTGGTCCACATCATGAACAACCTGAGGGATAACAGAAACATGTTAATATTGCCAAGACTCTTGGGGTTGTAAGGGATCGTGATATATAAAAATCGTCGCAAACAAAGACACAGTCCACACTCTAAAGTCGATCTGCAAAGGATGTCGGTATTTCGTCTCTTGTTATCGATTTATTCATAGCATATTTAATTTGGTTGTACGTGTTTGTTTTATATGACCATGCATAACAAGTTGTTGTTGTGGTAGATATAAATAGAAATATTTCTTCAAAAGCGTGCAATGAATCACAATTTTAATTTTAAAAGTCCATGTAACCAACATCCTTTGGAGGCTTTAGAGTGTGGACTGTAGCTTCGCCGGGCTGCGACAACGATTTAGAAAACTGTAAATGGTTATTGCGTCTCCCATCTCAAATATAGATAGTTGAACGAGATGCTGCTTATAACGGGTTTTCGAAAGAGTGTATTTTAGGTGTAATGTTCAGCTCATAACTGATATACTTGTATACTGTTATAGACGTTATAGTCAAAGACATGAAGCGTGCCCGTCTAGACTGCATTATTCATTTCATTATTCGATTTTTGACTTCATTCTTCGGTTTTCAAACTTCTCAAACTTCAGATAAATAATTATGATATCAAAAATAATTGATACTATTATTAATATAGACAATAAATCTGATTATTCCGTTGGATTTAAAGAGGTTTCATATTCAGTTTTTGTAGTCTAGACGGGCGCGCTTCATGACCTTTGACTGGGTGTCTGGCGTACATGCACAGCACGAAATGTCCATGACTCATCTTCGTGGTCTATAATAGCGTAGGTTTAACGCGGAAGAAGCAATCATTTGAAATATGAACAAAAAGAAAATCTCACGATTCTCGACCATTTTAGATTTTCTTTAATATTTCTCACAGCTTGACTTTTTCCATTTCGAATGACTCAATGAAGAACTAAAGTCACTTTTTATTAGCGGAATTACTTTGCGTAGCGGCTCTCTAGGGGGAGCTATAGGGAGAGGGAAACAATTAAGGCTACTTAGCAGTTGGTGTTTTAACAATACAATTTTAAAAAGAGTTTCGTCGGGAGAATACAGATTAACTGAAAAAATTCTTGAAAATGCAAAATGTTTCAATATATTTATATATTTATACTTTCCTGAAGTCTTGAAAATATAGCGATATATAACTGGTCGGATGTGAGTAAAATCATATCTTACAAATTGATTCTCGAATTGTTAGAAATCTGTATTATACTAATTATAAGTTATCAAAGTTCACTTCGCCTGTACATATGTTGCATGCACTACTTCTGTACCACAAACCGGCTAAAGATTTTGTTAATGACGTTTTGACTAGATTTTTTATTTGAAAAAAATTCATATTCAAAAGACATTTTAAAAGTTTCAAGTCTGCCCTCCTGCAGTATCGTCTAGACTTTCCAATGGTTACACCAGCTGGAAAATATTTGTTGATAACGAAGTCGTAGGGTTCTAAAGCATTTTAAATTGCTTCGATGCTATATATTCTAGAATACCCCGTCATTTAAAATAGAAATTGTACATCTTGCCATTGTGTTGTTTTCAAATATAGGGCCTGTACGCGTGCACGGATTCATACTATAAGGACTAAGCATTCTTATATGCACTGCTGTTATGTATTCTAGAATATCCCGTCATGTACATTGAATAATAAATAGAAACCAGGGGCGTAGCGTGGTCATTTTGACAAGTACGCACGGATATGGATTTTTGACTTTTGAATACAAAAATATATGGAAAACGATTAAAAGACATTTAAGATTATAAGCATTCTTATATGCATTCGCTGTTATATATTCTAGATTACCCCGTCATTTAAATTGAATAATATGAATAGAAACTGTATATACACAAAAAACTGTAACTATAACGGTAAAAGGGCAGCAGAATATATTACATATTTCACCAAAAGGCTTTATTTGTTCTCACTCAATTTTCGCCCTTCCAAATTTTCGCGACAATTTATTTTGGCGTCACTTAATTTTCGCGATTTTTTTTAAATCGCGAAATTCGCGAAATTTAAGTGACACGAAAATTAAGTGGAATAACGTAGCCGGGATAACTCTATTGTTTTGTGTCCCCAGGGGAATATAAAACAATAGAGTTATCCCGGCTAGTAGAGACAACTCCCCTTCATATAAACAGCCCCTTAGAATATCCCGTAATTTGAAATATATATTGCTATTGCGTCAAAGCAGGCCGCTACCTGGACATTCTAAAACAATACTTCGATTACTCCACCACATTAAATTGAGTTCGTAGGAAATGACGCTTGTATTTTGAGATGATGGGCGTGGAATATTCTAAAATGCTCTACCCAGGCTCTGTATATTCTATAGAATACACCGCCATTTATAATTTGAATATTAATAAATATAGAACATATTATATTGCTATTGGGTCGTTTTAAATCGGGTCCTAAAATCGTGGTAATTTTAGGCGATTTGAGCAAAAAGCTCCTAAAATCAAAGGCGATCTTAAGACCCGGAGTAGGCTTTCGTTTACAAAGAAGGCCTTCTATAAAGGAATACTGAGTATTCTTCTTTTTAAACTGTTTTCCGGGTATCAAAGACTGACAGTAAGAGTTTAAAAAATCTACTCTTCAGTGTTACATTTCCTGGTGACATATATATATAGTTTACAGCGCGACGCGCAAAAGTATGACCACTTTTAATATATTCGCATACTTCTATACACGGCCTTTATGCTGCCAATCGAGTTTTTACACGCCTTATTCGGTAAAATCAGACAACTTCACATCAAAAGTGTATGTTTAATACAAACTCCCGTGCATAGAAGTATGCGAATACCGTGATTAAATGTGGTCATACTTTTGCGCGTCGCGCAGTAAGTCATGATTTATTTAAAAAAAAAGTTAAACGGCGATTTGTGTGTTATGTCATCTTCGATAGTAGTTCTCAAATTTTCCCATTTTAAAAGCCACTATGTATTGGAATCCGTGTAGAGGGCCTATAAAATGATCGGGTATTTTAGAATATGGCACCGGTGCATTTTAGAATAATAAGCCGTGTAGCGGTCCTCTTTTGAGATTAAATGGCGGTTATTCGGTCGAGCATTGTTGTAGTGATAATGCTATATAAGAAGATGACATGCAACATTGAAGCTTAAAAGGTGACTTTCCAAATTCATTTGAAAAGTGCTATATTTGAATGTTTTCCAGTTTTTCGTAAACATTGTTTTAGTGTATAAACCATACAGTAGTTAATAGAAATGGAAACTAGCGAGTAAACTAGTATAGGCTGCGGTTTTTTTTACTAAAATCTAAAATTTTAATAAAATTTTCCAGTAAAAATGTTTTTTACGGTGTTACAAATGTCATTATATTACCTATCATATAGTTAATAGATATAAACTATAGCTAAATTAAGCTAAGACAAGCTAGCACTTACCTTTCTGATGGGTGTGAATGTACCAGACTGCAAGGATCATTTGAACTACCTTGCCAAAAGCAGTAAAAACGATTATATAGTGGATGATTGCATAACGTGGTTATCAGCCTGCATGGGGAAAGTCCATTGTTTTTCAATGTATGCACGAGGCTGTGTATAGTCATGGATAATAAAAATTTTATTATCCATGGTATAGTCAAAATAAAAACTACAAGAGGTCGCTATATTTAGATCCGCTCAGTTATATCCTATTTCAAAAACCAATTAAAGGCGGGTGACTGGATATTCAGTCTGTATATGACACTGTTTTTATTATCCATGCGTGTACACTACATGAAGCAGTTCATGATGCTTTTCCAGTGCCATGGTATAAGTAAAGTCACAACTGAATGGGTCTAAACTTATTGAAATAACGGTTTAGCGTGGTGACCTGAGGCCATATTATATAAAACAGCAAAACTTTCCATGGTTACGCCAAATATTGCACCACGAATTAAATCCTGCGGATAGTCTATACCAATTAAGAAATCGTTCAATAAGGAATCAACTCTTTCTGCTTGGAGTGCCTGCCGTATAACCAAGATATCTGGCAACCTTTTTAATAACCCATTCATATGGGTTACCCCTCCCAAAAGCCGTTTTATATCCCATTTTAATCGTTTCTTCGGCAAGCGACGCTTTGAACAAGGAAATACCTCGTTGTGTCTCTTTCTCTTTTTTTTTTCATTTATCTTTGTTTTTGTTCAAGTGCTTGCGCTGTCTGTTTCGATCATCCTGAAATTAGCGTGCGCGTGCTGACATTCTAGAACAAAGTTGCGAATTAGCTAACCGCCACGCGCGAACCTCACAACGGTCACCTCAATAACGTGTACCGCATTTCTAAAGCCATACACAAAGGAAAGTCTTTATGTCAACGGAACGCAGCAGCTCATGGAAAAACTAGAAACAAAAGAGAATAAGTGCGCTGGTAATTAATTGGTGAAAATATTCAGGATATTCCATCTGTTTAGTTTATCAGTTTACTAAAATACATATCTGGTAAGACTTCAGTGATTTACTTTGCGCAACAAATGCATATTTTGATTCCAATTGGTTGAATCATGAATTTAACAATAAGCAGGGTTAAGCAGTTAAAATTTCAATATTTTAATTCTACTATTTTGACAATTTCAAAGTGTTGGGCTTGACTTGCTGAGCATTTTGATACAACACTCATTGATATAGAGCTCTTCTTTCAAAAGTTATGATGTTTTGCATTTCTACAAATAAGACTTTTATTTAGAAGCAATATAGCCTAATATTTTAGGGAAGCCCCCTAAATGAGATGGCACCACAGACAGAATAAGATCTTCGAATTTACGGTTGAATCTTTGCATTGCATGCGCAGTGTTTATTAATGTTTACAGCCGCTGTTTAACTTATTTTGTTTATTATTTACGATGGCAAAGTTTTGTAGGCAACAAGACATCAACCCAAACAAAGAAAAAAGCGGGAAAACAGAAGGATATAACAGCAGATCAATCGAAAAGAAATCCTAAACTCGTAAGCAAAGTGTCTCCTAAAAACGATTCAGTCATATTTGAGTTGTAGCTAATTATAATTCTCTAGAGGTGATTGCTTTTTTGCGTTTCTATTTTATAGGACAGCGTAAATTGGGATGTACGAGCTCGTTGTGATCTAAAACTGTTGTGGCAAATCACTGTAAGTATATAGACTATATAGGACCGCGGATCACTCCGTCTTTTATATCCAACCACCGACTTCTGCCAGTTGCGGTGTACAAGTCAGTTCCTGCGACAAGACCAACTATTACGAGATATCTCTTGTCGCGTCATTTAGATATCACAAGATAACTTGTCTGTTCCATACCAGCCTTCTCTCCGATCGAAGATCACCATTTGGAAACAAATGTTATTTAATTTGTTCCTCTTGCCCCCGCGAAAGGGAAGATGAGCCAAGGGCACTATAGAACGCTACCTTTATGTTCAAATTAATGTGTACTTATCGTTGATAGTTAATAAAGGTCCTAGTTATCAGAAAACTCTTCTAAATAGTCGATATTCAGCTGTTATTAGCATCAGTTTGACCTCTTGTTTACTCGGTCAGGTTTAACGGTTCGATATCTAGTCTGCAAATATTTACCGCTATACCATGTAACGCCGTCGCGCCTAGATATTAAACATATCGAGTCGCGTTTACACGTTTATACCTCAAACTTTTCCCGTTCAATCGCTTCTCAGGTAACACTGGTAATATTGTAAAAAGGTTTGATCTGCCTTAGCTAATTTGTTTTATTCCAGATGGGAGATGGCATGGATATTTTTCAAAATGAACAAGTAGGACTCTTTGCAAATACTTGGTAAGTTGTGAGAATACGTGGATTGCACCCAGGGGGAAAGGGGTCGCCTGTTTAGCGGCCCTAAGGGGAGGAGGGTTTGGGAGAGGGATCGATCGAATGGAGTTAGTCGATGGTCGGAAATTTTGCAAATGATAGCATCATAGTGTCTCATTCATATGGATGTATCATCAAAGTACGTATCATAACAGTCAGTTATATCGATGTAGTAAGTAGTAAGTAAGTAAGATGTTGGTATTATCAAGTCAGCCTTTTCAATTATATCGTTATTGCATGTTCCATACAGGACACCAACAGAAGCAGACATAGAATTGCTTTCCTCAAAAACACCAGATAATAAAAACAGCAACAATGAAGCTAAAGGTAAGAAATCACATGACTAGTTACAAGATAGCGCTGTCTTTAATTACTCAGGCTGCCCCGCAGGGAAGCCTGAGTCTAGGTTTACCTTTTCTATCTATGGGTCTACTATCGAAATCACTAGAGTGGTAAAATGCTCGTTCGAAATTCTGTCTCGTTTTTGTACCATGTGATCGCTTCTGGCCAATCATTTTGCTCAAAATTGGTCATGTGGTACTAAAAGACACACCCCCAAGGCCAAATTTTCAACGGACATTTAACCACTCTAGTGATTTTCATAGTATGGTTGTGTCGAGATTACACATGAGGTAATGCCACAGGTAAACCACCTATCAATTACTACTCTCTATAACGTAGCCTGAGTAAACGCACTAAGTGAGTCTAGCTACATTAGAAATGACATCTTCCGCCGAAACAATTGCAAGTACGATGGTGAATAATTATTCACCGATGTTCACTGAACCTCGGGTGGATAATTGTCTTAGTATATAAGCACATGCAAGTGATTATTTCAAAAAGCAAAAAAAAAAAAAACACACTTTTCTTTAAAGAAAAACTGTTCATTTCTCATTTCTAATAGCGCGCGAAATTACAGTGAGGAAGTACACTCGAACCGTGAACACTTTGAGTTTTTATGTTACTTTTCTTGACCCACATCCCATGAGCGAATATAGACTAGAAATAAGAATTTATTATGAGCACTTAGTGTATTTGAATTCACTGCTTCATTTTTAGAAGTTTTGAAGCAGTAGAAGGCTCAGAAAAAAATAACATGAAAAAAGTCAAGTGTTCACGGTTCGAGTATCCTCACTGTAACACTGTAGGTGATTATCGAGATATAATGTTTTTACCATAACTTGTAAATTTCTCGCGCGCTGATTGGCTGAGAGCCATTGTCGATTACAGTACAGACCCATAGAAAACTTCGATTTGTTAAGAATCTCTAGACCAATCACCGTGTGCAATTTTCCATAATCACCTGTGTATTTACACCTATTTCAAAAATCGTTGTCGGTCGCAATCAAAGCTACAGTCAACAAAGGTCTGCAAAGGATGTCGGTATTTCGTCTCTTGTTATCGATTTATTCATAGCATATTTTTATTGTACGTGTTTGTATTATATCACCATAACAAGTTGTTGTTGTGGTAGATATAAATAGAAATATTTCTTTAAAAAACGTGCAATAAATCACAAATTAAGTCAATGTAAGCGACATCCTTTGCAGGCTTTAGAGTGTGGACTGTTGCTTCGGCTGCAACAACGATTTTTGAAATAGGTGTATACTAAAGAGTGCTAGTACACACCTATGTTTCCCTGACCATTTATAATGATCAGTTTCAGAACCTCCAGAGTTCCGACTTCAACTGCCCGAGTGTTCAAACGACAAGTGTGGAAAGTACTGTTGCTTCTTTGACGAAGGCTCCTTCTTGTATTTATGATATAACTGAAAAGACTTCTTCAATATAGAAATAAAATGCAATTAATTATGATTTATTTTAACTATCTAACTAGTCTATGACATTTACATTTGATGATGTTGTATTTTATAAATATATGATTAGTTTACCAAAATATATTTTAATAAACAGTTTTATTGATAATATTTTCATATTTTCATATTCTTTAACAGTGGGGAGAGCTTTCGAGCACTCAACTGCAAGCGTGGCCATGGGCTGCGCGAAAGAAACAAACTGCACAATTTTTTAAAATTGACAAATTATGAAAAAGGAAGGGTAGAAAAATGTAAGCCTGGATAAAAATAACAAATAAAAAGGAAAACAATGAAACAATTCCCCAAAAACGTATAGCTGGGGACGAATTATCGGCTTACGTATAGGATGAAGATAGACTCCGCGTCCTTCATGAATAAAAACAATTACTGGGGCTAGTCAGAAGCCAGTGAGAGAGAAGAGAACCAGATTCTAGACTAGATCGAGCTTTTTATTGTCTATTGAGGGTCCTTAAGCGATAAAATGGGAGCTGGGATTGGCCATATTTTTGACTTGGAAAATGGGATTGAACGCACTGGGACTGGGATTTACAAATAAAAGAACAATAGAAAAAAGGAATGGGATTGAGTGTCAGTGAGTTTCGAGAAAACAAAACCATAGCTAAAAACCAGCTCAAAACCAACCAGAAAGGGTCAATATACACCACAACATCTACAGGCAAAGGTTAGTCAAATTTTATTTCAAAAACAATAATGAAAAGGAAAAAAAAATCACTGCATACAAGATATTTGCTTGGGCTTCCTGTGGTTGCCCTTGCACGTACTAACATCCATTTTAGAATCACGATTCGATTTTACGTTCTAATATTATTATCATAAGTCTTTTTCTCGAAAAAATATGGTCATCTGATTTTCACATTGAAGCATTAGTGACTGAAGTCTGTTTGCGGAATTCCTGTGTTGACTCGATCTGTACTAATAAATATAAAATAATGAGAAATAAATGTCAATCCTTATAAAGTTGTAGTTATTTTTTATAATAAATTAATGATATAAATGTGATAAACGATAAAATAGTGCCAAATTTAGGCAACCGTTAAATGTATTAGGCCTTCTAGAATCGACTATACTGACCAAAGTCTGCAAGTAATCGATGACGTAAACTTTATGAGCCTCGTTCTCATACAATATCGTTGGAACAAAAATGGCGGCCAATTGCACAGGGTTTCAAACTCAAAGAGGTTAATCTAGACCTTGAAAAGAAGCGTTTTTGGAATTTTAATACGTAAATACTAATTTTTACCAGTAGCTAAAGAACTCGAGGATTCATAAATGGCCTGGTTTGTTCGATGCGAATAGATATAACAAAGAATTCAAAAGAAAACTTTACTCGTGCCTGGTCAGGCATGTGTTTTTCATTGGAGTAGAGGAATTTGTTCAAGATCTCAAAGCTTTTTGGTTGTCTTATTGACGGATAACTTCATATGTAAACGCAGCCATGAAAGATGTTGTATTTCTCGAAGGCATTGTTGCTTCTATTTGGGCACAGGATACTCAGAGAAGACTAAAAGCTGCCGAGGAGTTGTCCAACTACTTGTGCGATCCTGCCAACGACATTGAATTCGGTGGCTACGAGAAACTTATCGACGGGCTTGTGGCATGGGTTAATAGCAGTAACTTTAGGGTAAGGAAACATACAGTTATCTGAGACTTTTCTATATATTGTAACCGCATTTTTCGTCGCTGGGTATCGATAAGCAAGCAAGTGGCAAGAATCAAAATCAGAAATATGGAGTACGTAAAATATGAACTCTACCCGAACGAGGCGTGAAAAACCAGCCAAAACAGGTCATTTATTAAACAATTTCATGGTTTATATAAAAGAAGGAAGCGTTATAAAACCAAGAATTTAGGGACAGAAAAAGAAATAATAAAGATATGACTTGTCTTAAAAATATCGAAGTGTGATGACGTTCTGTTTTTAAGGTGTTGCTTACTACGATATGTAAATTTAGAGAACATTTTCTCGGCTTTATAATTTATAACTACACTTATTATTATCATATTTTAAGACTTAAGATTTTGTTTTGTTATATAGATAAGTCTCAGTGGCCTTGACATACTGCATCAGATTGTCGACAAACTTGAAGGGCGATTCAAACACAGTCTTTTACCAGGTAAAGATTTTCAACGATGTGAAATTTTCACGATTTGAAGGTCGTCATGGTTTTCAATTTTCATTTCATAAAACTTATTTACTCAAATGAATTATTTGCATTTTAAAATTGCCTACTAAAGATGAGGGATATTTCAAGTGGAGTGTTTACTTTATTTAAAATCTCTTCAATGTTACATGCAAATTTATAGCTTTAATTTATAACATCATGTGCACAAGAATCTTAAGTTTGATATGTGCATTAATAAGCTTACTAATTACTATACTTATCAGTCTATTATTAATGTTTAAACTACTTAGCAGTAATGTGCTGATGATTAGTGCTCCAATGCTAACTTTTTGCATGATAAACACAGCAAAGTCTAGTGAAAGCACAAGTTACAGATCTCATTAAATATATATGTGCCATTTCTGTGCCAAAGAAAAGCGTTAAAAGTAATCTGCTATTCAACCATATTGTTCCTGATGTAAACAATCACTGCATGCTGACTTAAGTAGTTACAAGAGATTTATTACTGTACTAAAACAATAGCTCAATTCCACATGGGATACCAAATTAGCAGTTGTTGAGGTGTTCCGAGGTGATAGTAAAATCATAAATCTCAAAACAAACATAAATTAGCATATAAGTATCCTAGTTTGAAAGTTTTCTTTTCAGTCTGGTCTTCTAGACGTTTCCTGTAGACCTATATATTAAGTTCAACATATTGATAGACATTGTACAGTTCAGTAGAGTGACCTCTATAAAATTCCTTGTAGGTTTGAGAAACCATTGACCATTTTTATTGTGAATTTTCTTATAAACACGACCTGTACAATCATGTTTTCATGTATATATATATATACAGTACAACTATATAAACTGTTACAAGAAATCTTCTTTTGATAATAGTGTTGTTAACTATCTAATTTAGAAGGAATAAATCCTTGTTGGCCAGTTTTTCTTTTATGCCTTACTTTTTTTTTTTTTTCTTGTTTGAATTGACAATTTTTTTAAATTCATAAAGTTGAATATTATGATGTTATAATATATTTGGTGGGTCTATTTTGTTTTATAGGAATCCCATGTTTACTTTCTCAAACATCATTGTATGTGGTCACAATGTTATTATACTAGCTGACTGGCTAAAATGTCAGTATTTATAAATGAAATGTACGTCTTCTGTGTTTTCACACGCTTATAAATGAAAACCGAGATGTGTTATGTATCAAAGTTTTCATAAGGCAATGAAAACTAAGAAGACATGTTTAATTTCTTTTATAAATAAACAATCACTTGAAACAACAAATAATGCCCTTTCTCCCTACGTTGCATTTTCTTGAAACTTACCAGTAAGAGCACACATCAGATATTAATTCAAATAATGGATATTAATTCAAATAATGATCACACAAATACATTATTTTATAACTTTTTATAGCCAATTGCTGCAATGTCTCATGGGAAATGTCAGTTGAATACTGAAGAAATAGAAAATGAGCGGGCATGTGGGAATTTTAAGAAGATGAAAGAAGCGAGAAGCATGATGCGTAGTGGAGTGCTTCTCAGCGCTTCTCAAGTTATCTTAAAATTCCCAAGTGCTCTACATGTATAACTTGAATAGAGCACTGCTGCCAAGTTTTCTATTTCTTTTATAAAATATTAAGTTGTTAAATTTACACAAATCAACACTCTGTGCACTGTTGAGTTATAGAGAACGCTTCTCAGCCAATCAGAACGCACAATTTAAATCAAATAGTTTATAATGAGTTATAGAAAAAACGCTTCTCAGCCAATCAGAGTGCACAATTTAAATCAAATAGTTTATAATGCTGAATAGATATAACAGCTTCTCAGATTGACTGTACTTTCTACAGGATAAAAATTTATATTACTAGATTAATCGCTACAAATGTAGATACCATGCATGCATGTTCAATTATGTATAAAAATATCATAAATCCAGTCTATAAATATTCATTGATTTTATGGCAGGTATATATGCTAATCGGTGACAGCTTTGTAATAAATTAAAGTTCTAATCATGAGATTAATCAAAACTTGGGTATTATGGTGACATATCAGCATATTACCATTGCACCATGGATACTAACACCTACTGTAGACTATTTATAAATTTGGTTATATTAGATTATCTATAAATTATATGCATGTATATTGGTTCATTTTGGCACATTTTTGTTAATTTCAAGTGGATTCCATATAAGGTTATCCATTAATATTCACAAATTCAAAGCTTAGTTATGAGCTTGTTCTGTAAAAATTTACTAAAACCTGAATTATTGAGTATCTTGTGTTTAGTTAAATAGTTATTTTTTTTCAGTTTAATCCCAGCCGTATATCTATTGTTTTAATTTGAATTATATTGCAGTAATCCTTGATGTGTGTAAAGTTTGGCTAAACTGTTTACACATGTCAAAAGACAAATAAATTCCATGATAGTTTATTGACATTAGGATAGCTATTTTCTACAACAAGTGGTTGTGAAATGTATAGAAAGCTGCACTGAATTTCTTCCACACTGATTTATTAATTCATCCCTTTTTCTCTAAAATCAACTGAGAAGTTTTTTCTGCTGTGTTTATCATAATAAGAAATGAATAGAGGCGAATGGATTCTGTAGGTGAGGGGCTTCAATTTCTATTGTTTGGAAAAAAAGGCAGTAGGCACTCTTACATCATATGTTATTAATGATAACATTTAATAATCTATTTACTAATATCTTTAAACTGAAGTAATAATAATTATATTTAAAAGTTTAATCAGTAAGTTGCTATTTGATTTCTAGATATTTTGTAGATACAGCATTATTTCCCAGGGCTCAAAATAGCTGCCTGCCAATGACCAAATGTCAGGCCAAATTTAAGGTTTGGCTGGCAAAAATATTTATGAATTGTCAAATGGATTTCAAAATTACAGTCAAAATTTAACGGAAATCTTCTTACTTTTAATGTTCCTATATCTGGAAGTGGCAGGCCAAATTTTGTTCCTATTTTGAGCCCTGATTTTGTGACATACATGGCTTATTTGAATCAATGTAGTGGCACTTGTAAAATGGTTTTGATAATATAACTACTGGCATATATAAGAATTTTAGAATTCTAGGTTAGCATTGATATAAAATAATTTATCATTCTACATTCTACACCTTTAAGTGACTCTACTTCAAATAGCGGATAAATCAGAGACAGATGGTGAAAATCACATCATCCTTTTCAGTGATTATTTACTGACAACTATTGAACTATTGAGGACTTATCAGACTGCAATGATTACTATAACTATTCAAATGTTGAGTACTTATCGGATTGCTGTAAACCAGCAGCTTACAATCATGAGTGTGGTTAGTGAATGCCTCCAAGCCTGACTATTGTACAGTAGAGACAATCTCAAGATTACACTATAAATTTGCAGACACAAAATGATAAAACATCTTTTTTGTTTTTGTGTGTGAATTAGAACATTATTTTTACAATAATTGTAGAGCTTCTAACATTGGGATTTTCAGAATCATCAATTGATTTTTTTCAAGCAGTTTTAATTAAGATATGTGTTATGATTTTTATTATTAAGCATTGTCTATGTTGAACTTACCAGAAACATCAAGTCAATCTGTTTGGCCCTTTTCTCATGCAAAAAATAACCAACATTATGTTTTGTGTTTGCTTTCCTTTGCTCATTATCCATTCTGAACAGCTTTTAGTTGATGTTTAAGGGTCATTCCACAGTATTCCTCCGTTGCGGAGACTACACTTCAGAGCAATTAAGTGATTGATATATTTCCATTCAACAAATAATACAAACTTATTGTGGTATTACACAATAGGTCTCCTCCAGGGCTTTCAAAAAATCTACACAACATTTATAAATCAAAAGCGGGAGGAGCTACATTGAGTTAAACATGAGCTGTTGCGGAAACTACAAAAAAAACCCTCTGTTTTGATCAACAAAGTTCAGGTTCAAAACTCTCTGACTCTATGATCTTTTCAAAATTCTTTTTTTGCTTACATTGAATGCTAGTCTATCTAGTTTAAATATATGCCAAAATATTTGGCCTAAGTCCATTACATTGCCTGAAAATTATAGAAAATAAGAAGGTGGTACCGTTGCGGAGACTACGTTGCGGAGACTACAAAAAGTACTTTCTTGAAAACAAGGGAGAAAATGACAAATTAATCCTTAATAATGATTGAAACATCAAAATTTGATGAATTTAATCTATAAAACACCAATGAGAAGACCATAATTACATGCTAATCCAAAGACCTCATATTCCGAATATGAACAATATTGTCACAATGTCAAACCAGGGTTTTGTACTGGTTTGATTCAATACGATATGCACACCTGCATTTTGACATCAAATTGAATTATTTTGCAACAATTTGCACAATGAAATAGAAAAAATGAGCCCAAATAAAGCTCAACCATTCAAACATGTATTTCGTTCATAAATGATGCCATCAGTAAAGTATAAATACCAGAATGCTTTGATGCTAACAATTGTAACTTCTGTTTAGGGATTAAAAAGCTGAACAAATGTACAAAGCATTTGGGAATGTGAAGTTGTAGAAAAGAGATTATGTCACAGTGATTATCAAACATCTGCTCAGTGTAATAAAGTTAGCGACCCTTTTTGACAATGTAGGTCTTGAAAATGGCTTCAATTTCCTCTAGGTCATCAACTGTAAAAGGGCCATTTCCTGTTAACTTTATTGGACCATAGAAGATGCAGGTGATGTGTTTCTCTTCTAAGTCATCACTTTTTGGCCAATTGAATTTCTTGGCACCAGAGCTATGAAGAAATTTGAAACTTGTGAATTGGCCGCTGGTTTCAAGGGCTCTACCAATGTAAAACACATTTACATAGTCCACAGCATAATACATGCCAACTTCGATGTTTGGTGTAGTTGTGAGCAGAGTTTGCTTGTGGAGTTCAGCAACCATGTGTTTTCTGAATTTTTGAATGTCAGGTTGACCTAACATGATATCATTCTCTACAAGACACCTTGCATATAAGCTGACAAATACCCCACAGTCAAATGAATTACTTTGCTGGGGAATGTTACAAGCTTTATTTGCAACAAATGACCACTGACTAACATCAAGGCTGCTGTCCATCATTTGTAGTAGCCTCCACATTCTTTGTATAGCTGCTTGTGCAGTGGACTTCACAAAAGCACAAGCTAAGCTGTCAAGCACAGCCATCAACTTTTCTTGTGGAAATACTGCAAGAAGAAACCAATGTTCGGTTTCAGCAGTGTTGCATGGTACAAGGATTATATCCTGTTGAAGCAAGGCCTTTTCAGAAAGGAGCTTCTTTGTGATAAATGTCTTAAATATTTCCCATGGAAATACAGTCACATCAGTCATGTTTCTATTGGCTTTCAAAAGCTCAAGATAACTATCAACCACAAAATTTGTGAGGTAGTTAAATTCTGCCTTAGCATAACCACCATTAAGAGAATCCAAGTCGCTTGGTGAGATAATTCCCTTCCCTTTCCATTTAACTTTCCCATCAAGTATGCCATTTACCATGTACATTGTGTGCATAGGTAATGTAAAGTATTGAGAGATATTCTCAAACTTTAGGGTGAGGTGAGGTGGTAGACCCATTTCAATATTGACACTGTTGGATTTCTTTCTACCTTGTTTGGATGATTGTTGTGGCACTGACTTTGGATGTGTGGTAGCTTTGGCAACAAGAGTGTCGTTCTGCTCGCCATCTTTGATGAGAAACTGAGAATTCTTTGCTGTGATAAAACTTGAATCTGATAGTTTTGCAGCATAGTGGATAGTATGGGTTTTAGGAATGGGCTTGCACTCATCCCATCGTTCTTTCAGGTTATCAGATTCACCTTTCACATCTTCTTGTGACACATATAATATATTTATATTCTTGCTAACATTCTGTGCAGCCTGAAAGAAGTCATGTGGAGTGTTGACGACTTCTGTACCTCTAAGGATTGAGCGCCACACAGCTCTTTTCACTTCAGCACCAACACCATCGCAAGGACCTTTGCCATGAGCTGTCTCAAAGAAGCTCCATGTTGCCTCACAGCCAAAATCTTCTTGATGGTATAGGATACAAGAAAGGTTGTAGCGGTTCTTAAATTGAGAGGAGGGACCATCACTCCAGTAGTTGACTTTCCTTACTTTTGTCACCTTTTTAATATCTTTAAGAATGGCTTTGTTGAATGCATACACACTGCCTTTGTCATGGGCCATTTCATCACTCACAACAGCATATGAATTATGCTGTAAGTCCCCTCTTTTGTCTTTATAGTAGACAACAGCTGGGAATATGGTTACTGAATCATTTGACCAGTGTGCTGCCATGATTTCCTGTTGGTACTTTATTTGGAAGTTTTCAGAAAAATCTTCTTGGATTATAATTTCCCCCTCAGGCAGGTTCTCTTTCAGGTATTTCAACTCATTGAATTGTCGCTTTACATTGTACACATGCCTGGCAAAAGGTTGTAGCTGAGCTTTGAGATCATCTTTGGCATCAGCAGCAGTGCACTCTACTCTCTCCTTCCTTGCTTTACCATCATCACCTATGTTCCACTGGAAGTAAAACATCGGAGTGTTGTCATCGCACTGAAAAAGCTTTTCAATCGGTTGATGGACTTGGCATTTTGAACACTCTCTATCTATACATTCTACATCCTCCATATTACATACAGTAGTAAGTAGCATGTCCTCTGGCGTTTTTGGGACTTCGGGAATTACAGCTTTCAGGCCATCAAGCAGCAACTTGATATTTTCGTGGTATTTACATACACACACTTCTTGGTCACGAGGAGTAATAGGAAGGACATTTGGTGGTCTAAGGGATGCAAATTTTGATAAGCTGACTTGGATACTTGGTATTTCTGCTTTGAAGATTTCGTATACTTCAGAGATGTTGTAGATAAGCAGCCTCTTTTGCTTGTGCTCTTTCCCTTCTTTTGATCTGACTGTAACAAAGTCTTTACGTCCAGGACACATTCTACTTATGTCATCCCTCATGTAAAACTCCTCAATTGATCTTGTATCTTTATCAGATATTGCATCAGATCGCTTCTTTCTTTTCTCAACTTCTGATTTTCTTTTCTTTACAAGTTGGTCACAAATCTCAAGAACTGACTTCCGCTTTCTTGGAGACATTTGCTGAACTACATTGGCAATCACATGGTGGGCTTTTGATGGACTTTTTGGCAAACTTTTATTTACTTTTCTCACAGCCTTTCCTAGACTCTGGGGACTTTTGAATGAACCTGCAGTGGTAGCATCTTTCTTTACTTGATTGTGATGAGCCTTATCTTTATTCTTCTTTGATGCTCTCCATTGCCTCTGTCTGAGGGTTTTCTTTTTCCTTATTCTGAGCTTTTCACTTTCTGCTAAAGTATGCTTCTTCTTCAAATATTCTCTCTTTTTCCTTTCCCTATCCTTTCTCTTGTAGACTTCCAACTTCTCTTCATCTTCTTTAAGTTTTTCTCTAAAACGTTTGCTCCTTTGAGTACTACTTGAAGACATTGTAGATGTGCAATTTAGAAATAATTACCCACAATCCCATGCGTTGAGATCTGTATAAACTGCACATGCCCAGAACCTTACCACAGGAAGCCCAAGTTTACTAATGGTATATTTATAATAACAATAAGTAATATAATGATATAATAACTTTATTTTTATATAATATTAATATAACTTTATTTCTATATATTAGCAATAATTATGAGGTTCAGAAGCACTTTACAAGATTGAAAAAAAAAAAAGATTATAAAAAGAATTTACAAAAAAAAAATCACATTTTTTTTTTTTTTTAAATAACAATAAAAATAAATAAAAAAATATAAATAATATAAATTAAAGTAAATAAAGTAATAATAATCTTATTCTATAATAAATCAAAATAAGTATTTTAATTTTAAATAAAGATGGGGAACTTTAAAGCACTTTTTAGAAGATTTCTTTCAAAAATGTAGTCTCCGCAACAAAATTGTAGTCTCCACAACAAAATTAAAAGTGATATAATTAGGAAACTAATAGAAAAAACTGAATTCTTTGTACTGAATATGTTTTCCCTGGTTAAGAATTAGAACTTCTCAAAAACTTATACAAAAATTCTCATCAGGGAATATACAGGAGAAACTTTAAGGTCTAAAAACGTTGCGGAGACTACATCTCGCCAGTGGAACATAAATATTTTTTATAGTGTTGGCACACCCAACTTAGATCATGTATTTTTTGAAAGAGGCCAACTAGTAGGACAAGTCCAGGAAACTTTCAGAATTGTCTGGCTGTTTGTTTCATTTTAATCTGATAAAGTATTTGTAGTCTCCGCAACGGCTTTTTCATGATTTTCGATAATCAGTTGCAATTTATTCTCAGATGCTGACACATAAATGATTTTTTTTTTCAAAAACGTTTACTTCAACTACCTGACACTATTCTAAGACCAAATACACACAGTTTTGGGGAAATTTCAAAACCACATGAGAGGTAACCAAATACTGTGGAATGACCCTTAATTGAAAGATTAGATTAGGTTTGTGTATATCAAACAGCAGATCCTTTTAAATATTCACAGCACATGGAGTCAGTAGTAAACAGAGGATGGTCCCCCATTGGTTTATTCCAAGTGTGAATATTATTAGATAGGTGTGGTTTTGTATTCAAATGACCCTAAGGGTTTTCTTCTTTATGCTTGGGACTTCATGGTTGTTTCATGGTTTAGGATTGTTAAACTGTGAATTTAAAAATAGGTTAGGTATATTTAATGCATATATTCTATATATTGGTTCAGGTAACTTACTATATGTGTATGTTATATAAATATGTTGCCTTTGTACCACTCCATAGTACTGTCATTGTGCATATTTTAAGAGAAGTTTATTGATTATAATTTTGTCTCAATTGCTTGTTTTACTAGTAAGAATAGAATATTCTATTTTATATAAATACCGGCATATATATTTTTTCAAATAACTTACTTAACATTTCAAATTTTTAGTATTTTAATGAATATACATGTAGAAGAAAGTTTTTTTTGTAATCAAGCATTGTGTAGAATATATATTTAAAATTAATACTATGTTTGAAAATTATATATATTTCCTACTAAAATTAGTTTCACATTTCATTGGAAGTATTTTTGTTCCTTAATTTTGTACTCTCCATATATTTTGTATTTCATGGTAAAGTTAATAACAGTGCATACATGTATGTGTTGTCAGTTTTCTCAAGCTATGTACAGAACAGATGTTAAGTCTTTTTCATTTATTCATTATAATATATCAAATTCTTGAGTTAGCCATTGATCAGTTTTTAAAACTGAAAGACATGATATTGTATTTCTAGTTGTTCCAGCTATAATTGAAAGACTTGGAGACAGCAAGCAACAGGTTTGTGTGACATCTAATTTAAATTTGATTCCTTTTAATAATGCATGAGCACTTTTACTTATAACATGATGAATTAATATAAAATCAGGGCTCGAAATAGCTGCCTGCCAATGGCCAAATGCCAGGCCAAATTTAAAGTTTGGCAGTCAAATATAATTATGAACTGCCAAATGGAGAATAAAATTGCACTCATAATTTACTGGAAATCGTCTTTCACGGTTTGTGTATCTGGAAGTGGCAGGCCCAATTATTTTCTTAGTTTGAGCCCTGAAAATGTTGATTCTGGCTATTTATTTTCTTTTTGTTCAATTATTTTTATCATGACTTTTTGCCACAAAATCTGAAATGTTCAAATCTGATTTCAAACTGCACCCTTACTGTTGGAAGTCAACTGTATTACCAGGGCAACCCATACTAAAATGTCCATTGCAGATCAGCAATAAACTTGCTACACAGAGTTTCTGCCCTGATTAAATTGATTCCAAACTCTCTGAAATTGAGGTCAGAATATACTAGGAAGAAAAGGTTTGGCAAAAAGACAAATAGAAACATTTCTATCAAAATTATATCTAATTTACACAAATTCTTTGTGTAGTGAAATATCACCAATTCGGTAACAGACACTTTTGTCTGTGTTACCTTAGAAATACAGTTGATCGATGTCTACAAATTTACTTTATTTTGCGTCTGTGTTTGAAGGTCTGGTTGATCGTGTGTCACTTGAAACTGCAGTAAAAACATTTTTTTTGCCTATATTTTGATTACTGTATTTCCTTATTTTCATTTATTTAATATTTTAAATTAGTTTCTATTGAAATGTTAAAATATGTTTGCATTGTTCTGACTTGTAAAGCTATCTATTAATTGAAATAATTGTTCTGCAGGTCAGGGACCATGCTCAAGATTTAATCCAAAAGTTTATGTACCCAGTGTCAACACCACAGGTATTATTAGAAACAATATCTATTTACTGGGCGCAACAGATAATACTTGTCTGTACATACATGTACAGAAGCATGCTTTGTTGCCAAGATTTTTATGTGTCAATTGTTGTATGCTACATTTCAGTTTATCTGATTTATTCATAAAATTCTTCCATCCATCTATTCATTTTAAATGAACTTGTCCATTTATTCAATCATTTATATATTCATTTATTCATTCATTCACTCACTCACTAACCCACTAATCCATCCATTCTTTTATCGTCTTCCATTTGTTCATTAATCTTAAATTCATTTCTCATTTCATGTATTCAATCCTTTGTTCCAAGACACTCATCCATCCATTCATCCATCCATTCTCCCATCCATCTATTTTTCATCTTTTCTTTTTTTTGAATTTAAATTTTCACTTTTAGTGAAATGTTTCAGAAAAGACACTGTTGTCATTCCAAGCTAATTTTCCTGATTTCTTTACACGCAGCATGTCCTTGAACAATTAGCTCCTGCCTTTTCACACAAAGCTTGGAGAATAAGAGAAGAAGTATTACTTTGTTTTGTCAAGACACTACAAAGGTATTATAAGATTTGTTAGTAATTTTTTTTTTCTTATTGTAATTCAGAATATGTACCTTATAGATAGATTGTACAGTAAGCCCCTTTCACATACAAAAGTATGACCATAATTTAATGTATTTGCATACTTCTATGCACGCGTCGTGCTGTAAGATTACCCTATTTTTTATATTTCTCTTATCCATATATTTTTCAACAGTAAGCCCCTTTTAAGATTGCCCTGTAAGCAACTATTTTAAATTGTTTTTATAGTTCTCTTATCCATATATTTTTCCACAGTATGTCCCTTTTAAGATTGCCCTGTAAGCAACTATTTTAAATTGTTTTTATATTTCTGTAATCCATATATTTTTCCACAGTAAGCCCCTTTTAAGATTGCCCTGTAAGCAACTATTTTAAATTGTTTTTATAGTTCTCTTATCCATATATTTTTCCACAGTAAACCCCTTTTAAGATTGCCCTGTAAGCAACTATTTTAAATTGTTTTTATAGTTCTCTTATCCATATATTTTTCCACAGTATGCCCCTTTTAAGATTGCCCTATAAGCAACTATTTTAAACTGTTTTTATATTTCTGTAATCCATATATTTTTCCATAGCTTTGGTGCTTCATGCCTTACTCTGTCCAAGTTTGTCCCTTTTATTTGTAAACTTCTTGGTGATCCTAACAGTCAAGTAAGGGAAAGCGCCATAGAGACTCTTGTTGAAATCTATCGTCATGTTGGTGAAAAAGTGAGAATTGATCTCAGTAAGAAAGGAATACCATCCTCAAGGTATGATTAAATTACTGTCAGTGGTGTAAATTGTCTTTCTAACTCAAACATACCAACGACTAGTTGTAAAATACGTTTTTGTTTACATCACCTTAAGATATGTTTTTGGTTGATGCCAGCCAAAAACATATTTCACAACTAACCATTCAAATGTCTGAACTGGTTTGCAGAACAATGGTGTTCTTTTGTAGAAACTATATATCTATACTATCATGTTATATCATGATCATGATCATAATCAACTTTATTATCATCATAAACATGATTGTCATTATCATTGTGGCCATCATCAACAGGTTTCCTCTGAAGTTCCGAATAATCGTATATGTATATACCTTTATTTTTTGAGGAAATTTTCCACTCTATACGGCCTTATTGGGGCCTGTACGATTATTAATTTAAGGCATTTCCACTCTGTACGAAACTTAATCGGGTCTGTACGATTATTGAACAAGAACATATCAGTAGAATTTCTCCGCGTTCAAATGTAGATCGGTTGCGTTTATAGAACCAAACACAAATGCAAGTGAACTGCAAACTAGGGCCGCAATTTATTTGTAGCAAGATGTTATTGGGGACCACAGCCGACGTTAGTGAGCTCTATAACATTTAAAAAACACTTGCAGCAAATCCTGAAAATTAAAATTAAAATTCATTTGTAACGCTACAAAGAGCCATGATTATATAAAAACATCGATCCTCGTGTTTGAGTCTGCCGTCTTGGATTGCTTTTCGAATGATCACTCGTGCGCATGCCCAAGGTTTTTTGGTTATTTCCACTTAAATTATTCTGCTCTATACTTTTATTGGTTATCTTGGATATTTCCACTCTATACTATTATTCGGAACTTCAGAGTACAGCGTTAATCAAACATTTTAATATCAATGTTTTATACAGTTCACTCAAGTCCATCTTCTTTTTCACAGGTTGTCAGTAATTTATGCAAAATTTGATGAAGTTGCAAGATCAGGGAACATGGAAGTTACAGAACCTGATGGTAATGTTTCAATTTACACTTGCTATACAATATAAAATGGTGCGCATGTCTGTATTCCATGATATAAACACTTGGAGCTGTAGAGCAAGGGAGACCTCATAAAGAAACACAAAGCATAACCAAGTGTTTCTTTGGTTTATTACTGTGCGACTGGCCGTACCGTATTCACTTACAAAAACTTTTGATGAATTTTTGACATTATTTTTTCATCTCAATCAGACCAATCAGGTACAAGTATATAAAACTTTGATGTCTGTAATTGGTCCGATTGAGATGAAAAAATGTCAAAATAATGTCAAAACTTAATCAAAAGTTTTTGTAAGTGACTACAGTACAGCGAGTCACACAG
Source organism: Metridium senile (assembly GCA_949775045.1). Classification (NCBI taxonomy): domain Eukaryota; kingdom Metazoa; phylum Cnidaria; class Anthozoa; order Actiniaria; family Metridiidae; genus Metridium; species Metridium senile. The sequence goes on along the minus strand of OX459096.1, from coordinate 23,929,382 downwards.
TAAGTGCTCTACATAACAACACAGTGTTTATATTATAATACAAGAAAATGTTTTATATTGCTTTTAAGAATATTTTAGTTTGAGCATGTCCTCTGTTCTCTGATATATAAACATGGTAGTCAGCCAATCACCACGCATAGTATCTGAAAATTAATATTTGATAATTTATTTGATAATTGAAAAAATATGGTGTTTTAGAGTGCATAAACCTAATAGTTAGCTGACTATTTAGTGCTATTTTAGGACAATTCTATTGTTTTATATGGTTTAATTAGCACTATTTAGTACTAACTAGTACTATTTGTTTCACAGGTATATTATTTGCACTCTAGTCATAACTACAGTAATTATTTAAAAAGAGATGTTCTTGCCTTGTTTACTTCTAAAACACTCGGATTCTGTAGTAACCGTTCAAGAACAAATTGCCATTTTTTTCTATAAAATATTAATAATTCAAACTTGAATGATCAGTAATATACAAATTAGGTAATACCTAATAGCGGAGCTCCCAGTTTTTTTTTCTTGCAACATCAATATGCGCATGTAAATAGTTTTTGTGCATGGGTCATAAAAACTGTACATGATGACGTAGACGTATTTTGTTCGTATTTGAAAGAAATACTATTTCTTACTGTTCAAGGTTACTTATAATAAGAAAAAAATGAGAAATGTTAATCTGGGATATAAATATTTTCAACTTTGGCCCGCGTGGGAGCTCCGCTATAATAGGCCCTTCACAGTTAATGTTAAATGTGTTTACTCAACAGAAAGATATATTATTATTAATAAATAATAATGAGCCATGACTGCAGACATTGCCTATTGAATTGTTTGTACATGTATGTACATTTTAATTCTATTTTTGAAGAAGGTTTTGCAGAAATTAAATTTATATCCTTATTGCACACTGCAAGATACATCTAAAAACATTGAATTATTTGTGTCACACAATTGTCACACAATCCTGTCATAAGCTTGCTGTTATGTTTATGTACAATGTAGCCCTTCAAATTTGTGTCACACAATTGTCACACAATCCTGTTACAAACTTGTAATTTGTCCAGACCTACATAAGTACAGTATTGTAGCAGTCATTAATAAAATTATGCATTAACTAGTGTGTCACACAATTATAAATTAATGTCACACAATCCTATTAATTAGAAATTAGTAACTATTATACCCTACATAAATACAGTATTGTAGCAGTCATTAATATCCATTAACTAGTGTGTCACACAATATTATTGTCACACAATCCTATTAGAAACTAGTAATTGTTCTATCCTACATAAATACAGTATTGTAGCAGTCATTAATATCCATTAGCCAGTCTGTAATTTTTTTATGGCCTAAAGTCATCCATTAGTTATCATATTCAAATTTTAGTCAAAGACATGCATATTTCTGATGACAAGCTGTTGTCTTTAGTGATCATTTATTTTAGTGAAATACTAGCTAATACTAGTGAAATACTAGCTACTAGCGCTTAGTGAAATACTTCATCAGTATGTACATTCCTTTGTTGTGATGTTTAACTAAAATTCTACAAAAACAAATACATATATGTAAAACGTATTTGCTCAAATCCTGTGTATTAATCTTTGTTTACCCTTTTCCTTGATTTTAATCTTGCTTCTTGCTTAGCCAGTCTCTCTCTCTCTCTCTCACAATTTGTGAAGCACATGGAGATCTTGTCTGCATGCATGTGTATGCCTAGTCATGCACGGTATTGATTACAATCTTGTATATCAACATGTTAAGGAAGTCATGCGATGTATATCATGGTTACATGATGAGTGAATACCAAGGTCACTACAATATACTTGAACATATTTAGTGTCAACTTTTACTATCATGGAATATCTTGCTTGCAAACACCAATATCCATTGCACAAATAAACTAATTTGCTCAACACTATTTGATCTTTGTTTTGGCTCAGTTTCAATTAAGTCTCTTCAGCATTTTTTTTTATAATTAAACCTATCTATAAAACATCTTCAGTTTTTATTTTCATTACGAAATTTCAAATGAGTGGACATTCTGTGATTAAGATTTACCATAATATTCTAAAAGTAGAATTGGTAATGTGTCTGTGAGTGGTTAATCAAGTGGGGCTTGCCATTAATTAAACATTAACTCCCTCCTAGTATTAATTGGTTACAGAGTTATTTTGAATTCACTCTCAGTTTGAAGTGGGATAGTAGACTTCTTATAGAGCAACACTTTCCATGTCTTTCTTTTTCACACTAGTATTTGCTGCAAGGGTTAATTTATGATTACTTGAGTTCTCTTCTCTGATTGGTTGCCTTAGTATTGTCTAAAGCACTTTCAACTATTCTTTCACTATCTATGATGTTTCAAGATCTTATTGTTTACACCTCTTCCTACATGAAGCCTACTATGGACTAGCCACACAAGAAAGATCATTTACATCACATCTATTATAGTATTGAAAACTAGTGATATTTTACTTTATACTCCACTCTTCTATCAAAATGTTCTATGGACTAGCTTCAGGAAAAAAGTTATTTACATAAACACATGTGGCTGACTCTTGAAACCTAAGCTGATATCTACTGTTTATACTTTAACCCTGCAAGCAGTCTTTTATGTTCTGGCCTCATATGAATCAAAGGATTTTCATATTGTGTGACTCTTTGAAAATTGACCTGAAATGTTATGTGGTATTGAAATGAGGATAATGATTTCATAACGTGATCCACTAGAGATCAATTCCCTCTACTGATATGGTGGATGATGTCTTTTATTCCAATGATGTGTGCAAGGAATATTTGAATATTCTCAATCAGATTGAGGAATATTGCAGCAGAGGACCTGAAATTGATCTTCCTACTTTGCCACAAGCACAACGTAATGGTATAGTATTCTTATTTTATCTATGTTTCAAAATCTGTAATATTCCTTTCACATGTGTTGAACACTGTATGAGAAACGAAATTGTGATTTTTGCTAGAGCAACAGCTCAATTTATCTAGCAGTACAGTCCTTTTATTCTGTTATATGAATATTATACCAGTGCATGTAGTTTGAGACATTGTGCCCAATGCTCACCTATCACTTTACAACCACTGAATAACATATTATAGATATAGGTTATATTCAGTATTCATTTTAGTAGGATTTAGGATTTGGAAAAATATCTTAAAATAAGGTGTTTCAGACACGATCATATATTCACCATTTTTTTTTTTTAATTCACAAAACAGACATAACATTCTGAATAAATAATACTAAAAATACAGAAAAACATCCCAGGTTTTTTTGCAGAAAACGTTTTGTGGTAAAAAAATAATTTGCCATTTTGTTTCCCTCTTTTCTATATTTCTTATGTCATGGTTCATTACTGTTAGAAGGATAAAATAACTGATTCTCATTTTAATTGATCAAGTATCTTATTTTAATTTATATAATATTATCAAATTATTGAATTAATGTTCTTACTGGCTTGAATGGAAAGTTAACACTATACCTTACTGTTCAGTTACTTGCATACTGTGTGAAGCATTGTGTTTTGGGATTACAGGAAACAATTTAAAATAATGTAATGTTTTTGTTATCAATTTACAGTTGACTAAACAAATTGGTAAAATTATGTTTTAGCTAAATAACATATGTCATTTTTACAAGTTTCTTAAGCAATGTGTTGTTATTCATAAATGTACATTATTTAGTACATAAGGGTCATCAAACAAACAAGAACGTTTTCAATTTCATTTAATTTTTGTTCAGTTGTTTACAATTATCACAGACAGTTTGCATTATTACTGTCTAAAATCTTGATACCAATTGAGCATAAGATTTGTATAATATAAACTAATTGCATACATGTTATACAGCTGTTGAAGTCATTGAAGATGGAAAATTACAGTTGTAAATATGTACATGTTATTTCAGATGATTTTTAACTGCGTATTACAGTGTGAACTTCTAAGTTCAAGTTCCCTTGGTGTTGAATTTAATCTTGTTATATCAGTTACATCTCAGGTCAAATTTTACTCCTACATAACATGTAGGAAACAACACCTATTGCCATAAAATTATTAAATTTTCTTTTACAATATATTAGAACAAGAACTACTAACTAAGTAAAAAAGTAGACATCTACTGTTACCGAAATACAGTGTATGTGAAAAATAGGGACTCACTTATCTATGGGGAAAATGTTTACTTGTAAAACCAAACCAAGGGAACATGACAAAGTGGTGTTGCAGTTTTCTTTTTAAATACCAATATTAATAAATACTTTCCAACTTGAATTCCACCATTTTTTTCATTGGCAAACGTTTAATAATATTGGTTAAAACAGTTTGTATTTGCTTGGTCAAACTCTGTGGGCATTGATTTACTCCGGTATTTTGATAACCACTTCTCAGTTGTTTTTGCAGTGAGTAATTGTGGATGTTGGTAATCAAGTATTGTTTATTATTATTATTATTATTATTATTTCGAAGTACAAGACTGTTTTTCAATACATGAAGGTCATTTTTATAAGTTGTGTAATTATGACAAGGTCAGGGTACTTAGATATGACCTTTATCAAGACAACTCATCTCTCAAGCAGTCTCTTCATTAGTTTGTTAAATTCAAGTAGATATTCTCAGAGAAAATCCTTTCCTGTACTCTTATTATCTATTTTTAAAACAATACAATACAATACAATACAATACAATACAATACAATACAATACAATACAATACAATACAATACAATACAATACAATATATTTATCTAAGGAGGGAGACGCAATAACCATTAACAGTTTTTTTAACTTAGGGCCCTCAAATTACTCTCCCTGTCATATATCTTTGACCTGTTATATATCATTAAATACACACTGCTGTGCTCATTGCCTTGACAAGTTACAGTTATTATTTTATTATTTTAATTCTTCATTGTCTCGTTTTTAACTCATGGATTGAAAATCCTCAAATTATTTGAACATGGGTGCAGTTGGTTTTGTGCTGTTGAATTGAGTTTTAAATCAATTTACATTCATTGATTTTATCTTAGAAAGAGTAAGATTGTCTTCAGCATGTTTTCATATCTAGGTTTACTTATTAGGAAAATATTTTTTTTTGCCAGTAAAATGTAGACGGTAATTGGTAAACAGGAAGTTGATGTGGTTCAGAACTTGAAAGTAAAAACTGAACTTGAAACTCTCAGGCTTCATATAATGAGTGTTGGTTTGGATAGATGCCTTGCATAATATTATAAATAAATGAACTTTATATAAAAAAAAACAATACATTGTTGTCCCAGAAAAAATCATAAACATTGGATTTTCTCACAGTTGCTTATGAACAGTGACAAAAAGGAAACATTTATAAAACTATTAACTTAGATGTAAACACAGACACAGCGATATTTGGCAATGATAAACTTTGGCATAAAAAATTATAGAAGAGATTCAAAAGAAGTATTCTCGGATGCTGAAACAAGATTTTTATGTAGTAAACTTTGAATAAAGAATAACATAGCAAGGTATTATATTTTGTGTGAGTTATTTTCATGTGAACTATTTTTTGTGGGTGCCTAATTTCATGATTTTTTGAAAATCGTGAAAAAACCCTTGATAATTAAGTATTGCGAAAATAAGTAACAACAAGACGCATAACTGCGTAATCTCGGGATTCTCTTTGATGTGCAAAATAATTTTAATGTATACACCTAATTTCAAAACATTGCCATACAAATAGAACATTTGTACTTTTGGAATACATTAAAAAGACAAAGGAAGATCACAGAAGATCAACACGAAAACTTACATTTGACAAACTTATTATAACACTGATACATTAGTTAAAGGTTTATTATCATTAAATATTGGAGTGTTTAAGTTAAATCATACACAGAATAACATGTGTTTTATTACGTGATTTGAATCAAAGTACTGTTGTGTTTGTGTTTCGGCCCAGTGGGGTTCTTAATTAAAGTGCTTTCAAAACTGATCGTTTCTAGGCAATAAATTCGGTGGAAAGTTACATTTGTCAAACTTATTATCACACTAATACATTAGTTAATGGATTATTATCATTATTGGAGTGTGTTTGATTTAAGTAAACACCAAATTACCGTAATAAATCAGTTTATTTCGTATATTTGTGTGTATAAGTGACATTGACCATACTGCGCTTGCGTGGCATTTTGGCGATGAAGATGAAGATGAAAAATAAAGGCGAAATCTATACTCGGATTCAACAGGAATCCCGAGTAAAAAGTAAATTAATCTATTGTATTAGTAAATCCTGTGGTCTTCAACAGATTCAAACCAATGACCTACAACCACAGTACAAGTTAATATATGATGTTCATTCTCCTATCTATTGACAAAAGTCAACAAAGTGGCCAACTACCAATGTAGTATACAGCTATTTAAAAAAATGTTGAATACTGAATAGTGTATTCCAAGACCAAAGGGCATTGTGGGTCTCATTAATTTGTAATAAATAATACATATACAGCAATATTTACTCCCCATAACAAGCTTGTATATTGTTTTGAATGGAATGCACTAAGAATGTAATAGCTAATTGTTATTTATTTTATTTTAAACAATATTACATGACCCAAAATGCATTTTGGTCTTGTAATGCACTATTCAGTATGTACTATTCAGTATTCTACTTTTTTTGAAATAGCAGTATGTAGCTTCTTTAAAACTTAGTGAATAGAAATACTACAGTTGAGATCTTAAACATTCCTAGATATCAATCTTAAATAATCCTAGACAAACTAAAGATTAAAAGCAATCACTTTTAATTTGATTTCTTTTTTCCCAGGCCCATCAAGAGTCAATGGAGATATCAGTATGGAGAGCAAGGTAAACCATAATATCTATATCTTAACATTTATTTGGAAGCTTTTCTCTTTCCAGGGAGATGGGGGTGGGGTAGGGTTGTGGGGGCGGGAGTGTTGGTGTAGTTGGGGATTCTAAGCCCGGGGAAAAAAGGATTGGGTATACTTGTTGTAACTCTTTAAAGAGTAAAAACAGGAATTAATTTGGGGCTTTATTTGTATTTATTTTTTGGGGGGGGGGGGGGGGGGGATTTAGTGCATAAAATGATCTATCTTTTTTGTAATATATTCTAATGTTGTTCATCTTTTTATTTGTTGTTATCATAGCCACCATCAGCTTCATCAAAAAGTGGATCAACTAAGAAGACACCCGGTAGAAAAGTCAGCAGCTCTAAGAATGGGAGTACTGGTAGGTTACCATGTCAACATGCCAATTGTGTTTCCATGACAACATGTATTGATAACGTTACTGTGTATTTTGTAGCAACTGCTGCTGGTGCAATAGACGAGACAGACTTTGTGAATTCATATGACGACTGTCCTGATATTAGGGTAAGGTGGTCTTAAAAGTTCCTCTTCAATATAGAATATAATAATTTGTGAAGGAATCAAAATTACAAGGGTTCTCATCCTTTATTTGCAATAATGAAAAATGTTCTAAAATGATAATGTTAAATCTACTTATTTTTATAATAGAATTATACCTTATGATATTGGACTGTTCTACTTGGATCTATTTACATGTACATAGTATAAAGACTTAAACTTTTAAATACTCAATACAATATTTCACGAAGGCAGAATTATCAAACCCGGCAACTACTGTAGGACCATTTACTGAAGGGCCTCAGGATACAAAAGTCCATAATACCATGAATGCAATGTTATCCTAGTTGTATCGAAAGCTCAATATATTCATTCAAAAAATATTCTACTGAATAACTTAAAGTTAAAATGTTTGTGCTGTATTTTCTCCACCATACCTAAGATAGAAGGAAGGACTATTGTGTCTAAACTATGTTTTTTCTTGCAGATCTTTTCCAACAAAGATTTCAATGACGAATTTGCTAAAGTACAAGCTTTTTTATCAGATGATAAGAATGACTGGGAGCAGAGAATCACTGCTGTAAGTACAGACTATTTTATCAGATGATAAGAATGACTGGGAGCAGAGTATCACTGCTGTAAGTACAGACTATTTTATCAGATGATAAGAATGACTGGGAGCAGAGAATCACTGCTGTAAGTACAGACTATTTTATCAGATGATAAGAATGACTGGGAGCAGAGAATCACTGCTGTAAGTACAGACTATTTTATTAGATGATAAGAATGACTGGGAGCAGAGAATCACTGCTGTAAGTACAGACTATTTTATTAGATGATAAGAATGACTGGGAGCAGAGAATCACTGCTGTAAGTACAGACTATTTTATTAGATGATAAGAATGACTGGGAGCAGAGTATCACTGCTGTAAGTACAGACTATTTTATCAGATGATAAGAATGACTGGGAGCAGAGAATCACTGCTGTAAGTACAGACTATTTTATCAGATGATAAGAATGACTGGGAGCAGAGAATCACTGCTGTAAGTACAGACTATTTTATCAGATGATAAGAATGACTGGGAGCAGAGAATCACTGCTGTAAGTACAGACTATTTTATCAGATGATAAGAATGACTGGGAGCAGAGAATCACTGCTGTAAGTACAGACTATTTTATTAGATGATAAGAATGACTGGGAGCAGAGAATCACTGCTGTAAGTACAGACTATTTTATCAGATGATAAGAATAACTGGGAGCAGAGAATCACTGCTGTAAGTACAGACTATTTTATTAGATGATAAGAATGACTGGGAGCAGAGAATCACTGCTGTAAGTACAGACTATTTTATTAGATGATAAGAATGACTGGGAGCAGAGAATCACTGCTGTAAGTACAGACTATTTTATTAGATGATAAGAATGACTGGGAGCAGAGAATCACTGCTGTAAGTAGACTATTTTATCAGATGATAAGAATGACTGGGAGCAGAGAATCACTGCTGTAAGTACAGACTATTTTATTAGATGATAAGAATGACTGGGAGCAGAGAATCACTGCTGTAAGTACAGACTATTTTATTAGATGATAAGAATGACTGGGAGCAGAGAATCACTGCTGTAAGTGCTATTACACCTGTCATGGACACACTATGATACAAAAACCTATCTGTTATACCATCAATGTCATAAATGTCCATGTAATAATAATGATAATAGTTTCTTAAAATGCATATAACTACGGTCTCTATGCTTTTAACAATAATAAATAGATAAAAATATGTATATAAATAGTAAAGATAGAGATAAACACTACAACAAGTGACACATGATTTGTTGTTTAATTGTTTTCAGCAGAAGTTTCAATTTTTAACTGTATAATTAGTAACAGTGAAGGGAAGAATTCATTGTATTCTTATTGTATTCTAACATTTTTGTTCATTTTGTAGATGAAAAAGATTCGTAGTCTGGTACGGGCTGGCGCAATGGAGCAAGATTCCTTCTCTAACAATATCAGATCCATGGAAGGAGCATTTAAACTTAATGTGAGTTTAAGAAGGGCATTAATTTCTTTCCTACTTATGCAAAGCAAGTAACGTGAACCACTATTCACTAGAACCCAGAGTAGCCTGCGTCACCTGGACTTTTTCTCCGTAAAGTCCGTCTGTGAAACAACGCCACAAACCGTGTTCTGGACCCCCAGCTGACTAGCACGGATATAAGAAGCGATTTTTGATTGGCTCATGCCTTCTTCGATTCTAACATGATTGCTGATTGGTTTGGATATCCGTCTACGCACATGTGACAAAATGTAAACAAAACAAGCAGCCGTTTGAAGTTATCGAAAATCAATTTGAAATTGAAAGCCTTTTGCTAACCTACCTTTTACCTGAATGAAAGAAAAGTATTAAAGCCTTTTTTAAGCAGAATAATGTTTTTATCGACCTTCCGACACGCTATATCGAAGATCTGTGATATTTTAATGCTGATCAGATGTGAAGAACATCGATCATCCATTGGAAGATAAGCCGCGTTTATCGAGTATTATGCTAAATATTTCTTCTCAGGGATGAGCGACAAAGTCAATAAACTAACTTAACTTTGAAGGTATTGTTAGATTTATTTCATTACTTGTGCTGTGTGAGATAAGCCCAGTAGTTTGTTCGTTAGACAAATTATGTCAGTTTTATAATTCTTTAAACAAGCTTGGCATACTTGTTGAGATTTTCTCTCAATAGAAATAAAAGGCCAATCAAATATTGAATTTTCCTTTGCTGCTTGTGATAAATCTGTCTTTTTGAATCATAAACTTTGCAGTAAATTTTGTTCAAACAACATATTTCAAATGTCAAAACCATGTGTAGCATTAAAACTTTGGACTTGGCACGATGAAAGATAGTTATGACAAGCTTTTGACCAATCATCGAGCATTTTAGAATCGAAGAAGGCATGAGCCAATCAGAAATCTCTTCTTATATCCGTGCTCCGTCAGCTGGGGGTCCAGAACACGGTTTGTGGTGTTGTTTCACAGACGGACTTAACCGAGAAAAAGTCCGGATGTGACGCAGGCTACTGACTAGTTGATCAAGGAAATTCTGGGCTGGATTTGAACCCACCATCACCAGAGTTCTAGCCTGATGGACAATAGACCTCTTTAGCTTTGTATGGAAATTGCCCATTTCAGACCACATGTCATTCCCTTGAGAATTGTTCTTTTATGATGAATGTGTTGTATCATTAACATGTGAAAGAAACAATTCCCAAGGGTAGCATCACGTGATCTGAAATGGGGCAACAAACAAGGAAGGTAAAGTGGTCTATTGGTTTCAATTCTATATATCAAAATCATTGAATCAATATCAATATCACCTTGCCTGCATGTAAGTTGCTGAGGATGACAAAAATCAACATGTGAGCATGTTATGTGTTATGAATATTGAATGTAGTGGTGGTAGTGAGTGTGGGCAAACCTCGCAGAAGAGCACCGACGGGAGTGGTTGTTGTAAAATATATGATTGAGATTCGATTCAGACACAATCAATTTTTGGTGAAGTAACTGTAGTTAATGTAAGTACATGTTTTTCTTACAGGCTAAAGATCTGAGATCATCAGTTATTAGAGAAACTTGTATAACACTAAGGTAAGCTTTCACTATTGAAACTCTCAATAATTATTCACTTAATATCAATGGTTTATTCATTAATTAATCAGTCATTTATTATTTTCAGTCATGTTTCTTCATTCGTTCATTTATTCATCCAGTCATTCATTTGATCATTTGTTTATTTATCTATTTGTTTATTAATTTATCTCATTTGTTTATTTATCTATTTGTTTATTAATTTATCTCATTTGTTTATTTATCTATTTGTTTATTAATTTATCTCATTTGTTTATTTATCTATTTGTTTATTAATTTATCTCATTTGATTATTTATCTATTTGTTTATTAATTTATCTCATTTGTTTATTTATCTATTTGTTTATTAATTTATCTCATTTGTTTATTTATCTATTTGTTTATTAATTTATCTCATTTGTTTATTTATCTATTTGTTTATTAATTTATCTCATTTGTTTATTTATCTATTTGTTTATTAATTTATCTATTTATTTATCTATAATTTGCATAAGTGCAGATTTAAATGGGAAAGTACAGATTTAAATTGGAACCTGTTCTATTTGTTTATTTGTCTACATATTTATTCATTTATTCTTTTTTCTCTTAATTTTTCAGTTTCTTGTCTTCTCAACTTCGCAATCAGTTTGAACACACAGCAGAGGCTATCCTCCCTGCTCTAATTAACTTATTACCCAACAGTGCAAAGGTATGTGCACCATCTGTAGTACATAACTAGCCGTTTCTATCAAAGTGAACTGCTGCGAGCTGTTTACATAACATTTCACAGGCAGAAAAATCCTGGCTATTAAGGGAATATGTATTAAAGCATTAAGTTCAAAAACTTGTCGAAAAGCTGACTTTTTATTCTCCTATTTTCAAGAATGTACGAAATTTGTTTTTAGTTTATTACATGTGCTCGTGGATCTCGAATGCGATCGGATATGTTTATGTAATCAGTTTAGAATCACACTGATAGAGTACAAACATTAAAAGCGTGCAACATAATTAGTACTAAATAGTGATATTTTATACTATTTCTATTGTTTTCTATTGTTTAATTAGCACTATTCAGTACTAATTAGTACTACTTGTCTCACGGTTATATTTGCACTCTAACTGGTCATATTAAACTCACTCGAGAAGCCAACTTATATCTTCCTATATTCAAGAATATACAAAATTTTTTGTTTTTAGTAATATAATAGCTTACATGTGAGTAGGTCGATTAGTGCTCGTAGATTTAATAGCGTGAACGAATCTCGAATGCGATTGAATATGTTAACGTAATCAGTTTGAAATCACAGCGTTGCTGTGTGTGACTGGCCATAACTCGTTTGAGAAGTCAACTTATTTTCTTCTTCGGCTTAGGAATTTCCCACAGAATAGTCTCTGGTCTCTAGTACATAAATTAGGTACTCTTTAATGGTGAAAGTTACTGACCTAAAATACTACATGTTCGGAAATCATCGCCAGCCCGCCAACCAGCCAGCCAGCCAGCCAGCCCGGAAAAACGAGATGTTTCTCACTATATATAGCCCAGGAACGCTCGTCCACAAGTACAAAGGGATACCGTCAAAATTAGTGTCGCTACTCGCTTCGCTCGCAGCAATTTTCTTGTTGCAGAGAGACTTCGTGTGATACAGCATGACTTTTTAGTATTTTTTGTTATACAGTGGTACCTCTATTAAGCGGTCACCCTCAGGACTTTCCAAAGTGGCCGCTTAATAAAGGTTGGCCGCTGAAAAGATGTATAGAATAGGTATATGAATAGATTTGGGACTTTTGATTGTGGCCACCTAATAGAGGGTGGCAGCTTAATAGAAGTTATTATTAGACAGTTTGATGTGTAATATGGCTGAGTATTTTACAAATGATTTGCTGTATTTTGACAAGCGTGAAAGAATATGATATCCAGCCATATTACACATCAACTGTCTAGTAAGTTATTAACGATAGGTAATAGAATAAAATTTGTAACACTTTAAAAAAACACTAACTTGACTTTACTGACGTTTTGAGCTTTAGTCCTTCGTTGAGTAAAAGCTACGAAGCGCAAAAGCTTCAAATGTCAGTAAAGTTAAGTTACAATTTACAGTGTTACAAATTTCATTCTATTACCTATTGTTTATATCAAACACTGATGCAGCCTATACTACAATTATATATTTGTACATAGTGTACTTGCTAGATCCCATTTATGTCTTTGAGTTAATTATTATTCAACCATTAGAAAAAAGGTTTTTGTTCTTTTATAAAGCAAAATATGTTTTTTCTTGAAAGGATAGTCATAGACAAATAAAGGTATCGCTGGGTATTTTTACTCGATCCTGGCCTACTCATGCAATATTTTTACTTGTCTATGACTAGTTGGCTAACAATGATTTTTATACAGATTATGGCAACATCAGGAGATGCATGTATATGTATAATAATAAAGGTAGGTTGTTATTTTGATGAAAGATCATAGAATACTTGCACAGTGTTACATAACTAACATCATACAGGGGCGGATCCAGGGGAGGGGAAATGGGTGACTTCCCCCCCCCCCCCCCCTCCTTTTTTAAGCAGTTATATCTTACGTCCGGGATAGCTCCAGCATTATTGGGGTTTTTATATATCCGAAACCAAAATCCCCCCCCCCCCCTTTTCAAAATCCCCCCCCCCCTTTTGAAAATCCTGGATCCGCCACTATCATAATCACTACCATCATTGTTATCATCGTCACCACTGTCATCTTCATCATCGTTACCTTTACCACAATGACCATGATCATCGTCATCACCAGCATACACATCTTCACAACAATCATCATCATCTTCGTAGTCAATATTATCATCATCATCATTTTCATCCTGACCATCATCATCATCATCATTACTATTACTGTTACCGTTAATATTATAATCAATAATTTATCCATATATTACTTAAAGTGCCAAAGTCATTCTGTTCAAAGTATCTTATCTTATCTATAGCTAAATGTCTAACTGTTTGTGTTGTTGTTGTCTAGAATACCCATGCCCATCGTATTATCTCAGTCTTAGCCAGTAATATGACGTCCAAGTCAAGCATTATAAAAAGGTTTGTTTTATTACACTTGGTTGATGTACTTTTATTGGTGGAATAGATATATGATGATTGTTGTGAGTAAGTTGATTAAGGTACTTTTATGGGAAAAGACCTGTTCATTTTACACGCTGCTTATGTTTCCAAATATTTAGGGAATAAGATTCTTTGTCTTTTATGATTCGATATGACATAGAAATGTTTAGAACATGAGTTCTTATTGCCAGAGGTTTTGAATTGGGTGGAAACCTACATAATAATACATTAGCCGATTATGTTAAGTTGGTTGTGTAGTTATTGTATACCAGTTTGTTGCAAAAGTGATGAGATATTGAATCTATGAATATCCAGTGTATTCATACAATGAAAACAAAGAGTAACAGTAACAATGATGAAGATGACGGTAATAATTACAATTGAGATGGTAGTGATGATGGTGATTGTTAAGAAAGTGATGACAATGAATGATAATGATGTGTGGTGATGATGATGATGACAATGAATGATCATTATGTGTGGTGATGATGATGTTGGTAATAATAATAATAATTGAGATAGTAATGATGATGAACATGGTATTAAGGGTTGTAAGGATGGGTGAAAAATTAGCAAATTTTATGGTCCCCCTACAATGACAGTAAATGTTTAGGATGGGTCCCCACAGGCTACAAAGAAACATTTAGGACCAAGATCAAGTACTCCAAAATTTCAGGACCCCCATTTTCGCTCCCATCCCCAAGATGTAGAATGTAGAGCTAATGTTTTATCTTCTGTCACTAGACAAATTGTCAGTAAGCTTTTACTTGTACTTGATTCCTGGGATACTCAAACCATCAAGGGGTAAGTCTTCATTAACATGCCTTATTTGTTACAAAGGTACATGTAATAACATACAAAAATATGCTCTTGTGAGTATAAAACCTGTGGTCAGGTTATTATTACTTAATTAATATTATATATTCATCAGTGAATAGTAACTATTACTTATTGCTTATTATATATTTGTCAGTGAACAGTATAATTATGCTATGCTATGCTATGCTATGCTATGCTATGCTATGCTATGCTATGCTATGCTATGCTATGCTATGCTATGCGTTTTACTTAGGTTAGTACCAGAACACTAACAATAATGTTGTTTGTCCACCAGACATGTCAGTGAGTTAGAAGACTGTATTCGTAAAGGTATATCAGATGCAGATTCAGAAGTCAGAGCAATAAGTAGAAGGTAAGTGGATGTTTCACTAGTGTAAACAATTCAGTATGTTGCTGCTCATAGACGTGGCCATTTACTGATGTTATTGTATCTAATTCTTCAGGGTCTTCTGGTCATTTCATAATCACTATACGGCCAAAGCAGAAAGGTATGTGCTGCAGGATTTATTGTACAAATATTGAAGTAGTAAAAAAAGGTTTCTCCCCTCCCATCTGACATCTCCATCTTGTTAGAACTCGGATAAATATAAACAACCCGAAATATTATGTTAACATCACCATCATCAAAATCACCATTACCATTACCATGCTCATCACCATTATCATTATCATAACCATCACAGTCATCATCATCATCTCCCTTGTCAGATCATCAGCATCATAATCCTCGCAATGAGGATTTCAATAAAGTTTTACTTAATATATATATATATATTAGATATTTTATGCTGGTTGCATTTGTTAGTCTTTTCATATTCTAAGTTAAATATTATGCAAATCAAGACGAATCTGTATGAGATATACAACCTCCTCCACAGCTATGATTTATATTGTTAATTTATCATGATTAATTTATTAATGTTATAACAACGTGTAAACACAACAACCAACAACGCACATACACACAATTCTTCGAAATTCTTTCCGCGTGTTAACAGTAGTCTTGATATTGCTAGTTGTATCGCTCTAGTGCGTCATTTCCACTATCAATTCCGTTAGTATATCCATATTTAGATGAGGTATTTTAAGATGTTCCTCTATATTCTTTATTTCGATCCTTTCATTGCGTGCTGTCACTTATCATTAACAAGTTTGATATTCGCATAAGAAACTGATGGCTAATATATCATTGTCACCAGTCAAACCATGGCATGGAGACGTTTAGTAAGTTTTTCAATTAATGCAAACTCTATGTTGTGAACTAAATAACCTAACCTCACATTGTTTTTTTTTTCAGTATCCTTAAATCATTAGACCCTACCAAGCAAAAACAGCTTGAGAATGAACGTAACGCATCAGGTGCTGTGAGAGCAACACCAGGGCGAGCTGCACCCGTTAGTAAGGCAAAAACAACTTCATCGATTCGACCTAGAACGGCAAGTGCTCAAAGCGAAGATGGTGCTGCTAGGTATGATATTATATGTGAATACATTTACATATGTTTTATAAAAGGAATATATATAGTAGCAGTAGTAAGATAAATAGTAAGATTAATTGGATTCACCGTGTAAATAATTGAAAATATTATAATTATGTCGTTTCTGAACTAAGAAGTAACCTGGTCCAAATTCGTTTCTGGTATTAAATGTTTTGCAAAATTTTCTCTCGATATATTCACAATGTGTGTTTATTGTTATACTTGTTTGTTAGTAGTAGAACTGGAGGTGCACCAACACGTAGCATGGCATCAGGAGGGTTTACAAGAACCAACCACACCCAAGGTATACCCTTATAATTAACACACACTATTCCATTAACCACACCCTACCTAGCACTAGAGGAACCAACCACACCCATAGTATTGCTTTGTAGTATTGTTATCATTCATTAGCCGCACCCTACCTACCACTCATCCAAGGTATACCCTTGTAGTATTTATGATCATTAACGCACCCTATTTCATTAACCACACCTTACCTACCACTCACCCAAGGTATACCCTTGTAGTATTTATGATCATTAACGCACCCTATTTCATTAACCACACCTTACCTACCACTCACCCAAGGTATACCCTTGTAGTATTTATGATCATTAACGCACCCTATTTCATTAACCACACCTTACCTACCACTCACCCAAGGTATACCCTTGTAGTATTTATGATCATAAACGCACCCTATTTCATTAACCACACCTTACCTACCACTCATCCAAGGTATACCCTTGTAGTATTTATGATCATTAACGCACCCTATTTCATTAACCACACCTTACCTAGCACTCACCCAAGGTATACCCTTGTAGTATTTATGATCATTAACGCACCCTATTTCATTAACCACACCTTACCTACCACTCATCCAAGGTATACCCTTGTAGTATTTATGATCATTAACGCACCCTATTTCATTAACCACACCCTACCTAGCACTCACCCAAGGTATACCCTTGTAGTATTTATGATCATTAACGCACCCTATTTCATTAACCACACCTTACCTACCACTCATCCAAGGTATACCCTTGTAGTATTTATGATCATTAACGCACCCTATTTCATTAACCACACCTTACCTACCACTCACCCAAGGTATACCCTTGTAGTATTTATGATCATTAACGCACCCTATTTCATTAACCACACCCTACCTACCACTCATCCAAGGTATACCCTTGTAGTATTTATGATCATAAACGCACCCTATTTCATTAACCACACCTTACCTACCACTCACCCAAGGTATACCCTTGTAGTATTTATGATCATTAACGCACCCTATTTCATTAACCACACCTTACCTACCACTCACCCAAGGTATACCCTTGTAGTATTTATGATCATTAACGCACCCTATTTCATTAACCACACCTTACCTACCACTCACCCAAGGTATACCCTTGTAGTATTTATGATCATTAACGCACCCTATTTCATTAACCACACCCTACCTACCACTCACCCAAGGTATACCCTTGTAGTATTTATGATCATTAACGCACCCTATTTCATTAACCACACCTTACCTAGCACTAGAGCAACCAACCAATTTACTGAATAATGTCGGTTGTTTTCAGCATCCCGTATATCCAGTGCTCGCAGTACTACATCTAGTTCAGGATATCTATCACCAATGTCTAATTATGGCCGATCATTAAGCCATATCGATTCACGAGCCGCAGAACGAGCGCAAAAACGTGCCAAGGCTAGAGCAACATCGACCAGACCTCCTTCGCCTCCTCATTCTAGACAAAGCAGAACACAGTTTCCGACGCGTGGCTACGTATCGCAACGTAAGTAAAACGCAGTCTATTACGTTATACGTGGTTCCACTGTATTTTATTATATTCTATTAAACAGTATTTTCAGTTTCTTGTATTGGCCTTTTACCTGCAGTGTGGCCTCGATTTCCAGCTTTGGCGACAAGTGAACACAGTTTGTCTCTCTCATACCACAGTGGGGTTTTCTCTGGGTTATCCGATTTTCCTCCCTACGCAAAGATCAACATGTGAGCAGAGTTGTGTGCTAAAATAGTTCATGTACTGTAGAGGTAGCGAGTGTGAGTCTCCCTAATTAGTATGACACTTGTGTCTGACTTTAATCATTGAGACGTTAACAAAAGCCGGTGATTTTTTAGACTGCGAACAGTCCTTTCTTTTCCCTCCAGATTCCGAGGAAAACGAGAGAAAAATTAGCATTTAAATAAAACACGGACGAGCAGGGATTGGGGGCGAAAAGGGGGAGGAGCGATGGGACTTTTCCTCTCCCCTCCTCCCCTCCCCAACTCGCCCCCAATCCCCGCTCGCTCGTTTTATTAAAGTTAAAATTTCCTGAATTCGGAGGGAAAAGTAGGGACTGCTCGCAGTCTAGTGATTTTTTTTTGCCATTGAGAATAGGAAGTTTCTGAATTACTTTGGCATACTGCATACCAACCAGAAACGTCAGATAATAGATTCTTTGTATTGTCCAAGTACACATTTAGTAGTTATAATAACAAGATTTTGTTCTATTCTACTTAAGCTACCAGTCGTTCTCATTCTCCGGACCGTCGGTTAAGTAAAGACCGTTCAGAAGCGTTTGTCCATGGTACCAGTCCTACCAAGTCTAGGATTCCAACCCCTAGGTAAGTGGAATATATAGTATGCAATTACATCCATACGCTCTGAATCGTAGTGAAATCATACAGAAAGACAACAATTTACTGTGTTTGAAAAGATTGGAATAGTTATCCTCTTGTGCAAGGAGCTTG
Source organism: Metridium senile (assembly GCA_949775045.1). Classification (NCBI taxonomy): domain Eukaryota; kingdom Metazoa; phylum Cnidaria; class Anthozoa; order Actiniaria; family Metridiidae; genus Metridium; species Metridium senile. Next base: position 23,910,200 of record OX459096.1, on the reverse strand, counting down.
ACTTTACTTGTCAAGTAAGCGGACTCAAAACTTGTGGAAAAGACTAAACTATGCCTGATCATTCCTTACTGACATGCATTATGTTCGTTGTCAACATTCATCTACTTTATAATTCTTCCTACGTGTCTACTTCTCACCACTAACTTTATCATCATCATCATCATCATCATCATCATCATCATCATCATCATCATCATCATCATCATCATCATCATCATCATCATCATCATCATCATCATCATCATCATCCTACATCAATAATTCCAGTGTTTCTATTCATCTCTGATTTGTCGTTATAGTGTGTCGTCTTGCATGTGTCTATCTTCTGTAGGTATTATAGCAGCTCTGAATTTCTTCTACCTTCTTCTCCTCTGGACTTGTATCGCTATCCTCAGGCTCCTTCCTCTCCTCTTCTGTGAGTAACTCTCTTGTTTTCTATCTCTGGAAATGTCATTTTCGTCTTGTCGCAAACTGCGCGTATCACAACCAAAAGGGATTAAGAAAAATAGGAAGCAAAGAAGTGAATATTTTTCACTTATTTGTTTGGAACAATAAGATGTAAAAACACACCATTATTCAGGTTGTTATTTCCTCTTGAGAATAACACAACACTTATTTCACAAAAGAAAGCTGATGACGATTAAATGGAATTTGCTTGGTTGCTTGGCAACTTAAAGAATATCCACTAAATGCGCTAAATGCGGGGGGGGGGGGGGGGGAGGGGGGGGTTGTTATACTTAAAATGAATGAGGTGGTCACTATGAGATAAATTACTTTGGACAATAACTGTAGTGTAAAGCTACATGGATATCTAAAATGATATTTAAAAGGAATTATCTAAGATTCGTCCATGTTTTTATTGTTTTAGTAGTCGGATTCGTAATGGATCTCGTTCCAGTTCCCGTGCAAGCTCACGGTCGAGTTCCCGTGGTGCAAGTCGAGATCCCAGTCCTGATCCATCGAGAGCTAGACGGACAAGCGATGGAAGAGGCTTCAGTCCAACACCTGCGATGAAGAGAACCATTGTACAACGTAAGAGTGCGTTTTTTTTCTTGATGTCGACCAATTAATCGACCAACAATGCACTTAGTCACTTCCGTCAATCAATAAATCCATCAATCTATCAATCCATCACTCTAACAGTACACAGGGTTCGTGCTACTCCTTAAACTCCTTGAAAACTCCTTAAATTTGATTTACGTTTTTAAGGGCACTTGAAAAGCCCTTGAATTTTAGAAAATCAGCATAAACTCCTTAAAAACTCCTTAATTCTAGCTAAAGTAGGGTAAATTTTGATAAAATTTGTTCATTCTGTGCGACGTTAACAATGACAGGAATATCATTTATATATCAAAGTTGTCGCAAAAAGTGCTTAAAAATTACTTTTTGGTCCTTGAAAACTCCTTGAATACTCCTTAGATTTTTTTACTGACATCAGCACGAACCCTGAGTACATCAACTACCACAAATCATACAGCTTTTGAATACAATTTGCACAATGATTTTCACTTGATCATTGCGTCACATCCCTTATCATGACTACATTGGTCTTAAACACCTATTTCAAAAATCGCTCTCTCATTTGAAGCTACAGTCCACACTCTAAGGATACCAGTTATTGAAGCAGTAAACGAGCGATTTCCGTGGTTTAGCGGTGTAATAAACCACGCGGGATGTTGGGAGAACACGAAAAAAGGCCTAAGAATATCTTGAGCCTCCGGGCGAGAGATTTTCGGCCTTTTTGAGTGTTCTCCCAACATCCCAAGTGGTTTATTACACCGGTAAACCACGGAAATTGCTCGTTTATTGCTTTTATAATATAGAAAGTGTTTCAAAAACAAAATAAAAACGAATTAAAAGAAGTAATTTTTTTTTCATTTTGCTGATGAACAAATCAATTCTCCTGAGAATTCTCAACCATCCAATCAAATCGCTTGTTATAAGCACAAATGTACAAATCTTTCACAACTTTCAAAGCTACAAAATTATATTCTGCAGGTTATGTTTTCATGAAAATATTACATTCTTTTTAAAACGTTTGGGAGAATATGGTAGATACAAGTGGAGAATGCTTCAAATCAAAGCTCTATGGATCAATGTAGCTTGCAAGCTAATGAAACGATCTAGTTTGTTGTCAATAACATGTTTGTTGGCCGGTTCTTGTTGGGAAATCCCCGATGATTTTGGTCGTAATAATGAAGGATTTATTGACTAACAAACAAATCTAGACATCGTTTAACCTCAAGCAGATGATATTTACTCACTACTGACATCGACATTATGTGGCTGGTTTGAGTTGAGGATTGCTTGGACATTTTTCAATCAAGTTAGATTCACCGCTGAATTCGGACGAACAAAAATCGCCATGATAGTCAGGTAATCCTGCTTTGAACAAAAAAAGATGTATTCGCCGTTGGTCAGTTATTAAATAAATGCATTGATGAATACTAAGGTATTGACTATAGTTATATCGTAAAGCATCTGTTTTTGCAAGCTTATTTATTCAAGTGGATAATTTGTGTGCTAAACTAGCTTTGTCCGTTGGATGCCGTGTCATTCGCTTGGTTTGCATTGTGAAATTTAACTTCACTTTCTTCACTGAACAGATATCTTACTTTATCCTTTGACATCAATAACCTAATTAGGCTGCTTTTTTGTACATTTTTCTTGCTGTTTTGTAACGTCTACGAGTATTTTATGCCTCCAGCGTAGCGTATTTTAATACATTTAAAAATGTACTCTTTCTTTTTCATTCAAAAACAAAACTGTCAAATAAAAAACTTTTTTGATCTTTTTTCGCTCTTATTCAACAATAAAAGTGACTTTTAGAACTACCTGTTCTGTTTATGTGATGCATTGAGTGTTTTTGTTGTTTTTAATTTGTTTATATCAGCTTTTTAACAAAAAGAAAATATTTACTCGACATTTTGAACGCCATTTTTCAAAAGTGAACAGGGAGCAAACAACAACTTTTTCGCTGTTCCTTCGAAACTCTCCAAAACCGTGGTTTATCGGTGTAATAAACCACGGTTTTGGACCAATCAGAGCGCGCGTTATAATCAAACTATATTATAAATGAACATAATTTTGTGATTTGTTACACTTTTTCAAGAAATATTTGTATCATCATCTACCTCTGTAACAACTTTTAATGGTCATATAACACAAACACGTACAACTATGCTATGAATAAATCGATAACAAGAGAAGAAAAAACAACATCCTTTGCAGGCTTTAGAGTGTGGACTGTTTGATTGCGAAAACGATTTTTGAAAAAGGTCTATAAGTTTAATATTATTAGAAGGAAATAGGTTATTCATCGTGGAATGTGAAATTAAAAGGTTACTTAATCAATTGTCTCACGATTGTGTCAGACACAACCTGAGCTGGAAAGACGTCAAATACATCGACCAAGACGTACATTGGCACACACGCAGAGTCAAGGAAGTCATTCAGGTCCGACTACACCCTAACAACATCAATAGGGATTGCGGCATCGATCTACCGGAAGCGTGGATGCCAACAATCAAGAAGCATGCTGGGACATCAAGCGTCAGCCAATCACAGCGCCGATAATCCGACGAAAAGTATATAAGACAACCATCATCCAGTCTACACCATCGCCTGATGAAGACTAGCAGATTGCAGTCGAAACGTCGCGGTATTTCTACCAATGACCTCAATCGTGAGACAATTGATTAAGTATCCTTTTAGTATTATTGTATTAATTTAATGTTCGTGGTTTTAGATCCTGTTGTACCACGAACTAAACAACAACAGCTAGACGACGAGGCTGGTCTTACTGAAGCAGCCGTCTGGGATTCATGGGTATGTTTTGATTTACTTCATTTGTAAAGGAAAGGTCGTGTATGAAATAACTTCAATGACGGAGACAACAAACAATCAACCGAATAAAACAATGAAATAAATACATGCTTTGCGAGAAACTTTGTCACCCGTGAAGTGAAAATCCTACAAGCTAGTAGCGCAGGAGACTATGGGTAATTTGTGTATGCTCTAATAGAACGCAGGGATTTCATGGCCACATCGCCACACTTGTCAATGTGGTATTAAGATATGACCATTTTGACTTATTAGACAACAAGAAACTCGTACGTGCCGAGTGCCGAGTTTTAGAACAGATCCATGATTCTTTGCGCCACTAGCTTGTTTCTCGGAAAGGGTGTATACAATAAATCTGGCCAATAAACCAATCAACCCGAACAAACAAACATATAAACAAGCAAGCAACGCACACATAGATGGACAAGCAAACTAAAAAAGATCCTTGGTCACTTACCAGCATGCTTTGCGTTGTTTATTTTGTGTTATAATTCATTCGCAGTCAATTGTATTACGGGAAAACAAATAAAACAAAACGCTAAACGATTTAGTAAGAGCGTAAGTACCCACTAACATCTTAATAGATATCTGAATGTGGATTTTCATCATCCACGAAATTCAGTCTTTCGCGCGGTGCATGCTGGTAAGTGACCATTGGTCTTCAAAAAGCTCAACAATAAGCAGCAGACAGAAAGAAACACCCATACACACAGACAGCAACATGTTACACATTTTGTTATTTTGACGAACGATTGTCTTCTATATATTTCTCAGCATCGTAGTCCTGCCCGTCGTACGTACTCGTTCGGTTCTACTAACTCACATGGCTCTGACGATGATGCTGATAGTGATAATGGTAGCTCCGAGAGATCCCTGGGAACTAGAGGAAACAGAACACTTGGCCGAGCGGAGCCTGGCAACGTAAGTTATAATACAGAAGGACATTTATTTATTTATTAAGCTTCACCAATAATAATAAAATAATAAAAATAATAATAATCACATGAAGGAAAGAGAAAAAATGAGAAAAAACTTAACTGGTTTGAGGTAGGGACACCACAACAGCGTAGCCAATTACAGTAGGCCCATGACATATTCTCAAAAACATCATTTATCTCCAAAAGTCTATCTTTGTAAATTAGGAAACGCCATAAAAAAAGGATACAGGGTTCGTACGGGTTTTGGAAAGTCTTGGAAAGTTTTGGAAATTGGTAATGCATTTTTCCAGGACCTGGAAAGTTTTGGAAAATTCCTTTTTCACCTGCTGGGCTATGGAAAAGTTATGAATTTTTTGTCGGTTGCCCAGCTCCTACCTTGCAAAGAACTGTTTTCGTTGTAATTAAAAAACGGCTGATGATTTTTTTGCCTGCCGCAATCAATACCCGTTGGCACTTTTTGCTTGTGTGGTTTTGGAATTTTGAGTAATAGGCTTTGAAAAAGTTTTGGAAAAGTTTTGGAAATTTTCTCTGAGGATTCTGTACGAACCCTGATGATAATAAGCAGTTGTATATAGTTGTTATATATTCCAATACATTATCCAGGTTGTTATTTCCTCTTGAGAATAACACAACACTTATTTCACAAAAGAAAGTAGACAGAGCATTCTGGTCTTGGTACTGATGACGATTAAATGGTATTTACTTAGCAACTTAAAGAATATCCACCTCGAATAGAGATCATCCTTTTTGCCCGAATTGCATTGGAAAAATTATTTATTTCAACATTGTGTTTAAAATTCAATAATTTGAACAAACTTGTAATATATACTTTCAAATATATATCGAAAACAATTATTTTGACAATCAAAAAAGTGCATTGATTTATGCCAAATTGGGCTCCCTGTGGTTAAACGAATGGAGGGAAACTAAGTCCTAGCTCAAACGTCGCATGTCACATGTGCATAATCTAATCCAATGAGCAATTAAGTGCTATATTTTGAATTCATTTAGATTAGATTCGGTACATGTAAGATGCGACTTTTTAACTACTAGGTCTAAGGGTAAACATCCCTTTAACCCACTTTCCGACATTGTTTGTTAAACAATATACTTAAAAGTATTGCTAGTTCCTCTTTTCAAGGGTTTTGATTTTCCCTATATCAATTAATTCGGTGTCTTTCGTTTTAACTGTACCACTTTATTGCCAAGTACTATTTGTAACTCTGTTCGCATCAGGTTTGAACAACCTTTTGTTTTGTGTTCATTAGTTGACGGCAAACCTTTTTCCTAATAAGTGTCTCATCTGATACTAATTAATTTGAAAAAACGAAACGGATATGTTGCTGTTCGCTCCTGCTACCAATCATATCATGTTTGTCGATATTGCTGTACAAACAGCTAAACTACACACTTTTATGAACAGTCTCATCCGCTACCGGTTTGCAAACAGATTGATGGAGCTCTCGTGAGACATAAGAGCGCGGTCTTTTTACATCATTAAAGATGAAAGTGATTGCGAACGACTCGGCTTTATCCGTTTCTATTTTTCTCTGTTTCGCTTATTTTTTTGCTTGTTCTTACTTTCTTTTCTCTTTAGTTATTTCTCATTTTTCGATCTTTCTATTCTCTTTTATTTTTTCCATTCTTTCTCCTTGACAACATTATTTCTCTCTATCTACCCATTGTTTTTCCTTTTTTTATTTTGTTTCTTATGTGTTTTCTTTAAACCTTTTACTTGATTTTTTCACGAAAGAACTGTAAAAAGAGAACAAATTTCACATCAAAGTCTAGACTAATCAAAAACTGTGAATATTGGATCCTTTGCCAAGATGACTTGCTGTTGAAAGCTGTTTTATTTTTTATTTTGAGTTGTTTACGATGTATGTGTCATTATACCGCGATATTGAGTCAGTTCACACAATATTGCAGTGGTCATGTTTTTCCGATTTCGATGCTGATATCGTTGCCATCCTCATCATACATGTAATTCATTGTTATCGTTTTTGATTGATATTTTGTCTGTCAATTATATTTTCATATTCTATTTATATCTTTTGATGTTGTCAATGTTTTTATATAGAAACAGTCTTGTAGAGTTATTGACTATTTAATCTTCAGTTGGTCTTTCTTGTTGATCAGTCTTGCATGTAATGTACGCGGCCCCCGTTGCCATTCAACTGGTACCAGATCTAAATATATCGTATTTTATAGCAGAACTTAGAAAACTACAATTTCGTTTAATTAGTGGCTCCTCTTTTTTAATTTTCTACAAATTTATTATGTTAAATACTTGTGAAACAATTAAATTATTTCCAATTATTCATTTCGTTTTTTAAATTTTTTTTTTTTTTTCTTTTTTGATATACTAATATTTCGATATCCTATCTTCTCATTAAAAAAATAAGTTTTTCAAAATGGATTTGTTTGTTTTTTATTTTTTCATTCATAATTCTCAATATCAAATGATGATCATTTGTACTATATTCATGCTACTAAGCCGAGTTCATGAATAAATCATGAGTTATTTTATTTTGCTGTGTTCTCTCAACCTTTCGTTCGTCTAACGCGGCTGTCAAGTTCACTTTTGGTCAATGGAAAGGTGTCGAATTGCAGGGTTCTGCCTTAGAAAGTCACTCTCAACTTCCTACCAAGTCGTGCCGAATCAGTCTTGAAACACTGATGACTTGACATCGCTTTTCTCCAATGTTTTGGATCAAAATGTTGCAGTGGGAGCGACGAGTTTTAGTGAAAAACCGTCGCAAGCAAATCCAACCTTGTCAGCGATGGCGGTTTATATTTCACAACTGTATTTCGTTTTTAAACGTTTATCCTGGTAACCCAGTCGAAGAATGGTTGTGGTTTAAGCACTGTCGACGAAAAGGCATTCACTATCGCCCACCAGAACGCTCTAGATCTTCATTATACCGTCGGGTAAGAGTTCTGAATTTAATGAACGAACTGGTTATTTTAATATTCAATTTGTCGTTGCTAGTGACACACATCTCGATTAAATTTGCACATAATCGGCCAGTAAACAGCGAACTAGGGTTGTTGTGGTGGTGTTTTGTTTTAATGCGAATGATTGCATGAAAATCAGTCGCTTGTCAGTGCGCCATGATGATTAGTAGCGTTCAAGAACTACTTTTGTCGGCTTTTAATTTTCCTTTGAAGCAAGAATAAAAAACATTGAATATTTTTCTTTTCGAAACCAAAAAGATTAAGTGTTTTTCTTTTGCCAGTAAAATGTATTGGGTCTCTAGGGAAAACATAATTTCAATACTGTTTGCTTTGTGTCACAACAAATTATTATTTTAACCGCTCGATAATATTCCGATCACTTTCCTCTGTATTAAAGCAATTTTTTTTTTGAAAAAAATCATCGTGAATTGAATGATATGGTAATTTTATAGTCATGTAAATCTAATAATTGCTTGTGAATATTGTTGTAATATATTCTGTGTTTTAGTACTTATCGCGTGACAACTATACGCTACAGTATATTTTGTATTTATATTTTCAAGTGTTACTGCTGGTTAAATAAGGACTTCGATATTACTTTGTTTGCCTTCTATATTATCATTATTACCCGTTTTCTATTTGAAGTTTTTTTCTTTTGAAATAATTAAAGCGACTTGGACCTAACTTTTGATGCATACTCTGTGTATAAGCTTTCGTTTTGTAGGTTTTTGTTGTAAAAATACGTCTAAAATGCCATAACATTTCAATCTTTATTCAAAATACCGCCTGTATATTCCTTAACAAACAAATACTAAGCTGATTTAAGCTGTAATATTCCACATTAAAGCTAATTATTACTCTTCCACGATGATCAATGAAGCGAAGACTTCAGTATTACGGAACAAAGGCATGATACATCCCAAGGAGAGACGCTGAGTCGCTTTTGTGCTCGATATTTCTTTATTTATTTAAAATTAGTTAACTCACTTTCATGCCAGTCATTAACTAAATATCTTTGAATAAACTATAGACCGTAGAACGTGCTATTTAAAGACGAGCAGTTCACCTTTTTGCCCTCCAACCCTTCATCCCCTAAGGGAGATTAGAAGTGTTTTTCGGTGTGTATTTTTGAGCGTTTGTGTTATTTTTCTTGTGTACACATTTAGTCGTACATTCCATGCGTTTAACTTGTACAGCATTAATGAAAACTGACAGTTTTATCCTTGATTCAATAACGCTATCCTTGCTTTAGGTTTATTTGTCGGTTTGATCCGTCATGTCTCATTACCTGTCTCTGGGAAGGATTGTTTTTGATTGAGTTCAAAGAGAGTTCATTTTGGCATTAAATACTAGCTACTCTTGCTCATTGGTTATACGCATTAGAAATATTGTTAAAATATATCATATCATACTTCAGGAGATACTTCTATTTTTTTCTATATCCATGTTGTGAAAATAACAATTGATTTTGTGTTGATGGTAAATAAGAAATATTCAAACTTTTGCAATCATATCGAAAACCTACCCAAACGTATAAGAAATATTTCTCGTTTTTATTTCGTATTCTAGACACTTCTAGACAAAAACAAAAACAAAAAAACTCGCGCGCACACATTTTCCTTTTAATACTATATTGCTAATTCTATCAAACCATTAATGTCAAAATCGTCTCTTTTGGTAAAAAAAAAACTACTTTGGCCTGTCATGTTTGTAGACAAAATATCGCACACCTAATTATACCACTTCAAAATAATTATTTAAAACATGTCGTTTTTTCTTCAAATCAAATAGTAAAACGGTCGTGTCTTTGTTATTTAACCAAGTTTTTCTCTTCAATTATGCTTGTAGACAAAACATCACAACTAACGTAATTCACCCATAGTATGATTGATATTGAGTGCATGATATCCTGTAATTTACAATAAAAATATTGTGTTTTTTTTTTGTAGGAAATATCAGAGATAGTACGTTTATGCAACAATAACAATTCATGGACAGACAGACGGGACGGCGTTAGTGCGTTATTGGTATTTTTGAAGAGTTCTCGAGTAATGAGGTAAGGGCCAATATCAAACATTTAATTTAAAATAGAAACCCCTAGTACTTGTAGTATTGACAAGAATGCTTCAGACATTGAAAGAGGAAGAGGGAGGGGGCAGAGGTTAGTAGATATTATCTTTTGTATTCAGAATTTGAGCTTGTATCGCTTTCACTTGATTTCTCTTTTGTGATTTGTTTTGCCCCATGCGATGTGGTCTTTAAATTTTTCAATTGTATTCAATACATACAGTTAATTCAAAAAGGTTGTCCAAAGCAAGTCCATGTTAAGACGGAAAGGGTTTGTGGGAATATATTCCTTTGGACGAATAATCGAGATTGTTCAGTCTTCCCTTATAATTGTCACTCAATGCCTCAACAATAACCTCTATGTTTAACACCGACAATAATGATTACCCATAATAAGCTTGTTGCAATTATTGATGTGCACTATAAGCCTTAATTCCATGTGATGCATACTTTGGTTAGACCAGGAATGTACGGATCAAGAAACACTCAAAATACCATATGTTTATTTTCGACATTTCGACAAAATTAACTATACAATCAAGGCTGCGCCAAAGAACACAACCTTGACAACCTCTTTATTAAGATATCTTAATAGAAATCAGAGGTCAAGTATTTCCAGGCCGTAGTTTTAAAAAGAGTTATCACATACATCCATGAATTCCTTTCTGTCATCACTGTGTCATGGCAGTTTATAAAGCCTAGTTTCCATATGATAGCTCACGATCGCCGTATCGCTGAAAATCGTCAGCGATTATATGGAAACACTTTACATTGTGTGCGCAGAAAAATTGTATAATCGCTAACGATCGCTGGCATCATTTTCAGCTATCCGGCGATCGTGAGCGATCATATGAAAACTAAACTTAAAAAAGCGAAAATGAATAAATGAATAAGAAAAGTAAGAAGAGATTATTTTCGCGGCCGAACTAAAGACAACTGGAAAACGCCGACACAAAATCATTATTATGTTATCATTATATCGCAGACATAAGAGATATTGGTTGATTATTATGTGTCTACACACGGCGAAACAAACGAGGAAAGCCGATGACCTAATGGTTTTGCGGTTCCCCTGTGCATTTTAGTGGGGCGGAAAAAACCTATTGGGTTTTCCACGATAACCGTTTTCACTGTCTTTTAGTACTGTACGATATGAAAAGACAACTATGTGATTTGTTTAACATGTGTATGCTAGCATCATTTATTTTATGATTATAAAATGATGATGGTTAACAAGTGAATATGTGATTAACTCAGTGAATGATTAATGTTAAGTGACTGTGATTTTATCGCTTAAAATGATTCCAATCTCAATTCAAACGTTCAACGTCACTTGATCCGTTGACATCAAACCATACTGTCTAATAGACCAAATTTAAATCTTTTGAGAATAAGATTCGATTGTTTATCTTATTTATGAATAATTTTCATGTGGAAAATTTAAAGAACAAAAGTTTTTATTCCTAGAGGTTTTGAATTTTGTCGAAACGTACACAGCAACGCGTTAGCCGATTTGGTCTATTATTCCGCATTATTGTTAATGCTTACGACTGATAAGAACAAAAAAAGACGCTTGGACCTTGCTTTTTGTCTTTTTTCAATAAAACGAACCCTGTCTACAGTGATATCTATAAAGGCCCGGGCAAACAGCTTTAATATTTGCTTCAACATCCGTTCGATTTTGTTGAAGCCGTTTGCCACCCCATTTCAACATCGTTCAATTGCAACCGTTTACCCCCCTACGTTCAACATCGTTCAACAACCATTCTACAGCGTTCAACAAAATCGAACCAATGTTGAAGCAAATGTTGAAGCCGTTTGCCCGGGCCTTTATTCATTATTTTTGATGCTTACGACTGATAAGAACAAAAAAAGACGCTTGGACCTGTTTTTTTGTCTTTTTTTTTTTCAATAAAAAGAACCTTCACCACAGTGATGTCTATAAGTCTACAAACCAGTGAATATATTTCTTGGTTATTCATGGCTGCACTGTATTAATTCCCTATGATTATTTTTCAGTGATTTAGAACTATCGAAGATTAAAGATTGTCTTACCAGGTTATTCTTTGATCCTCATAATAAGGTAATATTATTCATTCATAATGCACATCTGGTCTAACATCATTTAACCTCATACACCTGTTATCATGGTTCCAAACAAACTGTGAAAATAAAAAATAAAAATCTCCTCAGACAAAGGGTGTTTTGCTAGACAAAACCGAAGTCAATAATAAATTCAAAACATTTTTTTATTAAAGTGCACTTCATAATTCTGTAAAACAACTACTAACTTTCGTGGTACGATTGACCTTTAGTAAATAACTGGATGCCAGAGACCTGAGGATTGTCAAGGTTTAGAATAGTTTAAAGGAGTATTTTGTGTGTATTCTAATTTGCTTCGCGACTCGATAATCATCGCTTAGCGGCGATACAATTTCTCTTCGCTACGCGACTCGTATATTGCCTCTAGAGCCTCTGGAACCCAGGGTACTCGAATATATTCCATAAACGACAATATCATTCCATTTAGTATTAAAGAACCGTTGACGTCGTATTAATCGTAAAATTTACATTTTGAATGTACATTTGTTTACATGATGGACCAATCAGAGATTTACTTCGTCTGTTTCCGGTCTGACTATTGTATTTTCAAGGGTCAATCAGCATAAGCATAGAATTCCGTTTCCCCAGAGTTATACGTTGCTCGGCACTGCTGGCCAACAGTAACGCAGGCTCTGGGTTCGAGATTGTAAAAAGTCCTAAATCTATTCCTATACCTATTCTATACCTCTATTCAGCGGAAAGTCCCAATGCAAGGGTGACCGCTTAATAGAGGTACCACTGTATTTAATTATTATCTAACTGAGAATAATTCACTCGGACATGAACCACACAATACAATTGGTTCTATAAACTAAACTAACATAGCATTGTTACATAAGTTTGTGTTTTTATTGTATTTCTGCAGGTGTACAGTTCGTTCTTAGATGCGTTAGCAGAGTTCATCGTGGTACATAAAATAGATATTCAAGATTGGCTGTTTGTACTTCTCTCCAGACTCCTCTCTAAACTCGGTACAGATATGCTAAACTCGCTCCAGTCTAAAGTAGTGCGAGTATTAGATGTAGTGCGGTAAGTCATGGAATGTTTGATCAACAAAAACACCATTGTTTCTTTATGGAATACATATTCAATTTGTTACAAAACTTAAAGAAATCAAAGAAAGAGCGGTCGAAATTTCGCCGGCATAATGTGTAGATAGCACAAATGAAAAAAGGTCAAAACACGGTATATTTTGGTATGTTACGGAGGGGAAGACAAAACATTTTTTTTTTTTTTTTACCTGTAGTTACTTAAGGTATCAGGGGACCTCCGCGACCGATGTTCATTAACTCCTCATAGCACGCTAACTACTGAAGTAATCCCTATAAAAGTATACATTTTCTTAAAGCTGAATTAATGGAGATTGCAACTATGTGATTTGTTTTGAAGAAATACGGCTCGATTTTTTTTAGTGGGTATCTTATGATTTTTGACCGCTCATTTTTAAGAAGTTCCAGGAACACCGGATTTCAACCGATTTCGTTCAAACTTTGCACAATTGATGACTAATACCTCAAGTCTGAAACCGTGCCTCATTTTTTTGATATCTTGTCGCGTTTTGAAGTTATTGTAAGATTTCTATAAAAATAGCTAAAAAAAAAAATCTCCATTTATCAGCTCCGCTGCGCGTCGTGAGTCCACAACATTTTGACCACTGTCATGACGAATATCGTTGTCGATAAGAGTACAGACAACGCTAAACCACATTCGATTTGCTAAATACAAACATATGTATCTTGGTCACAATAAGAAATGTCAAGTGTTACGGAGGGGAACAGAGAAAACAAAATACCGTGTTTTGACCCAAAAACGAGTTAATGTAGAAGTAGAAGTATGAATGAAAGGAATACAAAACTATATGATTCCAAGACTAGAAGTGAACAAACGAACACACATGAATAACTAGCCTACTTAGCAAGCGTTTCTTTTCGTTTTGTTTTGGGATAGCTGTGTTACCGATATGGCCGCGCGAAACCCAAGACGAGTGCAAAAACCCCAAAACAACTTTTTCCCGTTCCCCAAAAAATAAACGCTTGCTACGCAGGCTAATGAATAACCGAACGGTTAAATGAATAAAGACCCAATAAACGAATTGATTAACGAAAGCCTGAATGAACAAAACTATGGGTGAATAAATGAACGAGGAAGGATGAAATATAAAAGTACATCAATGAATGATTTAGAAGAACACAAACTAACGTATTTGTTTAATGTCACAGGGACTCATTTCCATATGACTTACAGTTCAGTATTTTAACACGTTTTATCACCGATCAAACACAGACACCGAACCTTAAGGTAAGTAACTGTTTAACACACCACATCATTGTATAACATCGTGTTGTTCGTACAACCTCGTTCCCAGGGCTCTCTCCCTTCGCCGCCCCACCCAAAAGCGACCGGATAGGGCCCTGGGAACGAGATTGGTTGCTCGTACTAACTTGTGGATATTCTATGTACTCTCCTACAGGTCAAGATAGCTGTTCTACAATACCTTCAAGGTCTTGTATCACTTATGGATCCAAGTGATTTCACAAACTCTGGTGGTATCCTTTAGTGTTTTGGAACTTATTATCTACTTGCATTAGGGAAAACATGTGGTTATATACGTATCAGACTAGTTTTAACTTAATGACATTCTGGACTTCAATTATTTGTTGAGTAAATAAAGGGTTAACCTTCGAAACGTCAGTAAATTTAACATCTTTCGGCTTATACGGTGTCTACAATCATGTACACAATTGCTGGGGTGTTTGTGCTTTTATACAAGACCAGACATCAATGCTACCATTTCCTTGCTACCATTTCCTTTACAAAAGTTAACGGACTTTTGTTTATCAAACCACATTCCCCAAGTCAATGTTGGTTGTCCTTCACAATGTACAAGCGTTCACGACGTCAAACCTGAACATTACCGAGGGGGAGAGGGGGGAAGGCAAAATATTACAAACAAAAAGAACGCATTTTTTCCCATACTGATTTTCTAAGGTATTTTACAAATGATTGTAGTTTACCTTTGTTAGTATAAGCCTGACCCAGTCTATTTGTCATCGTGACTTTTTTTTATTGATTTTTTTTTATTGAATTTTTTATTGCCATCGTTACTATATCAGTGCAATATACTGGTGTAATTTGCGCGCTAAATTTACACATGTACGTTGTACTTTTGCCTTAACTAAGGAATAGAAACACGTCTAGCAGTATCTCGAATCATATCCTGGACTACAGAACCTAAAAGCGCTGAAGTTCGTAAGGTTGGTTATTGCTGTTAAAATACTGCTGTGCTGTCATATTTATTTGTCATCAATGGCATGCAGTCAATTTCATTACTGCGGTTTTCGACTTTCTGCGAACTCAGACATACCCACGGCTTATTGTGAAACACGTTTTTAGCTGCCGTCAATCAAAACTAATTAGTCGGTACCTTTTAAATCCTTGATTGACGGCAGCTAAAAACGTATTTCACAACGAGCCGTTGAAATGTCTGAGTTCGCAGAAAGTCGAAAACCGCAGTAACATTATCCACCAAAAGACATTAACACAAAAAGAGATGTGACGTGTCACTACATAAGTTCGGTCTAAATGCTCAATTCTAGCATTTA
This sequence comes from Metridium senile, assembly GCA_949775045.1. Taxonomy (NCBI): domain Eukaryota; kingdom Metazoa; phylum Cnidaria; class Anthozoa; order Actiniaria; family Metridiidae; genus Metridium; species Metridium senile. The sequence goes on along the minus strand of OX459096.1, from coordinate 23,894,689 downwards.
TTTGTGAACATAGATCTCGTAACTATTGCATTTTCTCTGTTACTCCGTCATTATACACTTAAAAAAATTGAAATTTCAACTGCTGAAAACAAATAATCGCGGTTAACTTGTTCTCTGTGTTACAAATACTACAGTATGTCGAACTTGCTTTTTACATTACCAACATTCTAATTTTCATTCTATGATTTGTAGGAATCAGCTGCTGTAATCGTCGCTCTCTTTGAGCTCAATACTCCAGAGTTTAGTATGATGCTTTCAGTATTACCCAAATCATTCCAGGTATGTCTGTCTGTCTGTCTGTCTTTCTGTACATGTCTATCTAACTGTCCGGCCGTGTTCATGTTTAATTAACCATCAAATATTTTCGTTTCAGGATGGCGCTACAAAGCTTCTTCATAGCCATCTAAAAAACACAAGCCAAGGGACTGAGGTATTTTTTCCTGCCCCTTCTCCTTTTGCTCTGTTTGTTTCAGTCCACTGTGAAAAGCTGTACCACCCCTCCCCCTAGGGGAATGGCCCTATAGGGGTATGGACGGCTGTATACAGGATAGTCTGTTTGTTTCAGTCCATTGTGAAAAGCTGTACCACCCCTCCCCCTAGGGGAATGGCCCTATAGGGGTATGGACGGCTGTATACAGGCTAGTCTGTTTGTTTCAGTCCATTGTGAAAAGCTGTACCACCCCTCCCCCTAGGGGAATGGCCCTATAGGGGTATGGACGGCTGTATACAGGATAGTCTGTTTGTTTCAGTCCATTGTGAAAAGCTGTACCACCCCTCCCCCTAGGGGAATGGCCCTATAGGGGTATGGACGGCTGTATACAGGATAGTCTGTTTGTTTCAGTCCATTGTGAAAAGCTGTACCACCCCTCCCCCTAATGGAATGGCCCTATAGGGGTATGGACGGCTGTATACAGGCTAGTCTGTTTGTTTCAGTCCATTGTGAAAAGCTGTACCACCCCTATAGGGGTATGGACGGCTGTATACAGGATAGTCTGTTTGTTTCAGTCCATTGTGAAAAGCTGTACCACCTCTCCCCCTAGGGGAATGGCCCTATAGGGGTATGGACGGCTGTATACAGGATAGTCTGTTTGTTTCAGTCCATTGTGAAAAGCTGTACCACCCCTCCCCCTAGGGGAATGGCCCTATAGGGGTATGGACGGCTGTATACAGGCTAGTCTGTTGTGTTTCTCATTTGTTTTATTTTGTCCTTTGTAGGCAATCCAAGCTAATCGGGGCTCACCCACTACACGTGGCTACACAACAAGTTACGATGAAACAGACACTTCTACCACATCCCCAGACCCGCGTCCTAAACTACGGTTAGGTTATCGAAGTATGTCATCGAACTCATTAAAAGGTTTACCCAAAGAAGACGAAGATAGAGACGTATCATCTGCAGCGTCGGATTACAGCGATGAGTTAACAGCATCCAAGGCACCTATGAAACCAATGCAAAGCCCTCGTACTCCAACTAAATTTGCACTATCACCACAGGGTAACCACTCTCAAATACACCGGGAAAATAGCGCCGATAGCGACTCGTTTGAGAATCGACAAAGCTCACCATTTCGACTACGAAAGACTAGCAAACAAGACCACACTGATGCCCATGAAGATGCACCGAGCGTTTCTTCGGGTTATAATAGTGATGACGTCAATAGTCACCTTGGAGACGCTGCTGCATTGACGTCACCTCGTGCGTCCAGGAAAACCGCTGGTCAAGACTATGATCCTAAACAGTACCAGGATTCTCAGAGTGACTTCCATCCGGTAAGGAAACGACATTGTTGTATCAAAGTATTGAACGTTTTCTTTCATAATTTTCCTCATTCCTTCTCCTTCTTCCTTCCGTCCTTTTTCATCCCCTTCCCTCCACTTCCGAAGTCCAGATTAGCCTAAATATAACATTTATTCAGACAATGCTTGTGATGTTTTTTGACATTTGTTCAACAAGCGATATGTTTTTCGACATATTATTCGGTACGTTAAATATTCTTCTAGAATTTTGATCATTAATACACTGGTGTTTTGTAGATGCCTGAACTGAACGGGTTTGCTACTGGAAGAAAGAAGAAAACTAGCGAAGAAGACGAGCTAGATCGTTCACTAGAAGGCATGGATATCACTGATCAGCAGTTCGAAAAAGGTAAAAACATGGATGCGTCTGTTGATAAATCACATACAATTAAGGACAAAACACAAGTTAAAATATTTATACACCTATTTCAAAAATCGTTGTCGCAGCCGAAGCTACAGTCCACACTCTGAAGCCTGCAAAGGTTGTCGGTATTATGAACATAATTTTTGATTTATAACCGTTTTTTTTAAGAAATATCAGTGTTTCATCATCTACGACTGTAACAGTGTTACGATCATACAACACAAACTAGTCCATCCAAAATATGCAATGAATGAATTGATAACAAAAGAAGAAATACCGACATCCTTTGCAGGGTTCAGCGTGTGGACTGTAGCTTTGGCTGCGACAACGATTTTTGAAATAGGTACATAATAAAAAGCAACCAAACGAGCATGGTTTTTAGTTGGTTTACTATTCTTACACATTTCTTGTAAGCAAATTATACATTCATCTTATTCCTCTCTACATCTCTAATGTTTTTAATAAGCCTTAATAGAAATATCACTTTATTCAACTCAGCACTTGAAACGTCATCCATTTCAGCTGTCCAAATAAATGAGGGTATTAGTGTTGAATCGTTAATCAGTCCCTTACACGATTCAGCAAGCGATAAAATGGAAGACAAACGTGGAGCTCTGATAGATATCTTGAAAATGATACGAGAAGACTCTACGTCATTGTGGAACTCGTTCCCCAAAGTGTTCGAAGCTTTAGTTAAAGCTGTAGACGATGTACAGGTATGACAAATAGTACAGGACCATAACACAGTGTTTATCCGTCTTGCTTACAATAGGAGTCTATAGTCATTGTTTTTGCGTAATGTTGATGGTGGTGGTGATGGTTATGATGAATGGTGAAGGCGATGATGATGATGATGATGATAAGGATAATGATTTCGATGATGATTTCGAGTATAATGACGATGGTAGTGGTGGTGAAGAAAATGTTGTGCATGCAGTGATGGTTTTTTGATGACGATGATAGTAATAGTAATAGTAATAGTAATAGTAATAGTAATAGTAATAGTAATAGTAATAGTAATAGTAATAGTAATAGTAATAGTAATAGTAATAGTAATAGTAATAGTAATAGTAATAGTAATAGTAATAGTAATAGTAATAGTAAAAGTAATAGTAATAGTGCAAATGTTGATATTAAAGTGATTGTTTTTGGATGACGATGGTGGTGGTGATAATAAAGATTGTGCTCAGCCCGTTTTCTTCTTATTTCCTAAGTATGTTGGTCAATGTTTTGGGTTTAAAATTTTAAATGTCGCGTTTTATTTTCACTTGGTTGTTTTCATTGTAACTTAATTCATTTTAGCCATCTATTCGTGCCCTGACGTTACGAGTACTCAAAGACATGATACGTGCCCAGCCGTTTGTATTTCATGAAGTCAGTGGAACTACCATCAGTAAAATACTACAAGCACATAAAGACCCCCAAAAAGAGGTAAGTAAACCAACACACCATTGGCCATTATATCAACTGCCAGTCTATCAATATCAGTTGAGTAATTTAATCGTTCTGACAATCAATCAATCAATCCATCGTTATGTCAATCAATCAATCGTTACGTCAATCAATCAATCGTTACGTCAATCAATCAATCGTTATGTCAATCAATCAATCGTTATGTCAATCAATCAATCTTTACGTCAATCAATCAATCGCTATGTCAATCAATCAATCGTTACGTCAATCAATCAATCGTTACGTCAATCAATCAATCGTTACGTCAATCAATCAATCGTTATGTCAATCAATCGTTACGTCAATCAATCAATCGTTGTGTCAATCAATCGTTACGTCAATCAATCAATCGTTATGTCAATCAATCAATCGTTACGTCAATCAATCAATCGTTATGTCAATCAATCGTTACGTCAATCAATCAATCGTTATGTCAATCAATCAATCGTTATGTCAATCAATCAATCGTTACGTCAATCAATCAATCGTTATGTCAATCAATCAATCGTTACGTCAATCAATCAATCGTTACGTCAATCGATCAATCGTTATGTCAATCAATCAATCTTTACGTCAATCAATCGATCGTTATGTCAATCGATCAATCGTTACGTCAATCAATCAATCGTTATGTCAATCAATCAATCGTTATGTCAATCAATCAATCGTTACGTCAATCAATCAATCGTTACGTCAATCGATCAATCGTTATGTCAATCAATCAATCTTTACGTCAATCAATCGATCGTTATGTCAATCGATCAATCGTTACGTCAATCAATCAATCGTTATGTCAATCGATCAATCGTTACGTCAATCAATCAATCGTTACGTCAATCAATCAATCGTTACGTCAATCAATCGTTATGTCAATCAATCGTTGTCAATCAATCAATCAATCGTTATGTCAATCAATCAATCAATCGTTATGTCAATCAATCAATCAATCAATCGTTATGTCAATCAATCAATCAATCGTTATGTCAATCAATCAATCAGTTGTCTGTCAATCAATCAATCAATCAATCGTTATGTCAATCAATCAATCAGTCGTTCTGTCAATAGTTCCGACAATCAATCAATATTCGTTCGACTATCGGCAATTAAACGTATATCACATATTGTTAATATACACCATTGATAATATAATATAATACTCCAGAACAATGACGGTCGTGACTCTTGACTTATAATTGTTTATCCTTTGATGTAGATTGTTCGTCAAGCAGAAGAGGCAGCTGTAGCGGTGGCCAAGTCACTATTACCAGAGGACTGTATGAAAGTCTTAGGACCTATTATTAGAGACTCTGACTTTCCTGTGTCATTAGCTGCTATTAAGATGTTGACTAAGGTAGGTATTATCAAGGCTGGGAGTAATCACGATCGTTATTATTATCATCATCATTATCATTATTATTATCATTATTGTATATACACCTATTTCAAAAAACGTTGTCAGAAGGAGATCTGCAATCTGAGACCGAACTGAATTCTGGGGTACGGCAGTTTTTTCTCATTGCGTGCACTTTCTGGCTTCGGATATGGCGACGGTAAATATAAATCTGAAGGTGCTAAGTGCAAAAAAAATAAAAAACAGGGCCAGGCTGGTTTTTGCAGTACGCAATTTCCCTGAATGCATTTCGGTCTCAGATTGCAGATTCAGATCTCCTTCTGACAACGTTTTTTGAAATAGGTGTATCATCCTTCATGGTCACCAACACTATGTCACCAACGCCCTTGTCAAGATTATTACAACTATCATCATTTTAATTTTAATTTTATTGTGAAATATTAAAATATTTCATGATTGGTGCTAATCCCCTAGTCGTTCTAGCATCATCGTTATCACCATGATATTGTTTGTATGATATATTTGTGATTTTAGTTTATCTATTTTTTTTTCTCTCAATACGCCTTACACACATGAAATAGTATGTTTAGTAAACATCGGTCTCTTTATGTATAGGTTCTTGAAGGTGTAGACAGCGTGACAGTAGCGGATAATCTAAGTGATATCATTCCAGGGCTTATCAAGGTGAGTAACAGCTCTTCACTTCTTTTCTCTTCTCTCTTCTCTCTTCAATTCTCTTCTCTTCTCTTCTCTCTTCAATTCTCTTCTCTCTTCAATTCTCTTCTCTCTTCAATTCTCTTCTCTCTTCAATTCTCTTCTCTCTTCAATTATCTTCTCTCTTCAAATCTCTTCTCTTCTCTCTTCAATCAGTCTCTTCTCTTCTCTCTTCAATTCTCTTCTCTTCTCTCTTCAATTCTCTTCTCTTCTCTCTTCAATTATCTTCTCTTCTCAGCTGTCTTCTCTATTCTCTTCACTTTCTTCTCACTTTTCTTCTCAGTTCTCTTCTCAGTTCTCTTCACTCTTCTGTCTTCTAGTATTTTAATGTTTTCCACAATTCTATTTTCAGTGTTATGACCATATCGAGAGCAGTGTACGTAAGGCCAGTGTATTCTGTCTCGTCGCTATCCATAGTGCTGTTGGTGAAGAATTGCTGGTACCACATCTGGCTGAACTCTCAGGGACAAAGGTAACCCACTTGATCGACTATTTAAAACAAAACAATTTAAAACAAAAACATAGCCGATTGACGCAACTTTACGTTTATCAGTGCAGTTCGAACTTGGAAACAATTAGTGAAACATAAAATGGGCTATTATGTCATTTCCAGTCTTATAAGTTCATAGAACAGTAACGTATATACCGAGTTTCAATAAGTTTTCTAATCTCATTTCAGATGAAGCTTCTGAATCTTTACATCAAGAGATCCCAGGCCTCCGCTGGCGGAGCAAAACCGTGAGAGACTACGCAAGGTGAAATAAGAGGGGTGTCAATCAAAAGAAGAGTCCAGTCCTCCCAGGCATTAACGGCTAGTGGATGTAAATATGATAAGACAATGTCGGCTTTAGATGCAGGAGTATTATAAGATCTTTGAGGACAATGTGAAATAGAAGAAGTGTCAATCAAAAGAACAGTCCAAACCTCCGCGGTCTAACTTTTGAATTTAAATATAAGACAATTCAGTTACATGCAGAATTCTAAAGGCCATAAAAGATAAATAGTTGAACGGTTTATCTTTAAACGTACTCGATAAGTCTACGTGGATAAAACTAGACCCAGTCCATCATATTACTGGTAAAGACCCTGTCAAAAAAAAAACACAATACATTATGGTCCACAGTTGATATCAAATTCGTTGTTATAAAGGTTCGTATCTCTCGAATGAAAAATAATAAATATTGATATCAAGTGTAGAAATAATACACTTGTGTGTTTTATTAACAGGGTTTAATGAACTTGTGAAGCAACGTATTTAATAATGCTAATTCTTTTTTAAATTTGATTTAATAACATAAAAACTTAACTTTAATTAGTACTCGTTGCTTCACGGGTTTATCCAATCATTTCTATTATTATATAAATAAACAATTCGGGTCACTATCAGTCGAAATGTAGAAAAGAAAACACTTTCTTTTTCTGTTTTTTTTTTCTGTTTCTTGAATTCACAATGTGTACACTTGCTGGCAAAGCAAGTTGAAATATTGCTTACGTGATACGGAATGAGCACAATGATAGTTTTAATCGAATCGCTAATTAAAAAGAACATATCTTATTTCATTTACTTACTCTGTCTATTTCATTGGACTATAAAGACAGCCCTAAGTTAGCTATAAAATGAATCTCCTTACATAAGTGAACACCTCGGAGACCATTATTTGGCGTTCGTAAATGCCTGAGAGTCCTAAGAGCGAGAGTTGATTTCGTTGTGAATTATGATTTTCGGGGATTTATCTCTAATTCGCAATAACGTCAAGATGACTGCAGCATAACGACCTGACAAGGCTATACATGCCGAGTTGTCCACTGGAACGATGTACCATCCTCTCCCTCCCCTCCCTCTCCCCAAAAATGACGTCAATAAAAAGTAGGACTAAACATAGTCTCCCAGACAACGGGGTCTTAACAATATCGTGCCCACTTTGTCCGTATTAAGGAGATGTTTCGGGTAATCCGCAATAACGCGATGTCCGCTATACTGTGGGGTTCGCTGTCTCGGGGTTTTCTGTTATGCACGCTGTATAGGGCGGTCCGATATAGCGTGATGTTCTGTACGCTATATCGGACTGTTCGCTACGTCAGTACATGTGCCCGCATTGTCCACAAGGCGAGATCTGCGGGCTATATTCCCTTTCTAGAGCAGCCGCAACTAGCATCTTCATAGTGTGAAATATTGCTCAGCTAAAATGAACGTGATTACGTTACAAGCAAGAACCTACTGCTTTGTTATGGTTATAATATTTGTGAAGAAACACATTGCTTATTAATCACGCTACATTTAAGTATATGCAATAGAGTGCAAACACTTCAAGTGTGCAATAGTTTATTAATATGTACTGACAAGTACTAATTAAGCAATAGAGATAGACTGCAAACAATATATACCTTTTATGAGAAACTTTGTCACCCGTGCCGACCAGGTGCAGAAGACTATTGCTATTAAATATATTTATACTTTACTAGAACGCAGTGATTTCATGGTCGCATCACCACACTGATCACTATTTTAACTTATAACAAGAAAGGCGTGCCGAATGCACATTTAGTTTCTGAACTGATCCGTGATCCTTTGCGCCACTAGCTTGTGGGCGTTTCACTGGCTGGTGACAAACATTCTTGAAAAAGGTGTATGTCTGTGAAACAATAGTATTATTCAATGCAATTTTATGCAAATGCTATCGTTTTCTATTTATTAGTTTGTACTGTTTTGTAATTTGTTTTTCACGGATTATACGTACAATGTTTGCACTCTAAAACTTCTATTTAAAACACTATTTAGTGCTTGTTATTTTACATACTTGTAGTTAAGTAACTTATATCTGTATATTATATATCGTAGTAGATATAAAGAGGCGAGTTAGCTGTTATTTGACTGTGTAATATATAAATCAAGGGTGTACAGCCCTGTAGTATTTTAACCATAAATTATAAAGAAATCTACAAGTAATTATTTTTAAATCAATGTAAAACATTACTGTTTTAATACTCGGTTAGTGAAATATTGTCAGCTGTAAAGTTATTATCTATTATTAATATTATTTCACTCAATGTTGTCTGTGTCATTGTTTGTAGTAAAGGTACTAAAATAGATAGAGTGGTTTTCATTAACCCGTGAAACACACTTTAGCGTAATATGCTTTATTACACTTTAAATTTAACTTTGTGTTTTATAATCATTTGTTCAATATAGCACTATTACACATTAATACACTTTATTACTCTTTCCCTATTACACTTTGTTTCACGGGTTAATGAAAACCACTCTAACCCGTGAAACACACTTTATTGTATTGCTCTTCAATACACCTTAATTCCATTGTGTTCTTTTGTTGTTGTTTGACTATTACAGTTTAATTTGTACACTTTGTTTGACGGGTTTATGCAAACCTGCCACTCTAAACCCGTGAAATAGGTATGAGACATAATTCGACATTTCTTGGTATTTTTGATGGTATTGTAAAAGGAAAATAGCATCGCTTTCATCACTTTTTTTTTTCTATACACCTAATTCAAAAAAGGTTGAAGGGGCGATTGGTGATTTGCGATTGCACGACCGGGAGGAACTGTGGGTAATACGAATTTCTTATTCCTTTCTAAATAACCGGCCAAACAATGCCTTCACCGTTAAGGGTGTCTCGGAGGTGTATGTTTTGTCCGGTATTTTTTAGGGCGGGCTAAAGATCGTCTATATGCCATGCCCTGTTTAAAGGACTTCCGGTATCTTTAGGGGTGTTTTCCTGACGTGCATATCCGGTACTTTACCCTGAGTCCCCTCGAGGCAAGTATAGTAGAAATATATATAGTAGAGTTGAAGAAGATAGAGGATATAAATATACTTTTTGGGTGACATGGGTGGCCTTGCGTTGAGAGCGTTGGCTATATACTCACCGCTGTGGTCCAGGTTTGATTCCCGGCTCGATCGGGCATGGGTTATATGTGAGTTGACTTTGTTTGATGTGTTCTTCTCTCCTATGCCAAGAGGGTTTTTCTCCAGGTTATCCGGTTTTCCTCCCTCAGCAAAAATGAACATGTGAGCAAAATTTTAATCGTAGAGGTAGCAAGTGTGAATGAGTCTCCCCGATAAGTAGGGCGTACTGTGTCCAGCTAGAAGATTGAGACGTTAAAAAAGTCATTTATTTTTTCTGATCTTTAGAGAAATTTATTGCACGCTTTAATTGGAAAGGATTGAAATGTTTTATTAATTGCTTATGCCGCTACTCTGACATGCAGACTTTTGAAGTTATAGTACACAAGAAGAACACATGGACTCTTTCATTTTTTTAAAGATTTTTATTATCCACTTGGACTGCGAGCAGTCCCTACTTTCAATTCTCAATTTTCCTCCGGATTCAGAAAATTTTAACTTTAATAAAACGAGTGAGCGGGGATTGGGGCGAGTTGGGGAGGGGAGGAGGGGAGAGGAAAATACTTTTCCTCTCCCATCGCTCCTCCCCTTTTTTGCCGCCAATCCCTGCTCGTCCGTGTTTTATTTAAATGCATATTTTTCTCTCGTTTTCCTCGGAATCTGGAGGGGAAAATCTGAAGGGACTGTTCACAGTCTATTATCCACTATATACATTAATTATATATATATATATATTACACATATATTTCCCACAGATTTATCCCAATATGGGACACGTTATTACTATACTTCCTCCCTCGATCAGTGACTCAACAAGATTAAATTAATGTGCGATATACATATAGCTGTCTATGTAAAATACCGTCCTAATTGCGAAATATCTCTTTTTTTCTTGTCAATGTGTATCTGGTCTATCCTATATGCATGTCTACAGCTAGTTTGCCTGCTGCTACATTTGTCATTGTGAGTTCAGAATAATAGACCTCTTTACCTTCCTTGTTTGTTTTCCCATTTCAGATCACGTGATGCTACCCTTGGGAATTGTTTCTTTCACATGTAAATGATACAACACGTTCATCATTAATGAACAATTCTCAAGGGAATGACACAATTTGCATTCGGAGGTAAAGAGGTCTATTGCCTTCCTAGGATATTATACAGCCTTCATTTACATTGTAAATATACATTTTGATTTCTTCGTACGGATCAGTCAATTCAGCTAATGGATGGCACCCATGCAGGAAGGTTTTTTTGGGGGGGGGGGGGGGGGGGATGGGGGATCTCTCCAAGTGGTAGGGGTGATCGGCGCTCCTTTTAGGGATGAAACGATTTGCATACAATTTAGGGTCCTGCAGCTTTTAGGGTTGTGGCTCAAAAGTCATTTTTCCTCTGCTCTGTAACTATAACAATATGATTAGCAGCCAAGAACATCGCACAGTCGTACCTTTTAGGGATTGACATCAACAAAATTGTAACTGTTTAACTGTCTCTTAATTTATGCGTCCCTTTTACGGGCCGTTTTCAAAACCGACCGACGACCACTTGGACAAAGGGAGTCCCCACCCCCGGGGGTTGGCAACATCATTCGTAGTCTTCAGAGTATTTGAGTCAGTTTCAAAAAAGCGATTATCTACACTCGCAAAATAAAATCCAGATTTCAGAGCCACATTTAAACCAGCTATACTGAACTGGGCATCTGGTTAAATATTGTTCATAAATAAATAAATAAATAAATAAATAAATAAATAAATAAATAAATAAATAAATAAATAAATAAATAAATAAATAAATAAATAAATAAATAAATAAATAAATAAATAAATAAATAAATAAATAAATAAATAAATAAATAAATAAATAAATAAATAAATAAATAAATAAATAAATAAATAATCCCTACCACTTGATTTGATTGCCCTGAGATTGCATGTTATACACTATACAATAGTTATTATTATAGGCTTGTCCATTATGTGCATCGCTAGCTACTACATTCAAGACATCTGTCTTTCTTATAATAGCACAAGCATGGTGGAGAGGAGACCGGTAATAACTAGTACCCAGGATACCACACTTCTACTTGCTGTGTTATCTAATGATAACTCTGTTGTGATTTGATGAGCAAAAGGGAAGTCTTTATGATGATGAGACTGTGAGTTGCATCCTGACCACTGGCAGCAGGTGAAGCACTTCTTAACTGGCTCTGAGAGAAATGAAAATCACACGTTAGCATTCTAAAATAACAATTTCATCGATCCCCCAAAGCGTGAGTTCAAATGAAAAAATGTTGGCAAATATCGCTGTAGATGCATGAAGCATATCTCTTCTCCTACACTTGGCGTCCTGTGTAGCATTAAACGTTGGACGAAACGGAACTTATTGCCACTCTCTTTCTTCCTCTGCACACCCGACTCAGCATTCAAAGCTTTCAGTTTACCACATGCAGGAAATCGACACAGCAATTAAGCCTCTCTCGAAAGCGTATATATAGACTGAGAAGACAGAACCTATCGTATAAGGGGGCTGGTATCAAAATTTAAAAATTGCAGAAGAAAAGAAGGGGGAAATGAGAGTATTTGAATATCTAGTGCAAAATTGCCAAATTCGTACACTTTTGACAAATACTGTGGTCTGATACTTGTTCCACATGCTATAAACAATTAATGCTACTATTACAAGTTTATCATTATACAACCAAAAACTTACTTTTACACGGCTCAGCTCTGGCATGGTTGCACTGTTTGTGTGTAGCACATCCCATCTCGTAATGAACAATATCACCTTTCTTCGTACTCTTTGTGAAGCAGATATTTGCCAGGCCAGTATTACAAACATTCAATGTTTTCTTTTGTGTGCATTCTTCAAACGTTGAGTTTTTATGACAGTGGTGGCAGTGAGGGTACATCTCACTAGGTGGATGACCGATGCTCCCTCGCTGGTACAATGAATCGATGTCTTCCTTTGGTTCCATCCATGTTTCTTCAGGTGTAGCATTGGCTGTTAACGATGAATAGCCGGATTATTAACATTACCATAAGTTATTTTTGTTGATTAATCCATTAATAATCCATTAATAATGATCATTAAATAATGGATCTACTGAATATCCAGTAAATATAGCTGACTTATATGCATCATTGTGTATGATTATATGATCAGATCAACATATTGATTTCAATTGATATCAACATATTGATTTATATCAGTTATGTAATTATTCATTATCAGTCTTGGTAGACCATGCAGAGGGGAGAGAAACGCGTACAGGGGAAGCTAAGGAGAAACGCTATGACAAATAGGGAGAAGGGACATTTAAATGTGTGTTCATATTCCTTTGATTATTATGCACTGTCTGACTGTCTGTCTGTCGATGAGGCCCTGCGATAACTGATACGGATAGGATAGATGTAACATGGTGCGACACCAGCTTGGACTAGAACCTATTATTAGCTTCAAGATATAGGTGAGCTTTCTTTGATAATGTAATGATATGACTTTAATATGTTTAACTTGAGCCTCAGGATCAGGGATCGAGGAGGGGAGAGGAAAGGAAGGCCTCCTGTCCCTCCCCCTTTCCCCTCGCAGATAATTAGACATATGCAGGCTATACGAATATACGGTACATTCACAGCTTACTGTTTATGATTTTGTATTGCTTTTCCAATTATGAATTATTTATAATGAGGTGTATGAGGTCATTTAAACATGTAGAGTTAAATTTAGAAGCACGCCGATTGTTAAAGTGCCTATAAACCGCTATAAAATGCAGTTTTTATCACAGTATTTTATTCTTCTGGAAAATTGTTATTTAGGACCAGTACGTTTAATAGAAATAGCAAACAGCCAGGGTTTATAGGCACTTTAAAGAGTAGACACACCCACCTTTAAATGCGTTAGTAATTAGTTTATGATGTTTATGTGTTTTCTTTTTATTGAAAGTCCTGTCCACCAGGTCTGATGCCGCACCATGGGGGAACACAAAGAATGATATAGTGTATGGGTGGGGCTCCTCCTCCTCCTCACTCTTGTCACTACTACTTGCTACTGTTTGTTTGGCGAGTTGTACTGAGCCGTCAATTGCTTTAATAATGTAAAGAAAGGATCGTGGTTTAGTCAATCAGTCAGAAATATGCAGGGTTTTTTTTCCAGATATATTCTCTATTAAGTTCACATAACAATAATAAACCTAATCGGCTAACGCGTTGCTATGTACTTTTCCACCCAATTCAAAACCTCTGGGAATAAAACTTTTGTTCCAAATATTTTCCACGTGACATTGAAATACATAAGAATCTTATTCCCAAAAGATTTGAATTGGGTGGAAACGTACATAGCAACGCGACAGTGTAGGTCCCATGCAGGCCCGTCTAAAAATCAGGCTACTCATTCATGTGATAAATCCATTGCTTCAACACGACCACGAGGTTGGCCAGTCAAGAGCAACGAACATCAGTTCGCTATGTTTCTGTCTATGGAGATCAAGCAAAGTAAATAGGGTATGAAAAAAAATCGTTACAGAAAAGAGAGTCATGGTTTGTATCAGTCGTTGTGTTGGTGTGAAGCGCATGACTGCATGCCAATCAACACAGCGGTCAAACGACTACGCATGCGCGAAAAAACAAGTAAAACGATCCAGCACACAAATCTGACATTCGTACGGACTCTATAAAAAACGATGGAGTGTATAAACGACTTCCATTGCTTTTTTCTCAAAATATAAAGAAAAATACAAAAGCATAGACTCAGCTTTAAAATATAACAAAGATTATGTACACGAAACTTCAAGCTTATACATTCAGGGAATTTCTTATAAATCGACTTCAAACACTGTAGTCCGAAACTCCTAATGTTTACAATGGCAAATTTACCGCTGTGATAATTTTGCCACGCATGCGTAGTCGTTTGACCGCTGTTTTCTGACAATCATCTTCATTATGGTATAGAAAAGCCTTCATATCATTTTAACAATAGTTTGGCCTACCTGAAGATGGCTGACAATTTGTAACACTTAAAAAAAACATCGGCTTCTACAAACGTTTTGCCTTGTCAAGCACCAAGCAAAATCCTCAAACGATTACTAGCTATTGGAGAAAGTTTTAATCAAGCCGACGCTCAATTTCGGAGTTTAACTCACGAACCAATAAAAAATATCCAGGGGTTTTCTTAAAGGAGCACTAAACGTTATTTTTATAATTACCCAATTGGCGTGTCTATACGTCTGTGAAGCACTCTGACGGAGATTGAAAGCACTTTCCGACTGAAATTTTGCAGACAGGTAGTCTGAACAACATTTGGACAGTGAAAGAGTCGATATCGGGTTTTCTTTTTTAATTGCAAACAAGAAATAGTGGATTTGAAGGTTAAAAAATAACGCCGGCCTCAAATTATTCAAAATCGGCTTATACGAATTTCTTTAAACTTCGTAGACTTCTATTCGGATCAATGTGGGGGACCGATCAAAGGCCTGCCTCGGGTCCTATATAATTAAGTCGTCTCTATTTAATGCGATTTATGGCTACTTATGGAAAAAATATGAGGAAATGGGACAAGCGGCATAAGCCAATTTTAGGTGATTTAAAGCGACTTGGGGCGACTTTGCACCATTTTAGAAAAAAATATATAAAATTTACAATTTTACGATGAAATGTAGTTATCCCCCATGTCTCCCCCTGCATTGAGGAAACTTTAGATGATTAAATGTTAAATGTAAAATGATTGTTGATGTAAAATTAATTACGGGAAAGAAGGAGGATGTTTGGGGCAATTTAATGCGATTGTAGGCGTTTAAATTATACGCGATTTGGGGCGATATTTTAGGCATTGTGGGGCGATTTTAGGTGATCTTATGACCCGAAGCAGTCCTGATCAGAATCTTGAGAAAATATACTACCGAATACACTGAACTGTTCATAGTCAGAACATAACTCTTCTTTAGTTTTCGACTACTCACGTGACTTGATGGCACGGCTGAAATGTTCACGTGTTATGCAGGATATGCAGCGTTGTTCAGTATAAGCCAATAAGCATTCAGGTTTTTACACGACTGAACAACGCTGCATATCACGTGATCATTTCGATCGCCCGAACAAGTCACGTGAGTATTTATTTTGAACAGACTGAACAGTTCAGCGAATTTGGTAGTAATTCTTGAAAATGGTTAGATTCCTAACTGATCCAGGTCTGGCCTAATCCTATTATCACGAACTAAAGCGGCGAGATACAACCTATAATAGCAACCAGTACAGTGAACCTATAGTGAACAATTTGATTGGATTCACTGTCCCGTTAAGAACTTTACCGAAAGCTTGCTTAGTGATCGAGAAAATTACGATCAAATAGTTTAATGATGATATACTCTGTTCGGATCACACACGCTGGCCTCGGGGGCGACATTTAAACAATGAAACCACCTGATCCAGGGCCGGACGATTACTGGGAAGCTCATTACATATAAGCAAGAAATGTCAAACATATTCACTATTGAATAACCAAAATTGAAAAGCCTTTTTAATCCATCGATAGGTTTATGGGACGTTTCGAACATGCAAAGGGAAATATATACATTTTATTCAACATACTTTAGATGAATACGATCGATCATAAAGGGATCCTGAAGTAAGCAAAATGCTCCTGGTACCAATAAAAACAAAAACATTTTTTTTGGTGCTATAATATGTTTTTGAAATAAAATGAATTCAGCATATTTTTTTAAAGTTTGAGCTCCTATTAGAAATAATTTGCTTCCGAGTTTTAATTCGCGGTCTGTGATCACTTCTTGTGCTATATTATTTACTATATTATAACTATTTATTAACATAATTTCGTTCCCTAACACGTTACCACTTCATTGTGTTTGAAATGATTGTATTTTGAATATCCTTGTGCGTCTAATTGCTCAAGAGCGGAATTATAGTTCTTGATAGTCAAAATCCCCTAGAGAAGCAGTTCGAGATACCGTTTTCAACAACCGAATAGTCTTGTCAATGATCTCACGACCCTATGTTTTTATTTATATTAACGAATGTAGTAAATTCCTGTTTTTCTAATTATACCCCATCGCTCAGTGTTTCTTTCTGCAAAACTGACTCTAAGTTTTTTGGAGGCGGCGACGAAGTAACTATATTTAATCTCCCGGACAAGTCATGTCAAAAGCAATCACTCAAACTTTTATTCGAGGTGAAATTCATTGGATGACATGTTGGATTTCGAAGCACATTGTTATTTAGTAGAAATGCAATGATTGATGTCAAAATCTTACCATATGCCAAGCTGATTATAAGAACAACCCAGGCCAAGTATCGCATCTCCAGGTAGCGCTCAAACTATGAACAAATGACTAGATACATGGGATGGTAGATGAATTCACGGTTATTTAGTCACAGAGCAAGTACCTGTTATCCAAATTAAAAACACCTAACTTTCATTCGTTATTTATAATAACAAAAACCAACTAAACTCACTACAAACATATCATCATAAATGTCTATCAATTGATTTATTGTCAAAATACTTAGCTTGAGAAAGCTCGATTTTTGACATTTAAAATTAGGATTTTAAGTTGGAGTGGCATTTATTATACGCTCGGCTACGCCCTTTCGATCATGTCATGTCTATGGATTGACACTGGTCTGATTTGCAGGTTGAAAAAGTCGTCTTTATTTGTCATCTTATTTCACATCTATTCACAGTAACTATATAATCGTTCTTGAATGAGAAGTTCTATGTACAAATATTATACATTAGATAATTAGACAAACCGTCTCTATGTACAAAATAGTTTTTAAAATGGCGTTATTTTAGTTATATGATAATTTATTCTATTCATATAAAAAAGCTAGTTCGCTTTGGATGGCACAAATAGGGGCCCGTGCAAACGGTTTCAACATTTGCTTCAACATCAGTTCGATTTTGTTGATTTGCAATATGTAAACGCTTTTATAAACTCTTTCAACATTGTTGAAACATGTTGAATCGATGTTGAATTGATGTTGAAAGAGTTTAAAAGCGTTTGAACATTGCCATTTAACAAAATCGAACGGATGTTGAAGCAAATGTTGAAACCATTTGTCCGGGCCTTAACACTGATTAAATACACACAAAGTCTTCTTTGTTGCCAAAACGTCGACTTGGTAGGTTTATAGTTGTAAACATGATCTTTCAACTAGTCTTAACAGACTTTGCTTCTCTGTATCCTGTAAATAAACACAGAGGAATATATAACATCAACCTGTCAGGGGAGGGGGTCGGGGTTTGGTGAGATACACTTATTTAAAAAAAAACCGTTGTCGCAATCAAATCTACAGTCCACACTCTGAAGCCTGCAAGGGATGTCGGTATTTCTTCTCTTGTTAGCGATTATTTAATGGCATATTTTGGTTGTACTTGTTAGTGTTATATGACCATAAAAAGTTATCTAGAAACTCATCCCCAGGGTTCTTTCAGCTCGATCTCAATGTGACGTCTTATTCTAGTTTTCTCTTCTTGGTTGTTAGCCTGCGTCATATCCGGACTTTTTCTCGGTTATCAGTATTCAAAATAGCCGGAGAGAAGGGCCTGGGTACAAGGATGAGGAGGCTGTGCAAAGTAATATTCCGAATTATCGAATTGGGAAAAACAATTACACAGTTCATTTTCTTTTTAACGAAAAAAAGAAACGAAAACTTAATTAATTATATCAAAGTCTCTCCCTACTAAGTAAGACAAAAGCTTTGGTGGCCGTATAAATTCAAATTCAGTGAAAGTGAAGAGGCGAATTAAAATATTGCTTTTCTACTTTTTTACCATTTAAGCCTGCATTCAATACAGAATATTATAGACTACGTTATAATCTGAGGCCAGACTGTTCAGTGTGCCGGGAGACAATCCCCTGCTCTTTTCGTATAACACTACAGGATCTCTTACGTCCACCTTATATAGGAATTAGAGTGAAGGCAGATGGGATCTCCGGTTTTACGTCCTTATCCGAGAAGACGAAGCACTAAGAGAATAAAGTGCCTTGCAATTTATTATAAAACAAATTGCTCAAGATTCCACGATTTTCGTTGAAAATTGAGTCACTCAAACCGCAGTAAAATCAAGATACAGACGTGAGCAAATACCCCGCAGGACTTTGATATGTTTTAGTTTTAGAAGTATCATATGCTATAATGTAGCCGGGCCTTTTCATTGACTGAGGGAGACGAACGTTGAGCTTCAGTTGCAATGAGAAAGACCTTTTAACACCTGGCAAGACAATTATTCACATGTCTCTATCAGTGCAAGCTCAACGTTCGTCTTGCTTCGATACAAAGGCCCGGCTACCTTTCAAGATGGCGCAGGGAACTGTGATATTAATGTTATGTACATGCTAGTACAAAGACAATGTGTATACGTACTTTGGATGTATTTTCTTCGTTCTTCGTCGTTAAAATACCAAAGAGTAATAGCGTACCTAAACACAAACAACACTGATCGTAAATACATGAAATACATGAATATTTATAGTAACAAGAATCCTCATATTTAACTTGTATAGCGACCTTTGGGGACTTGGGAGATGGGAGAGAGAGGTGTTTGGGAAGAGTTGGATATAGTATTTTAGGGGAGGGGGGAAGGGGGTTGGCTTGGGTTAAAGGGAGGGCCCGCAGGAAACATCTATATGGTATATTTAATAGTTTTCTATTGGTCGCAATTCTCAATGTGACAAATGCTTGGCTTCCCTCTTTTCTTCTCCTTCCCTCTTCCCAATCTCTCGCAGGCTTCGTAATATCAACTACCTTGGCTTTAATGCAGGTGTAACCTCGTGAGGGGTCCGTCTATCCGACCAAAAGAACAATAATCGATCAAATATTGGTTCAACGTTGACGGGTTTACGGTGGCCGTTTCCACTGGGAAACAGTCGTAGAATTCCTCCATCGGTCTACAAACCATATAAACAATAATTATTGTAAGAAACGAAACAACTTTTTTATATGATATCAATATACCTAGTAGATAATCGTTGTATATAAGATTTGTCCTGGCAATTACCTAAATATTCCAGGAAAATTTTGGTTGCCAATATTTTTAGGTATTGTCATTGTTTTTTCTCTAATATATTATATTATATTATATATATTATTACATATATTGTTGGGAATGTTTTCTTGGAAATGAGATGGTTCAGGTTGTCAATATGGTTACTTTTTGTGTGTTTTCATATAATAGAGTTTCCTTGATATTCTAGGAAGGGCTTGATTGTAATTATTGTTGGTTAGTTGTGTGCTATTTTCTATGATAGTCACCTCGATATTCCACGTTGGGTTTAGGTAATACAGTGTAGTAATACAACGACCATCTTTATTAGGGTTATCGATGTGTTGTTTGTAACCTGTGGCTTTACCAGGATAGCACGCTACCATGGCCTGAAACAAACATCATATTATTGTCTATCGCTTATAATGTACAACATTGTTATCATTCATTTATGTAGCTTGCAAAACAGGCGTTCTTTCGGGTTTGGGGAAAAATCGGGTTTTGGTCTTCCTGTGCATTTTTGACTAAGCTCCATATTTCGCGCGGTCATAAAATTAACACAGGAAGCCCAATATCCTAAATTCTTCAAAAACCCAAAATAACGCCTGCTCTGCACACGCAGGCTATCATTTATGCGCTTATTGGTCATCAAGCATTTCTTCTTGTCGTCCTTTCTTGTTAACATTCCTTCATGCAACCACCAGTAACTTCTCCAATTCACCGAAGCACGACTCGGGTTCTAACATAGTTTGTCGTCGTTTTCGTTCAACAGAAACGGCAGCTTTGTTGGCGTACATTCACGGTTTGACCTGGCGTTGATTCCGTGGATTTTTTGATTGCCGTTCAGAGAACTCAAGACATTCCATTCCTTTGCTGTTTGTCTTTAAAACGACATCTCCTCAGCATAATTCTCTTTGCTCTGTGCATCCACGTAAACCAAAGTGAATCATGTTGTTTAGCCAAACTGTGTTCTGCAAAGCTTGTGGTGAGCTTATTCCGAGCCATTTTGTTTCTCAAATAAAATCTCAATTTTTTTCCTCCTGCCTCTTGCTTACTATCTGTAATCTCTGTTCCTACTATTTCTGTTGTTAAGAGATTAATATCAAACTCAGGAAACAGTTCAAAGTTCTCGTTCTTGGTTGAATGAAAAGTGAAAAGAAACCGCGAAGTAAGAAAGTAGTCATGGCAACCAGTGTGATATCTTCACATGTGAAAGATATGATATCTTCACTGTGTAGAATGTACGAAGTTTTCGACACCGGATAAATCCTGGTATTTCATTGATATCTATATAATAAATGTTATTTTCACATGTGAAGATATCATCACTATATGGTTACACAGCTTTATGGAAACTTCTTGTGTCAAAAAAGGTTTTCTTTATTTTTATTGATAATTATATAATAAAGAGAACATTACATGGTCGCTTGGAGATACAAATTTTATCTTCTCGTGTTGAAAATCTCTCACTCGTTCTCTGCGCTCACTCGTCAACACTCGAAGATAAAGTTCGTATCTCCACGCGCCCATGTAATATCCTCTATTTTACACACGGCCAAGAAGAAAGTTGAACAAGAAATATAAAATTGTACGCATGGTCTCACCTGTGTCCTAGACGAGATCTCACACTCTGTGATGTGCTGGTTGCAGAGTTTTAACAAAACGTCCATTCGACTCATGTGCTTCTTGATTGCCTGTCGTCCTTTGCCATCAGTCCATGCAACCAAGTCTTCTCGTACCGCTTTGTTTGGCGTGCCGCCTTCCTTACCGTCCCATGAAGACAATCGTCCTTCTGAAAAACCTTTCTCGGAATGAAACATTTTAACATCGTCTAGAATAGCATTTGCTATGATAGCACCATGTAGACAGTCTATAATACAATGACTGTGCATATCTAAGCTTTTCACGATGTAATGAGCTATTACACTGATATTGAATCTCTTAAATACACCTTCTTCTTCAAGTGTTGAATGCCCTGCTAGTAGATCGCTGGAATCCCGCTTCGTTAACTGGAACTGTTCTAACATCCTCGGAAAGAGTTCATTGTCCGCATGTGTAGATGTAGATGTAGATGCTGTCTGACAGTCATCCTTCTTAGTTGGTGGTCGCCCTTGATTAGGTGTTTCAACCGAAGAGAGAAGATTATCGTAAAAAAGGTTTTCCTCTTTCTCTCTGATGATACCAGAAAGATTTCGAGGTATTTCTGTTGGTTTTGGTTCCTGTGAATCCTCACTTGGGCTATCATATTGCTCTGCATCTTGTAGAAACGACATCAATGCATCGTCTAGCGGGATCTGGTCGTCATCATCACTATTAGGGTTAGTGTTCTGGATTGAGATAGGTGCATTCTGGACAGTAACCGTCTGTAAATCATGCGATAAAGTTTGATTAGTACGTACGCTTGGTACCTGCGGCCCGAAAGAGTTCGATTGACTAGAGGTTGATTGATAATTTTGGCAATTATAGTCTTGTCCTTTGGGACTTGGAGTTACCACCGGGCTAACACCATGCTGACTTGTTGGGGTAGTTGGAGAGGATTGTGAAGAGCACGAAGGTGAAATACTACTTAAAGTTTCTACTGAATTAGGTTGGGTAAATGAGGGCTGGTAGTATGGCGGCTGACAACTGAAGTCTTGCCCATTAGGACTTATCTGGCGTTGTACAGGACTTAAATCAATCTTTCTTGGCGGTAGAGTTGGTGATGATTGCAATGAAGAAGTTGGTGAAATTTTATTTAAAGTGTCAAGTTGATCCAGGGTTGCTACAGGTTTTAACAAGAACTGATTAGCATTTTGTTGTTGTTGTTGTTGCTGTTGTTGAAAAGACGGCTGTTGCTGTTGTCGCTGCAGTTGGTGATATGATTGCTGTTGTTGGTAAGTTTGCTGTTGTTGTTGTATCTGCTGCTGTTGCTGTTGTATCTGCTGCCGTTGCTGTTGTATCTGCTGCTGTTGCTGTTGTATCTGCTGCTGTTGCTGCTGCTGCTGTTGTTGTTGTTGTTGTTGCTGTTGGTAAGGCAACAATCCTTGAATACTTTTATTGTCCGTCACATACTGCTGACTACTTGCCAATAAATCAAACGTTGTCGTATCATTTACTTCTTGTTGTGTACAGTTAGCATAACCTTGACAGCGTTGTTTATGGAACCTTAGGTCTGCTCTCTTGTGTTCCTTAGAGCAATAAATAGTAGTACAGTGAGCACATCGAAAGTACCTTGCCCACATATCAGGCACTACGTTACTGCAGAAAGCGCATCGTGGTTGCCCAGTGTCTTCTGCACCATCGTTAGCCATCCACATCGTCTCGTAAAAACCAGGCTGAAACAAAAAAAAAAGAACAGACGTTTGAAATCGTACAGCTGGTGCATGTAGTAGTTATGAAATAAGCTGTTACATTATAGCGTTGCAAGTTGAAGCGTTCCGTTGGAAAAAGTAGAATTGAACTCTGCAACAGTTACATGCACTGTACAATTCTTCAGTAACTTGTGTCGCAACGAGAAGGCAGGCTTTGCAAGTCAAGACAAGACAAGTAGCTGAAACAATTGCATAGTGTACGACGTCTTTACTGCAGACGGATAAACGATTATTGCACAGGAGCTATCGTACATTACTTAATACTTAGGTAACTGCATGTTTGACACATAGTTATAACAATGTTATTGCATCATGTATAAATACTTATCTAGCCAGAGTATAATGTTATCGGAACTGAATACATCATTACTGCAAAGTTGTAGTAGTCCTGTACGAAGTCATTCGGAATATGAAGTAATGTGCGACTGTTAAGAAATGTCAGAACTCAACTCAACTGTCTCAAAGCTAAATACAGATACGGTCGCGAGAAAAATTAACCACTACACAACAAGGCCCAACCAAGCTAGAAGTGCAGCCAGACAATGAAGTATAGGGCAA
Source organism: Metridium senile (assembly GCA_949775045.1). Classification (NCBI taxonomy): domain Eukaryota; kingdom Metazoa; phylum Cnidaria; class Anthozoa; order Actiniaria; family Metridiidae; genus Metridium; species Metridium senile. The sequence goes on along the minus strand of OX459096.1, from coordinate 23,871,245 downwards.
CTATTCATTGGGGTTCCATGCAGGGCGATAGTAATCTCCAAGGGAAAGTTGAACACATGTATCTGTATTTCACTCTTTTTCTATTTCACAATTCATTATCTCAAAGCTAACATGACGTATTACACTCTTTCCGAGAAACTTTGTCACCGGCGTGAAGTAAAAAGCCTACAAGCTAGTAGCGCAGGGGATTATGGGTTACCTATGTATACTTTATTAGAACGCAGAGATTCGTGGCCACATTGCTACACTTGCCAATATGTTAATGAGAAATGTTCGTTTTGACTAGGCGTTCCGAATCAGTGCACATTCAGTTTCTGAACTGATCCATGATCCTTTGCGCCACTAGATTGTGTGCTTTTCACGGGGACAACCTTTCTCGGAAAGGGTGTATGACAGTACGTGTCGTTAATGTAATAATACAGAACATACCACAAACAGTTGATATCTGTACATATCTATATCAACCCACGTTCGTAAAAGTAAAGTGGGTTCTTCTAAAATGCAAATAAGTCAAAGCATTGAACAAACTTTTGGACCTCGGTCTACCGTTTACCGTACCGTGAAGTTAGGTCTTCTTTTAAAACGTTCTCCATTTAAAAACTATGCAATCAAATAGAATAAAAGCTACATCGATATCGATTTCGGCTTGGGATATCCATCAACAATATCAAATGTCGATTTAATTATCCTCTACGTATAGAGCCTAAAGACGAAGACACAAATGACGACGCTAAGAGCATAAATTATATGATCGTCTTGACAGTCGAGGAGGGTTCCGCAGTCCAAGGTAATCCGAGTGACGGTAGCTATGACCTCGAAAAGATTTTCGGCTTAGTAATCTTTTTATCGAACGTTTTCAGTTCAACAACAATAGCACTAATAGAACGGTGATAATGACACAGTAAAAGATATCTGATAGCTTATACAGTTAACACCCTTTTCCTAAAAAAAATTAACAATAGATATTGAGAACAGGATAATTGACCAGAAGATATCGAATGCCAAAATACATTTAAACGCTTTTTCAAGATGACAAAGAATTTTGAGAGTGAATATGAGTAGGACGAAACCTTGAGCAGCTGCATCATACAGATTTGAAAAACAAAATCGATAAACCATTTAAAAAAATAAAATAAATAAATTGTGTTTTAACAATTTTGCCAAATCAAAGAAGAAAAACTAACGAAATCAATCAAATAAAGTCAAGCAAGTGAGATATTTTTTCCTTATTTGAGTGTGAGTTTTTGATAATAGAGTACAGAGTTCGTGTAAATAAATCGGAAGTCGGCGGAACATCTTTAATCTTCAATTGCTTCAAAACAGATCAAAAGAGATATTATATTTTTTTAAATATTGAAAAAGGCATAAAAGTGAATAAGAAAATGTGAAAAAGAATAGTACAGAATAGATTATTACAATAGAATAAAATAGAATGGAATAGAATAAAACAGAATGGAATAGAATAAAACAGAATGGAATAGAATAAAACAGAATGGAATAGAATAAAACAGAATGGAATAGAATAGAATAAAACAGAATGGAATAGAATAAAACAGAATGGAATAGAATAGAATAAAACAGAATAAAATAGAATGGAATAAAACAGAATGGAATAGAATAAAACAGAATGGAATAGAATAAAACAGAACGGAACAGAATAAAACAGAATGGAATACAATAAAATAGAATAAAATAAAATAAAATAGAATGGAATAGAATAAAACAGAATGGAATAGAATAAAATAGAATGGAATGGAATGGAATAAAATAGAATAGAATAAAACAGAATGGAATACAATAAAATTGAACAGAACAGAACAGAACAGAACAGGATATAGAACAGAATAGAATATTACAATAGAATAGAATAGAATTAATATAACAAAATAGAATATAGAATAGAATATAGAATAGAATAAAATAGAATAGTACCCAACAGAATAGAACAGCAACAAACTAACACTTAATATCTGTACCTACAAGACAAATCATGTGAAAATTCAAAAAAAAAATAAAAAATGAGGGCACTGAAAAAACAAGAAAATAAAGTATATTTAAAAGTAATAGCACATCAATCTAGCATTTCACTAGTTAGGAAGTCTACCAGAAGCGGTCTTCCTTCTCTATTTTCTAATATATCCGTTGACGTTTCAAATCACTAGACTATTAACGTCAGAACGCTACAAGAGATCACAGGTTGAATATAATACCAAATGATCGCTTTGTGGGATTTCTTCGTAAAAACAATTAAAACAAAAAACTCTTGACGCCAAAAGAACCTTCTAGATTATTTATCAATTGACAAAAAGTAGACAGTTTTATAAGAAAATAAATATAACGGTCAATTAAAATTAAACAGATTTTCCGAAGTGTTTCAATATATATTGCTACAAAATTACTAAGTTCATTTACTAATTAATCAAACTTGAAAACTAAATTTTGAAGGTAGTTTCGTAAAAAAATATATAGCGATGAATTTGGACTAGTATTTGAGTGTTTTTTTTTTATCAAGTGTTTAAATTTGAGTTAAAACTAAAAAAAAAATCAAGATAAATCGTCGAAGATTTAAAGTAATACTAAAAATGTTTCATATTTGATGTCCGTTTGAATAATTGACAGTTCTATGCCAAAAAATATTGATGTTATACAAATTTAGCCACTTGTGTTAAATCGATTCAGTTTTGAAAATGTTTTGATTTCCTAAAGACAAAAATCAAGAGTTTATTTATTTAGTTTATCATTTAAGTGATTAACGTTTTAAAACGATTGCTTCTCTAGCTTCTCCAAAACGATTGATAGGCAAATCTACTTTGTAGGAATAGGCTAATTCGAAAATGCATATAGACAGAAGTTAACTGTGCATAACACACGTCATTCAGTTTATTATATCAATTCCGACATAAAGTTTGATATAAATTTAAGAGTTATATGTAAAAAAAAATAGAAAATTTGACATAATAAGCTAGTTTTAGCTTAGTGAACTGCCTTGAAAGTTCAAAATTAGTTTATATTTATCCTTAAAATTAATAAATTGCACGAGGCAATTTTCTCAAGTCATACACCTGACAATCAACTCGATCAATTCGATAATACTAGATGGCTAATATAAGAAGACGAATAAAATATCAAAATGTGAATCGATAGAAGATTAAAAGCGGTTGTAGCTTTAAACGAGGTAGCGATAAGCTCTTACCCAGTGGACGTTGAGAAATGGACGAACATAGAAACCATTATGGTACGAGATTTGGTTGTCCATGACGGTTCGTCCTTCCTGGGCCGCGATAGGTGCCAGAACACAAAGCCTGGCACAAAACGCTTACGACGATAACTACAATAGTGCAAAGTATACTAGAGATCGATTTACAAGCAAAGTAGAGGTCATGCGCATGAGATATTGCACGACTTTGAGCATTTATGCAGCAGTTTATGGTGTGCAAACATAATGACGCTGTTCAAGTCAAGTATGATTGGAAATCTACCAGAAAGGAAAGGGAAGTGGGTGGGCGGATACTAAAGAAATACTCGGACTGATTTCTGCCTGCGATATATATGTATATGGACAAACTCCTTATTCTTTAAACCCGACGTAACCAATCGAACGATTCGGTAATCGAACGCAATCGAATCCAATCAAATGATTGGATTCGATTGCGTTTGGTAATCGAATGAAATCGAATACTAAAAAAGTTGTGAATTCGATTAAATTCGATTTCCGAACGCAATCGAGTGCTTGATTGTGTTCGATTTCCGAACGATAATCAAAGTGATTGCCGCGCTAGAAAATCAAAATCGAAGAAAATCGAATGATTTAACAATCAAATGTTCGATTATGTTCGATTGGCTCAAAAAAAGTTGTGAATTCGATTTCATTCGATTACCGAATACACTCGAATCCAATCATTCGATTGAATCGAACGTTCGGTTTCGTTCGATTGGTTACGTCGGGTTTAAACTATTAACTTTTTATACTTTTCGCCAGTTCTACAACTGACTGATGACAGTTTCAGTATTTTGACAGTGAAACCTTTGGATTTCCTGTCCGTCAGACAATTATGAAGACATTTTGCTGATTTGACCTTGGCGAAGAACGAACTATTGACGAATCTATCTAGGAACAGTTAATTTGGCCGTTTGTGATAGTCACTGACATTTTGGGGGATTTCACCACTCGAACTTTGAATGGTCTGAATATACCCTTCCGTCACGCACAAAATATTGCGTGACAGTGTTATTGTGTGACATATATTTATCAGTGCTCTCGTACTTGAATTCTGTTGGAAGAGAAGTTTCTTTTTGGAGTACATTTTAGTATTCAGAAAAACTCCAAGCAAACATACTAAAGTTTTTATAAATAGATCGGCTGCACTTGAGATAAGAATACTATAAGTATTTGTACTACTAGTACAGTTGTCTGTCTCTGAACGACCACTCTAGTAAGCGACCACTATTTCAATTTCCCGTTTTGTTTCCGAAATAAACTCTGTAACAAACTTCTCTCGTAAGCGACCACTCTCGTAAGCGACCGCGACCACCTTTAGGGTTCCAGTTTGGGACTTTTTCATTTTTTTCCCTCTCTTGTAAGCGATCATCAGTCATCATCAGTCATTAGACTGCTGACTTTTGGAAAACAATACCTAAAACATCTTTAGAGATATCGTGGCGGAAAAAATATACCAAACAAGGAGTTAAGATACGGTTATTTTGAAATCCGTTGATAATTATTGACATGTTTGGACGTGTTACAAATTACGCATGGTTTGGGCTTCATGTGATCGGAATCGTGTGTTTTGGGCTGCCTGTGTTAAGGTTCTCGTAAGCGACCACTTTCTTCTGGTCCGAGGGTGGTCGTTTATGAGAGAGTCAATTGTATTTGAACTTGGCGAACAATAACTCTAAGCGAATTTCCGTTTAAAAAGGGCAACTGTCACCTAGTTGATGATTAAAGCACATGATGAACTCCTAAATGGCCCTTGAACCATTTTAATTTCAAATTCTGAGAAAAAATAGAAAGATTAAGAGAAAGAAAGAAAGAAAATAAGAAAGAAAGAAAGAAAATAAAAAAGAAAGAAAGAAAATAAAAAAGAAAGAAAGAGAAAGAAAATAAAAAAGAAAGAAAGAAAATAAGAAAGAAAGAAAGACAGAAAATAAGAAAGAAAGAAAATAAGAAAGAAAGAAAGAGAAAGAAAAAAAGAGAAAGAAAAAAAAGTAAAAATGAACTTTCCAATAGTCATTGCCTAGCCAATAATGTTTCGCTAGAATCTGTAGATTGTCTGATTGTGAAAATAAATTGGCAGGCTCTTAGCCAATCAGATTCTAGATAGTGAATTATTGAATTCGTTGATATTCGAATAATCAAGGTCTCAGCAAGTGTACTCAGCGTCGTCATCCGGCCGGCTGATTACACTTACCTCGACCTTGATATCACAAAAACCTTATCCAATAATTGTTTAAAATACACCATCTACAGAAACACATGCGATACTGTGTTGAACTCTATAAATGAGCGTTTAGCTTTCTGAATTTCTGTTTATAAAAAAGTTGCATTGATCATTTGTCACAAAACATCTCTCAACGCAAGAAAGGCACGAATTTCAAAACTTATTGTTTTATAAGACAGTACTTTCAAGACTCATGACAGTAAGAAGACCGCGAGCAAAGGCTATCTGCACAAATCTATCGAAATATTAAAGAAAGAGTCAACACACTCAGAAAAACTTAAAAATATTTTGACGGCTGAATAGAAGCAGCATTTTAAACATTCTTTTGCACGAGTACACTGACATCACTTCATAGTGAAATTGTCTTGTTAAACTTGTCATACAACTATTGTGTCGTCATTTTTACTGAAAGACGAAGTAAATCTTTGAATCGGTTCAATTTTTGCAGCTATAAATATCAAATAATATAGTTTTGAAGTATATAGTACAAAGGCTATGTCGCACAAATAAACTTCTGTAAGAATTCAAAGGCTGCTATGCAAAACATCGTTGGGAATTAAATTAAAGTCAAACTTTTTTCACATTTAATTGTTTAAATATTTCTAGCTCCCGTTAGTCTTTTTTTATAATAAACTGTAATATCGCAGAAAACAAATTAGTTCCTTTAAAATTCTGCAACACAAAAACATCGTTGTGAATCACAAATCGTAGTTTTCACAACTTTTCTACAACTTTTCATCATATATCGTTGAATGGCGCAGTGTTTGTGAAACATAATTTATCTGAAGAGTTAAAAAAAGAAAAGAAAAGAAAACCTCCGCAAATTTAAAAAGCTGCAGCATCAGACTGATAGTCTATGGGCAGAGTTTCAGTGTTAAAACACTTATATTGAATGGGGTTTTTGTGATATCCAGAATAATCCTGGCAAGGTCGAGTAAGTGTCCTCCGGCCTCGGCTGTTACACTTGCCGAGACCTTGATTATTCTGTTATCACGAATTCACTGAACAATTTAATTGTTTTTTAATACATTGTTTTAGAGAAGATTAAACGACAAAAAATATTTCATGTTGAACGTAAGTTCTTTTAGCAAGAAAACAACGAAAGTGCACAATAAATAAATATTTTTGGTGAATAATGCATTGCAGACACAACCTATAGATTAGCTCCACTAATCTGTACGTTATCTGATTGTGAAAATAATTTACATGCTCTTAGCTTATCAGATTCTAGATAGTTAATACAATGTATAATAAAACATACGTTCACCCGAATCAGTGATATTTGAATCGCATTTTTAAGAGGAACAGTAAGCCCGACACTAATAACGGCTGCGAGCGAGACTACTAGACGGCAGGCCGATCAAAACTGAAAGCTGCCGTTGGCAAAATAGCCGTGCCGGATGCAAAAGGCTACTTGCACTAATTTGGCAGTTTACCGGTAAAATAAATGCGTTGACAGCCGAAATATTTTTTAGACATTTTTTTCTAAGAATTGAAGTAGCAAATTCAATTGATAGACCCTATGAAAGACTTAAAGAGTCTTACTGACGTTTTGGACATTTTAAAATCCTTTGATGAGGATTTAAAAGGAAGCTTTTCTTCGCGATTAATTACTTAGAATCAATACTCTAACCTTACTGACGTTTTTGATGAAACAAGCGGAAAAAAATACTTTCTGAAAAAAATAAAAAAAAAATACAATATAACGATTACGTCTGGTCTTTCCTTTTGAGTCTTCTTGTTATCTTCACTGACAACTTTGTGCCGGGTCAGCATTTTCCGATTTCCAAAATTATAACTTGTCACAAACTCTTGAGATAAATATTATTCTAAGACAGCATGATAAGAGAGTAAGTGATTATGTTAAGTAGGCTGTGATAATTGTACGTGTTTTGACATCAACCATTAGAATGTTTATAAACACACCAACGCAAGTAAATGGCAATCTCTGCAGGTATAATCTATTTCGGAAATTAGAATAAATACTTCGTTGTCATGTGAAATATTTCCAGAGCTTTTTATATTCTAAGTTGTTCATTTCTCGCCATGGACTACCTGCTGGATAAATCAGCTCTGGATTAGCTAAGAAGGTCATCATCATCACCACCATCATCATCATCACATGCATCTTCACCCACACCACCACTATAATCAACATCATTATCACCACCACCAACATCATCACCACCACCAACATCATCTCCACCATCTTCTTTAAATACATCATCACCTACACCATCAACATAATCATCACCACCACCACCAACATCATCTCCACCATCTTCTTTACATACATCTTCACCCACACCATCAACATAATCATCACCACCACCACCATCTTCTTAACATACATCATCACCTACACCATCAACATCATCATCACTGCCACCACCATCACCACCTCCTTCTTCACATGCATCAACACCTACACCATCATCAACATCATCACCACCACCACTACCACCATCTTCTTCACATGCACCATCACCTACACCACCACTATCATCACCATCACCACCACCATCATCATTACCACCACCATCATCATCAACACCACCAACATCATTACCACCACCATCTTCATCACATGCACCATCACCTACACCACCACTATCAACATCATCATCACCACCACCACCAACATCATCATTACCACCATCATCATCACCACCAACATCATCATTACCACCACCATCTTTATCACATGCACCATCACCTACACCACCACTATCAACATCATCATCACCACCACCACCATCACCACCACCATCATCATCACCAACACCACCAACATCATCATTACCACCACCATCTTTATCACATGCACCATCACCTACACCACCACTATCAACATCATCATCACCACCACCACCAACATCATCATTACCACCATCATCATCATCACCACCAACATGTCAGTTAACATAACAATTTTGTTTTCTGATCAGCACTTAGGGATGGACCATTGATATTTGACAGAGAGGGGGGAGATTTTTGGTTCAGGATATTTATTTTCGCCCCCAAAGCTGTGCAGGATATTTTTTCAGTTTTGAACAATATTTTTTAGGTTTTGTTGTTGTTTGTGATATTTGTTCTGAAGGTTAAAGCTGTGCTCAATTAACTTTGTACTATTTAAAAAAACAAGCAGGAGTGTTTTATTAGGTATAAAATCCCAAGGGCTTAAAAAACTCATTAGTAATTCATGACATTTTTGTCCAATATCGATGAAACAAAAGAAAAAGGAGGGTTGTTTGCATTTTGGGAATTGACCTTCAGTAATAATAGAGGAATGCTAACGAACTTGAATGCTAACGAACTTGATGACATTCAACATGTTTTTTTTTTTGTTGCAAACTTTTCATCGATTGACTCAGTAGTATAATGGATTAAAGCACGGATACAGCCATGCAGCTCAGTTCGAATCCTAGCTGGCATTGGCACTCAAAGACTTTTTTGTGCCAAAAACTAAAAGGAAATTATTTCTAAGTCTGATGTTTACTCATCAGACTAGATGAGGGGAAAGGTAATATCTGAATTATGGACATGAAGTATTATATAATAACACATGTGCATGCTTCATGTTCATTTGCATTCCATTGTTCTTCAATTCTACACCATTATTCCCCTGGGCCACATTCAAATCCCTTCGTGTTTCAAACATAGATTATGCGGTATACAATGCTTTCCTCATGACCAGAGAGGAGCATCGGATTGGACAAAATGGTCATAAGGTATAATCATTAATGATTTTTTAAATACATTTTGGTATGTACCTTAGATCAGCATCATTAGGGATAAATTTGCATTATAGATAGTGTCAAATGTGCATCTTGAAACTGCCTTACATACTGTATCACTCATGTATCTCTGAATTGCTTATTTGTCATATTCATTGACCATTATTTTAATCCTAATAATTCTCCATTGGTTGTAATCAATATCAGTTTAAATATGTTAAATAGATGTTTATTGAGTTATAAAGTGCAATAATTTAACCTTTTTGGGATATTTTATTACTCTGAATATTTTTTTCCCCTTTATAGAAATTAATCAAAAGCTGACATGGACTCCCTATTGCTGTGACAGGGAGTTATGTGCTGACAATAATAACCTCTAAATACAACAAAACAGATCACAAATTAGATTATAGAATGTTGTTAATGATTAATATTTTATAATAAATTATAAAGATGTTTCATGAGGGAAACCTACATGAAAAGGTGATTTTCAGTAGGGCCTATAGATTTATAGATTTAAAAGTATGTGTGCAAGTGTTGTTTTTAGGTTGGGGTGGGGTGGGGTGGGGTGGTTATGTGGGGGAGGGGGTGTGGAGTTGTCAGCTCCTCTTAGCTAAGTCCAGGTTGTAAAAATAATTGAACATGCAATTTATTAGTTCAGGGGTATTAATCAATACTATTGTTCCTGATCAGTCATGAAAAGCTCGTTGACAACTCTTCTACTTTTGAATTAAGAGCAAGATTATTTTAATTGTTTCCACTTGCAAAGATTGACAGGTCATTTCACATGGGACATGATTTTGAAGTTCACCGGCTATCCAAAACATATTCCGTGCGTTTGTACGTCTGTGATTGTTTGTGGCATTGAAAATTAGTTTGTTTGTTTATACTACTTTAAATAATGTATAAAATAGAAGATTAAGGTCTATATACTGTGGATTGATACAAAACAAATGGCGTGACTATTTGAATTCCTTGCATGCTCTTCGCATCTAGACCATAGTCGCCATATTAAACTCAAACGTGACGCCATGTTTTTATGTCGACCATTAAACGTCTCGAGTTGATTTGGTTGTTATTGTTGTTTATCGCTTATTGTAGTACGAACTGTGTTTCTTGAACCGGCCTACGCAAACTATTATGTATAAAGGTTAAATGAACTTTGGCTATTATTGAACCGTACGTGTATAGTTCAATCTCCAAACAACAGTCATAAACGTTACAGTCAAAGACATATGGACGAACACACTCTTTGTAAACAATGCAAATTTCCAAAAGTATAAGAAAGTTGTTTAGAAAACGAGAGAAAAGCAAACGATCTTTAAACCAACGAGACAAACAGCGGCAAGCTCGAAGCAGCTCTTATTTCGCACCATTATGTCGACATTTCTACAAGCGGTTAATAGTCGCTAAATAAACAATCAAATGGCAGTTATAATACATGCTTACCTTAAGAATAATCCTTACGAAGACCACACTATGATATTGTAGTAGAAAAGTACTCAAAACAGAAAATTTCGCTCTGCATCCATCACCACTGTTCGACAACTCAAAATGCCCTAGGTCGTTTTCCATATTAGGTTATCTTACTGTCACGTGATGGTATACTTCTAAACATGTCACGTCTGTCAGTGAAGTCCCTGATGACATGTTGACCTCGAAAAAATCAGTTTCATAATTGCAAAAAACTGTGAAACTTTCAAAAACTTTAAACTTTATAATGATGTCCAATTTCTGTTATCAGTATCAGTTTTTTATTTTTTTAACAAAAACAGTATTGCGTGACAGTGACATTTGCAAGTTTTCGTAGAGAAAAAAAAAATAATGGATTTTGCAACATTTTGGTGATTTTCAGTCAAATTTAAATATATACAAAATGCATCATAAAAAAATGTCATAATCTGATAATTGCTCTTTCTCCAGCTCTTTCTCGGTACCCGCAGCAGAGCACCTCTTTGATTGACATCTACTATGGTTACCGGTTCGAAAACTGGTTTGGCCTTGTTTTGATCATAGGTTCATCGGAGTCAGTGTGATACATTGAACGAACTGTTGCTCCATAATGGCAATATTGTGGTCGTTTTTGCCTATTTGTGCCGCGTTCTTACTTGGAGAATTAGTTCGGTTATTACTTAAGAAATGGCTTACCCGCAAGTCTTTTGTATGTCGCTATGCAGGTGAATTGATATCTACTTTTGAGTTTTCTGCTGCCGTGTTTGAAATAGCAGTTATTGGGAAACATTATAGCACCGCATTGGGATTTATATGCAGTTTCTGCTTTCTTTGTCTTAAAAACACTGCGTACATCCTGGATGGACTATCAGCAAACCCATGTGGCCTTCTCGAAGGCATTGTGAAGAAAAAATCTCGAAAGTCTTGGATAATAGACTTTGTTACGACTGTTTGTTCTCAGTTGACGGGCGCTTTGCTTGCTTTCCCATTCATGCAGTTTGTATGGAAGTCAACAGCAAGTGAATTACACTTTAAACATCTCAACAAGGGTTTATCATCGAGCCTTGAAGTCTCTCTCCTATTTGGATTTCTCGTGGAAGTAGTAACAACGTTTGTATTAACCATGATTGATTTGTTGACTCGTGGTGGCCTAAGAGTGTTCAACCCTTATATTCGCGCTATTGCTTGCGTTGTTATTTGTTATGCTTTGACTGGAACAACAGGGGTTTGGATGAATCCAGTATTCGCAACGGTACACTCTTTTCTCTTCACTAAAGCTAAAGAGGATATAATAGAACACATGTTTGTGTTCTGGGTCGGTCCAATTATTGGGACTTTGATCGCTTTGAGTGTAGACGCAAGGCTTCGAGTTCCCGAACGAAAGCCCAAACCAATAGCTAAAAGTATCCGAAAGAAACTATGTAAACAACTATCGAATGGTACTATGAATGGTACTCATTCAATGAATAGACAAAATGGAACTGTAAGCCGTAGTAATGAAAGTAAACATCAGCAAAATGGCAACTTATCAAAGAAGACGAAGTAAATTATAAATACTAAATAAAGAAATTAAAATGTTAATTCATCAACAATATTAAACAATTCAAGGTTTATGGAACAAAATTATACACAAAATTAATAATTTTAAATATTTGAATAATTTTGGTGATATATCAGTTAATTTTGCAATTTAATTTTTTTTTCATCAGACAAGTAGTGTTGCATCAGCTGTCCATATAGTATATCGGGACATAAAAACGCTTACGTAGATCCATGGAGATGGTCTATCTTACAAAATATTAAAACAATCATTAAACCTTTAAACAATCATGACTGAAAATACTGGTTGTCCTATTATTTTCATATTCGAATATTTAATTAACTGGAGATTGCAATAGCATCACTAAAAAGGCCAATACAATTATTTCTAATGAGACAGTATTATTATACGAATAATATAATGTAAAAAATTACTCAATTCTGATTGGACGACAAGAGAATAATTAATCGTACGCTAAGTTCCTATGGCAACAAAGGTTTTTTTCAATATCTTAATAAAAAATCCATAAATTTACTCATGATGTTTTTAAAGTTATCATGCGCGCACAATATAAAGATCAATGGGTTTATCTGTAAACAGTTTTTGCCGCTGTGCAGTTTGTGCCATGTTGCAACACATTTTTACCTGTAGATTTTGTCATGTTCTGATTGATCAAGAGCCATGATCAATAGGAGTACATACAAATTTTGAAAAAGATGAATCGTGCGTGCATGGAACCAGCAGGAGCTGAAACAATTTTGTTTCCTTTGTTTTTGGATCTTTCTTAAGTTTGTTGTGGGTAGGGGAAAAAAAATTATGATATAGTGAGATACATGTATTATGTACTCTCATTCACCACTGACAGTATTAAATTGTAAAGTGAGCAAAACATGTGGATTCACTTGGTTTTGCCTTGTGATTCCACAACATTTTGACCCTTTTATGATGTAATACTGTGGTGAGTGGTACAAACAACATCTAAAAGGCTATAATATTATTGAAAAATTGTCTAGATTTGTTTAGGTGTTGTTTAATTAGTCACTCATTTAAATTATCCTATATAATTTAGTACATTGTATTATTTTTATTTCTTTGCTTTGTGTTAGTACTTAGGCAATTAATAATTGTAGTTGTTGGATGTGTGATTGACAGCAGTCAAGATATCATCTTTTAGCATGTTCAGTTTCAGGTTAATTCTGAACCAGTAGTTTTTTCTTAGTAACCATAACAACCCTGAGATGATTCAGGAATGGTAATAGTGGCTAACAAATAGGACACACAAAGGCATTACAATAATTTATTAGGAACATATGATAAATTTCATATATAAACATATTTAATTATTATTCAACATATTCGTCTTATAAACTGTGAAAGCAAATGTTACTTCCTACCATTACTAGATGATTTAATAACACTTTTTTTTACTAAGGTACTCGTCATTTATTTAGAGGGGGAGGGGGGGGGGGGGCTTATAGAAATTTTGGTCCTGCAAAACATTTTCTCCCTCTCCCTGTAAATAAATAATGAATGGTCTTTAAGTTTGTTTGTATTGTGCTTTGCTAATCATGAAGACCTAGCAGACATCCAACTGAATAGCATAGTGGTGTAGTACAAGTCTTTTAAGCAGTGGCCACAAAATGAGCAGCTGGTCACAATCAACACACTTTATGCATGAACACTTAATTTCAACTTTTGAAACAATATGCTATATTGTTTCTTCTCATGTCCTTATGACTAGAGTGGAAGAACTAAACCAAGTGACCAGTGAAATATTTATTAGACTGTAATACCCCTCAGTCTTTAATTACATTGTTTTCTCTTATGTCTGTCTCTTTGACTACAACACTATTAGATTTTGTTAATGGGTTTAGTGCTTTCATTCATCTAGATTTACAGTAACAGGCTTGGTGGCTTTACTCTAACACTAATGACGGCTATTCTGTATAAGTATTTGACCCTAGTATGGTACCATTTGTGAAAAGACCTTGGTTAGAAATAGGCATTGTATCATTACATGTTGAGAACAGCATTGGGACAAACGTAACACTTCCATCTGACCATCCCTAAAATTCAAAAATAAAACATTACTAGCCTGCTGTGCAGACTCTTTTTTTTTTGATGGGGTAAAAAAAAAATATGCGGCATGCAAATTTCGAACCCAAAAAAATACAAGACCAATTGTCTTCTTTATTGTTATCAGTATGTTTCTTTATGGAACTCACGCCTTGCTGAAAAAAATTTCAAACAAATAATTTTCTGATACACAAATCTAAACAAAAATTGAACTCAGAGATGTGAAAACCCCCAAAAATATGAGTTTCTTTTTAAGACCTAAAAAAATATGTGGCAGGTCTCTTGACCCAAAAAAATACCCAGAACGAAACATTATCAACCCCCAAAAATATGTCGGACCTCTCCCATCACTTTACTCCCTGAGTACATTGCCTGGGCTTGATGTTTCCCATCACACCAAACAGGGATCCCAAATACACTAAAGAAATGATGTGCAATACTTACCACAGTAAGAAGAGCTCCTTTGTCAAACTGTTTTTGAAATGTTACAACTTCAGGAAAGGTATCAAGAGGACCTCTTACAAAACCACTAAAAATATGAATAGGAAAAATGTCACTGACATGAATGTGAGTATTCAACTGTCATGATAGACCACAAAACAGTCTTTACTTTAAATTATAAAAAAAAACTTTGAGGAAACAAGAAGTTTTATCAAGTGAAGTTTTGGCTGAGAGAACGAGGAGAGACATGATTTATGGGAGAAGGGACATGCATGTTTTACTTACCCTAGTATTAAGTAAAAAAAAACGTGTTCTTTATACCTGTTTTATGCCTAGATGTTGTTCATTGCTTTACATGGAAAAAAACTAGGGGAGGCTTACCTTGGAATGATTTCAAATGTTGGTTTTAATCTTGTCTTGAATATAGCAACTACTTCCTGTGCTTTACAGTTTTCATCTATGATGACAAAATAAGGTGAGTGTTTACAGTCCACTTCACATACCGTAACATTTCAACTACTCCATCTGAAGCAAATAAAATATTTTTTACAGCGCATGTGCACCTTATTAAAATTGAACAAAAGTTTTTCCGTTATTCTTTGAGCGCCCGGGCGGGCTTCCTGTGGTGTATTTGTTTGAATACGCGCTGATGGGATTCCTGTGGTTTTTCGTCAAAGTTGTGCGGTGTCGAAGAGGGTAGTATTTTGACACAAAATACAACTCTCTTCGATTTCTGTCGTGAGTGACGTGTCGTGACACAGGAAGGCCAACCATACACTCAAACAAAAACAAAATCCTTTTTTAAATGGGCTCTTTCAGCTCGGCGCGTGTTATAAGAATATTTTATTGAACAATTCCTCAGATAGACTAGTTGGGCTGCCTGTGGTTCAGAAATGTATATTATAAACAACCACATGTATCCCCCTCAGGCTGGTCTGTAGTTGGTACAAAGGATAGATGGTGAGTCCTTGTCACGTTTAAGTTAAGTATATCTTATTTATACCTCTCCATTGGCAAATAGTTGAATGAAAAGTACTGTACCTTCAAATATGACAGCCAATCTTTCTCCAAGAGGATCCCATGCCATACTTCTAACCACCCCACCCACTGCTAATGAATCTTCAAACCCAAAGTGTGGAGTCAGGTTTGCACATTTGATAGCAATATGAGCACCAGTTGAAGAGCCTTGTGTATTTTCACCTATAACATAAATAATATTCTTATTACTGCTGTACATGTTAGACTGTGGTCACCTAATGACAGTTTTTTTTTTGTTTCAACAAGCTTATGCAAACTTACAAAAATTAGTTCTTAACAAATCAAGCAGCATGTACAAGTACAATTTTTGTGTTTCAATGTGAACACTTCAAGAAGTGTAACTGTACCTATATGTGTCTTCACACAACCAAAAGCATCATCATCATTATAGACTTGGCACCTCTTTGAAATACTGGCGAACTTATTGACTAACTGACTGACCTACAGTTTGACTGTGTATGACTGGCTGACTGACCATATGATTTACAAATAATTTAATGACAAATGCATGTAGTCTTGACTGAATGACTGACGAATACTACTTGAGTGTTAACTGAATGACTAAATGTAGTACCAAATAGTTTGCATTGCATTAAATTATATCTTACCTAGCCATGCTTCATGAAACTTCAGAGAATACAATGCTGGTTCCTCAGCAACAGCAAAGATAAGAATACCTCCATCAGGGCTCCAGCATGCAGCCTTTGGAACAACATATATATTTATTAAGTACAGCAGCTAATTGGACTAGTTTTATTATAACATTGATATCAAAACTTTTACCTTACATCTCCCGGCAAGGTTTGACCATTTTTCGCAAGTCCAAGTCTCCGTTTCCCACACTCTATAAAACAATGGGATTCAACAAATATGATACGTCACTTCGTATTATGAATGATATGAAATCATTATTTAAAAAAAATTTGGAACCTTTCATATTGCATATTTGATAAAAATTTATATTTCTAAGAGAACCTACCTAAACATTGATCCAGGAGTAGCAACAAAGAGATTCCTTACATCGGGTGACCAACTTGTAAGAGAGATCCCTCCTCCAGCTCTGTACAAAGGGGTAGCGCTCTCCATATTGACATCCCATACCTTCAGTGAAAGCATATAACCAATATTTTATGGCCTAACTTTTGATGAACAAAATTAATAAGCTAACAAAATTGGGGGTCACCAACTTAGATATGCAGTCTATAAGCTTCTAACTACTAAGCAGTTTGACAGATATGAAAACTAATTTTAGTAAAAATAATACCAATCACACTAAATGAAGGCTCTAAAATGTGTTTGAAATGTCTCAAAATCAGTGGAATAAAATCCATTAAGATGTTAAAATGATGTAAAAACTTTTTTCAAGTTAGAGAATAATAATAATAATGGCTGCTTATTGCTTTTGCGGGTCTGAGTGAAGCAGAAAATAATGATTTTTTGTGTACTAACTTTAAATACTTAATTATGTCATCTTTAAAAACTGCCCAGTGGTAAATAGAATATACAGCTCTTAAATGTAACTATAATAATTATTGTACTAACCATCATTGAACTATCAGCAGGTGAACCAGAAACAAAAAACTGTCCATTGGGAGACCATGAAATAGTTGTAACAGGATTATGACAGGGTTGCGATAGATGACGAACAGAACTACTACCCAATCTATTAGGGAAAATCAAATAATTTTTTTTAAATTCAATTCCTGAAAATAGGTGAATTATTTGAAGTGCATGTGTCACATTTTCAAATTTTTAATTTCCTAATTTCTTAATTTCTAATATATTTCTATCACTTCTCCCTATTTATCATAGCATTTTCCTCCCATCTTTAGACATCCCCCCCCCCCCCCCCCCGCCCCCTCCATATTCTTTCAGTGCTTTCTCCCATCTCCCATTGAATGTACCTTGAGGGCTTTTGAACAATGTGTCTCCCTCCTCCCTCTTATGTTCTTCTTCACTCCAGGAAGAAGTTTGTAGGATTTTTGCCAATCACAGTGTGTATATTAACTATTGTACAGCTATAATTGTTATAAAATTATAGTTACCTTGTAACAGGTGAGTTTGGATCTATTGTCCATACAAAGATTCCTGTGTTACATCCAACAGCAAGAACTGAAGCTGACAATGGCCTATCCAAACAGAAAACATGAAAACATCTCTTAAAATAAATGCATATTTTATCCATTTGAGGAATTACACATGTTGAACATCTTACCAAGATCCATGTGAGATCATGATCCAAGTCATATAACCCTCATCCTGCAAGAACTTGCAGGAATTCTCAACTTTCTGCCAAGATTTAATTAAGATCTTACCAAGATCCTTCCAAGAAATTTACTAACCAAGTTCTAGTAAGATACTGAATGATCTTAGAAGATCTTAACAAGATGCTCAACCTGGGTATATTCTATATCGGCCATTTAGCTAAATAGAGCAGGGGCGGTGCAGCATTTTTTTAAGTGTGTGTGTGTGTGGGGGGGGGGGGGGGGGGGGGGGAGCTGACATTTGTAGGTTGAATATTTCAGACCTCACAACTCTTTGAAAAAGCAAGGCGAACTCAAGCCCCTGAGTCTGCGCAGCCCCTGTAGAGTGTTCATTTATTCAGCAATACACAACACAACTCAGGTTAACTGTGTAGCTAAGATTTCAATGCAGCATAGTGGAAGTGAGAAGAGATTTTAATTTATTTTAAAGAAAAAAATCCCCTAATGTTTCCTCTCACAGAAAAGTGTTGCTATGCAGGCTTCCTTCAGCAGACATTCCATGGCTGACAACAGCAAATATTTGAACATTATAAGAATGCTAGATAATATTATACCTGTTCAATACATTGTATTAGTGAATAAACATACCTCCAGGCCAGACATGTGATGGCTTGTTGCTTTCTGTGTTTTAATAATGGTACTGATGTGCTGATGAGAATTCAAATAATATAGATGCATGTTAAAAGACGAATGTGAGTTTTGCAGTTTTGTTATATATTTTAATAAGAAATATTATTATGCTAACAAATCATTTTAACTAAAAATATAATTCCCTATGAGGGTAAATTTATTTCCAATTAATATAATTACCTTTTTAAAGTGTAGACTTCTATTCTGTCATCCTACAAAAACAGAAACCATACAATCATGTAATAGACATCTTTATACAGTAAACAGTGCCTTTGCATGGGCTTAACAGAGCTTTTAGACACTCTATTTTTTATTATTAGGTACATTTGTACTGTCTAGCAGTGTTTTTGTGATTAAACACAAAGTGAACTAAATATATGTAATTTGACAACTTTCTGAGAATAATTTATAATTTTGTGTTAACTGCAGTTCATAAATTGATGACAATAGAACTATTTACCTCAGTATGCAAATTGCCCATTTCAGACCACGTTTCATTCCCTTAAGAATTGTTCTTTTATGATGAACATGTTATATCATTTACATGTGAAAGAAACTATTCCTAAGGGTAGCATCATGTGATCTGAAATGGGACAACAAACAAGGAAGGTAAAGAGGTCTATTGGACTGCAACTGCAGCATTCTTCAGTCTACATAGATGTAGTTCTATTTTGCTTCTTACCTGCCATGCAATGGCAAACTTTCCAATAAAAGGGTGCCATTCTAAAGCTCTAATTGGAGAAGATGGCCTAGTGGAAAAACATGGAAGTTAGCATGGCCTAGTTAACAAGGATTAGAAATACAATCAGGAATGTTTGGAAGAACTTTACAATCTAAAGTTGAGCTGGCTCAACCAAAATAATAATCTTACTCTCTTAATTGTTTTGTTTTGATTTAATCCCAATAAATCTACAACATGTATCATAATTCTTAACTCTTACCAGTGAGAGACACAGGAAAATTCTGTTATAAGTTCTTCTCTTGAAAGCTATAATTATATTTAAAACGACAACATCAATGTCTCAATCTAATGTACAACTGTACATTTACATACATAATAATATACAAAATACATTGGACTGATGTACAAGTTCAAGAAAGGGGTTACCGATTTATCAAAAACAAAAACATTCAAATTAAGTATGAATATAATGATTTCTAACTTACATTGAGATGAGGGAAGGCTTTTCCATACAAAGAATCGAACAAACCAGTAACAGAATCAACACCACTTCCAAGAAGATTTAACCAAATTGGTGCTTTGAATATATATTAAACATGTAATAAATATAATGATTGTGTAAAGCATATCAATTAATAATGAAAGAATTATAATTGCCGTTATTCTATACAGTAATATACAAATGTTATATCAAACAATGCATACAAGTCACAACTATCAGGAAAAAAACAAAACCTTGGCATGACAGCCTTGATTTAAAATAATTTGTATATAACTGCAATAACAGTGTGTATAGTAATATTCAATGTGACAAAATATTATATATTGATATTTAATATTGCCATGGTAATATAACTTAAATGCAAACTTTTATTTTACCTTCATCTTTGCTCTTTTTGAGTTCTTGAAGCATACCCATAAATCCTCTGTTTGTTCTAAACAAAAGCAAAGTTAGATATTAATTAGAAAATATGGAAAATATGCACTTTATGTGTAAAAGATGAGTGCTCTTTTCTAAACACTGAAATAAATATATAATTATGCAGTACTTAGAAAGTTATTTTCCATCCAATCACTAATTATTGCTATATTGTCATCATCATTATTATCATAAATGTTACAATTCTGTCATCACCACTAAATTGGTGGTATCACCTGTCTAGCCTTATAATAAGTAAATAATCATAATCATCATTACTATCATGTCATCATCATCATCATTACTATCATATCATCATCATCATAATCATCATTACTATCATGTCATCATCATCATCATTACTATCATATCATCATCATCATCATCATTACTATCATATCATCATAATCATAATCATCATTACTATCATGTCATCATCATCATCATTATTATCATATCATCATCATCATAATCATCATTACTATCATATCATCATCATCATCATCATCATCATTACTATCATATCATCATCATTATCATTACTATCATATCATCATCATAATTACTATCATATCATCATCATTATCATTACTATCATATCATCATCATAATTACTATCATATCATCATCATTATCATTACTATCATATCATCATCATCATTACTATCATATCATCATCATTATCATTACTATCATATCATCATCATCATCATTACTATCATATCATCATCATCATCATTACTATCATATCATCATCATCATCATTACTATCATATCATCATCATTATCATTACTATCATATCATCATCATCATCATTACTATCATATCATCATCATCATTATCATTACTATCATATCATCATCATTATCATTACTATCATATCATCATCATTACTATCATATCATCATCATCATCATCATTACTATCATATTATCATCATCATCATCATCATTACTATCATATCATCATCATTACTATCATATCATCATCATTATCATTACTATCATATCATCATCATTACTATCATATCATCATCATCATCATTACTATCATATCATCATCATTATCATTACTATCATATCATCATCATTACTATCATATCATCATCATCATCATCATTACTATCATATCATCATATCTTTATCATTACTATCATATCATCATCATAATCATTGCAATCTTATCATCATATCTTTTTTTCAATACAGAATTTTGATGAATTGTTTATACCTTAACAAAGACCTATTTCGTTTTAGACTTAAAGATAATCAATTATGTTCCTTTTGTTTAAAAGACGCTGAAACTATCGATCATATTTTTGTTAAATGTGAATTTTCTAGTAATCTTTATAGTGAAATTTCGTCTTGGTTAAATACTCATAAAATTAATTTACCCCCTCTTAATCTAACCTCGATTGTAGTAGGGCCCTGTTTATGTTTTAATTTTTCGCTGCTTATCAATTTTATTTTGCTTGCTTATAAATCTTATATTTATAGAGCAAGAACAAAGGGTTGTTTTTTGAGTCTTAATGGTTTTAAAGTTTATTTAAGCTGTTACGTACAAATTGAATATAATATTGCTTCAAAAAACAACACAATGCATATCCATCTGACTAAATTCTCGAGTTTAAGAGACGCCCTCGTTTTATGATCTAAACATTAACATTCCTTAATTTCCTTTTTTTCCTATTTCTAGTACAATTAACATTATATTATTAACATTATTATATTTATTTTTATGTATATATATTTCTTTTTGTTCTTTAATTATGTTACACTTTCTTGTAATTGTAAATGTGTGTTTGAAATAAAAACAATTAAAAAAAAAAAAAAAAAAAAATCATATCTTTATCATACTGTTGTCATTATCATTACTATCATATCATCATCATAATCATTGCAATCTTATCATCATATCTTTATCATACTGTTGTCATTATCATTCCTGTTCTGTCATCATCATCATTTATACAATCCTGTTGTCATCATAATTGCAATCTTATTATCATCATATATCATTAATAAGATCTGTCATCATCATCATTTATACAATCCTGTTGTCATCATAATTGCAATCTTATTATCATCATATATCATTAATAAGATCTGTCATCATCATCATTTATACAATCCTGTTGTCATCATAATTGCAATCTTATTATCATCATATATCATTAATACGATCTGTCATCATCATCATTTATACAATCCTGTTGTCATCATAATTGCAATCTTATTATCATCATATATCATTAATACGATCTGTCATCATCATCATTTATACAATCCTGTTGTCATCATAATTGCAATCTTATTATCATCATATAGTATTAATACGATCTGTCATCAACATCATTTATACAATCCTGTTGTCATCATAATTGCAATCTTATTATCATCATATATCATTAATATGATCTGTCATCATCATCAAAAAAACTATCTTATTGCTATTATCATCTTCTTATGACTTACAAAGCATGAAATAGTTTCTTCCATATGTTTGAATCGTCATCTGAGCAAGATAGAAATGGACTCCAGTCTTCGTCAATCTTTGACAAACTTCGTCCAGTTTTAACTCCTTCTTTATCTATACTAATATCTGGATAATCAAAACCCTAAAATACGAAACATCAATTAAATACTATGTAAAAGTTAACCTTGAAAACTGTAAAGGAATTCTGTGTATACGTTCATGCACATTTTACTCACATGCGTTGCAGGAACGTGCTTTTTGACATCTGCAGTTTCTACCTTTTCTGAGACATATTTAGAATTGTATTCACATAAAGTAATCTCATCGGAGCATGGTGGTCTTGGAAACAAAGATAGCAACGACATCTTAATAATAAATCGTCAGATATACCAACAAAATCAGGTTGGAAAAGAGTTTAGTCCATCATGAAATTTGGCGGGCTTGCAAATTCAAGCAGGCGTTCAACGCACTGTGTGAAAAGAATGTTCACTAGTAGCCCTAGTCCTCATCGGTTTTGTTTGGAACGCCTGCTTTTAGATGTTATTTTGGCGCCATATCTGAAGATCTGAAACATGAGACTTTTTGATATTTCGGATTCTACATAACATAAACAGAATCGTAATATGAAGGATTGCATTCTAATAATACGACCGAAAGATGTTCTGAAGTGATGCTATCCTATATTTTACAAAACAGTGATACATTTGATGTCTTTTCTAGGTGAAAGGCAAACGAACCCAGTCGAAGCTTCAAGTCTTTCTCGTGTTGTTGATTAGCTGAAACATGGCCAATTCATCACCTTCTATAAGAAACGAAGATGACGATCATACGATCGCTGCGTTGCAGTTGTTCTTAGAAGAGCATCATCTCCGAGACGTGAGACATATTCTCCTTCAAGACGACATATCACAGCATTACACAGTAACCGTCAACACTCTAGAACTCTTTGACTCCAATATACACATTAGTCAACTTCTTATAGCAGAACCAATCAAGATACTGCCTCTGTTTGATAGTGCCCTTGTCCAAGCAACTATGACCATCATGCAAGATACTGATACACCGAACAATATGTCATTTAAACCACATCTACATGTAAGATTGTCCAATCTGCCTGTATGCCCTGAGCTGAAGAGAAACAACATACCTAAGTCGTCAGATATTGGGAAATTCTTATCAATATCAGGTAGATGTTATCGTCATTATTATCATTGTCATCACTATTACTCATGGTATCATTAATACTCATTACATATTCATCATCATTACCCAATAACAATCGATACCAATCATATCAACTAATCGATTCAAATATTGATAATCGATGACCAATAGTCCCCTTCACAGTTTCCTGCACCATCTTAAAGACCTTTGCATTGAAGCAAGACGAACGTTGAGCTTACAATGACAGAGACACATGAATAATTGTCCCGCAAGGTGTCAAAAGGTCTCTATCATTGCAAGCTCAACGTTCGTCTCACTTAGATGCAAAGGCCTGGCTACCTTTCAAGAGGGCACAGGGAACTGTGAAGGGGACTATTAATGAAAATGGTTGATTGGAGACGTCCTTGTGATTATTGATTGGTCATTGATTGGCCAATATCAATTGATATCAGTTAAGTAACTATATTCTAATAAGAGTGAATGGTCTGATCCCAGGTGTAATCAATCTAGATGAGGCATGATCGTCCGGGGTAGTGTAGTCTTGAGCAATACTGATAGTGTTGATGTCTGACGTTTCGACAACCTGAGCGGAAGTCATCTTTTTTGTTTTTTGTTTTTTTGTTTTCTACATATACATATATTCTAATAGCATTACTTAACATTTCCTTCTTTTCTTAAAGCGTTTCAGTTGCTTTTGATATCACTATATTTTGTCTCCTTTTTTTTACAGGTACTATCATCAGAGTTGCAACAATCAAAATGCTGGAACATGAAAAGGAGTTCATATGTACCAAGTGCAAGCATGTGTTTGCAGTTAAAGCTGACTTGGAACAGTTTTACATCATTCCTAAACCAACAAAATGTCCATCATCTGGAGAGTGTAACTCAAACAAGTTTTCACTACTTTCAGAAGCAGGTAAATTAAACTATACTTTTTCTTACTATAATACATGGTGTAATAATTTTAAACAGCAACATTTGGCAGGTATATAGTTATACTTACTGGATTGGAAACTTGGAGGTTAGCCTGCATTGCTTGGCAGACTGTGAAGTAAGGGTACTTTCTTGGTATAATTCCTCCACAATTAATCCCCAGGTTGAGCATCTTACCGAAATCCATGTAAGATCATGCAAGGTCCTGGCAAGATCCAGGCATGATCTTACAAGACCTTGGCAGGTTGTCAGTTCATTACCGCCTTCAGTTTTCTTAGAGAGTTTTTTCCCTGTGTGTTCTCCTTGTAGTAAAGAATTATTTATATTTCATATATTATTTGTATCAAAGATATGCCTATTTTTCTCAACCTGTTAAAAAAAGAAATCTCTCACGCTAATCAAAGTCTTTTGTTACTTCTCACCTACAATACCATATATGGTAAGGGCATTGTTCTCAAGATTGCATACAGTATCTTTGATACGTTATGTGTCTCTTTTAAATACCATGAAACCAGGACAGTCAGCACCAAATTGAAGCATCGTTTAGGATTGGTTTAAAAAACAATAGAGTCTTTCCAAACAATTGCTCTAAACCTAACCAAACAATAGCGGTGCTGTCTAATGGGGCCAACAAAACACAGCTTTTGACTGGTGTTGTATTACTGGTGAAACCACTACTCGAACACACTAGTCACAAATAAAAAAAGTTGCTATATTTTATCTGATAATAGGCAGCATGCCAACAAGATGTCGTGATTACCAAGAAATCAAGATACAAGAACAAGTACAGAAGCTGGCAGTAGGAACAATCCCACGGTCAATGTGGGTAGTACTAGAAGATGATATTGTTGACTGCTGTAAAGCTGGTGATGATGTCACTATATGTGGGGTTGTTATGAGACGATGGAGACCAACTATACCAGAGGTATTATTATGTTAGACCTAGACTCCTCTGCAGACATCTTCTTTATCTCTTTCCTTTGTGATTTATGGGCTCATTGGGCTTCCTGTGGTGATAGATTTTGACACAGGAATCCCAATCACAACAATCTCAATACTCCACCTTCGTGTTATCTGGCACTGATGTACTGTTTTTACAAAAGATGCATTATTACAGGGATAACCTCGATTCAGTGAAAATTCAGATATGATTTCTATTGTTGTGATAACATTTTTCTGTGCTTTGATTGGAATTTGTGAATATTTTAATAAGAAATTGAGGCTTAGCCTATGCAAATGTGCTTTTTGTCTAAAAGTACAATGGTACTACTAGATAAACATGAAACTGGTCTATTGCATTCTGGTGGATAAATATGAAGTAGCTTGTGGAGGGGAGGAGTCTATGTTAGACCATACATTTTACGTGAAATATTGGCAGGGAAGGTTAAGACTGGATAACTGAGCACATTGATTATTACTAACATCACTCAGGCAATATATACCTGAGGTACATGGTGTCTTCTTCATTGTCAGTGACTTAATTTGGATTTTACCTCCTGCTGCTGCTGCTGCTGATGATGATGATGATGATGATGATAATGATGATCGATAACGATGATAAATATAAAAAGTAATTATGGCTATGATCACAATGATAGTGATAATGTTATATAAATTTCCATTTAACTTTTTCTATGTAGTTTATACTCATTTATAACTAAGCTTTTCCGCTTTCTATTTAACTAAAGCTGTGAAATGTACTGTATCTATATGACAGACCTGAATGTATTTGTATCTAACTAGGTCAAGTGTGATCTTGAAGTCATCATCAAAGCCAACCATGTTGCCGTTAACAATGAACAACGGTCAGCTATCGTATTAACAGACGAAATAAAGCAAGAATTTAACGAGTTTTGGTCGCGATATAAAGAAAAACCTCTTAATGGTAGAAACCATATCCTTGCAAGCTTCTGTCCTCAAGTTTATGGGTTATATGCAGTAAAACTTGCAGTGACACTAGTTCTGATTGGAGGAGTTCAACGTGTTGACAATAGTGGTACTAGGGTACGTGGGGAGTCGCATATGTTGTTAGTTGGAGATCCAGGTAAAACATCTTTCTTTGGTTCTAATTTACTGTTTTTATTTAATAATCAAATTATAGTAATAACAGGTATTCTATATATAAATTGTATAAAAACATAGGTAAAACTTACTGACGTTTCGAAAAGGAGAGGGAGAGCTTAAAGCATTGCCAACAAGGCTGAACTCTTGACATGGAAAATTCTTGATAATTGATAAATAGTTGATAATCCCATGCTATGGAGACTTGCACCTACTTCCCGTATCACGACGTAAAACTAATTTATTATCAATTGTAATTATTCCAGGTACAGGCAAGTCCCAGTTTCTAAAATATGCTGCTAAAATAGTGCCACGGTCCGTTCTTACTACTGGTATCGGGTCCACTAGTGCTGGTCTTACCGTTACTGCTGTACGTGATTCAGGGGAATGGCAGCTAGAAGCAGGGGCGTTAGTACTCGCTGATGGTGGACTATGCTGTATTGATGAGTTCAATAGTATACGTGAAAATGACCGTGCAAGTAAGTGTAAATCTATCAGCACTAATCATTGCCATCTTTATTAATATCTTTATCTGACATTATATTGAAGAAATATAGAAAACGCGTGCTGAATTCAGTTATAATTCACGTGGGGTTGTCAGAACATGAGAGAAGTGTCAAGAGAAGCACGACGCGAAGTGTCTGACAATCCCCAAGTGCTTTATAACTGCATACAGCAGTTAGTTGTTGTATTTCAATCACTTTTGTAAAATACAAATTGATCAAGATGCAAACGTAGTATTTCTTCGTCATAATATCTTGTTTTGCTTTATCTTATAATGCTTCTTTTTCTTGTTGTTGTTGTTGCTCTTCTTCTTTTCGTTGTCTTCTTCTTTTTTGTTGTTCAGTATCGAATGCTTTTTGCATTATTTGCATTATTAGTACTGTTTAATTGCCACTCAAAACGTTTTCCCAATCAGGTAAGCCTAGATCAAAATGTGCACACAAATGGAATAAGCTTTTGCGTTTTCAAATGTTCATAAGAGCCAGTTAAAATCGATAACCCATGGGTATTAGGTGCACTTTAACTCATGCACATCCATTTGAACTAAATATCGCAGATTGTTGATTATATTCCAGCTGTAAGACCAATTTTTGAAATACATTTGTATATCGAAGAATGAATAGTCAACCTAGTACGTGAATAATAAACCTTAGTACTTTTCATATAGGTATTCATGAAGCCATGGAACAACAAACTATTAGTGTTGCTAAAGCTGGTATGGTTTGTAAGTTGAGTACAAAGACAAGTATCTTGGCAGCTACGAACCCTAAAGGACCGTACGATCCTGAAGAGTCACTTAGTGTTAATATAGCTTTAGCAAGTCCGTTACTAAGCAGATTTGACTTGGTGTTTGTCCTTCAAGACGCTAAGAATGAGGAATGGGACAAGTAAGTGGGTACTAAACAGCAATGGGCATGGCAGGGAGGCGGGATAGTGGTCAAATAAGTGGGTATTTGGGTGGGTGTGGCAGGGAGGAGGGTTATTTGACAAGGAAGCGGGTACTAACCAAGAATGGGTGTGGCAGGGAGAAGGGGTAGGGGACAAGTAAGTGGGTACTTACCAAGTGTGGGCGTGGCAGGGAGAAGGGGTAGGGGACAAGTAAGTGGGTACTAACCAAGTGTGGGTGTGGCAGGGAGAGGGGTAGGGGACAAGTAAGTGTGTGGGCCAAGAGTGGGCGTGGTAAGGAGGAGGGGTAGGGGACAAGTAAGTGGGTACTAACCAAGTGTGGGTGTTGCAGGGAGAAGGGGTAGAGGACAAGTAAGTGATTACTAAACAAGGGTTTTAAACGTGGGCGTGGCAAGGGGTAGGGGGCATATACGTGAAGGCGTTATGAGGGATGGTTTGGCAAGGATTTAACTGTGGCGTCTT
This sequence comes from Metridium senile, assembly GCA_949775045.1. NCBI lineage: Eukaryota > Metazoa > Cnidaria > Anthozoa > Actiniaria > Metridiidae > Metridium > Metridium senile. The sequence continues at coordinate 23,842,522 of OX459096.1, read as the reverse complement.
CTAATTCATTTTGTCTGCTTTCAATAGAATTGTATCATCGTTTATTCTGGAAGGTAAAGGACTTCATTCATCGATGGACAGCGAGGAGGCATTGTGGAGCATGGAGAGGATGCAAGCATATCTTTGTCATGCGAAGACATTCCAACCAAGACTTACCGATGACAGCAACAGGTTAGATAAGTAATATAGATGAATATTAGCTTTTAATTAACAATTACTTTTATATTATATTTTTATATTATTCATCTGAGGAGGAGGATAATGTTATCATAAAAGGGCAGTCTATTTTTTCGAAAAATATAAATCCACTTTTTAGAATTCGCAATTCAACCTTTTTTGGAAATAGCTATACCATATACTAAAACGGCATAGCGAATTTATTATCTATATATAGAACCCTATTTCTCAGTTGTCACGATTGTCTGCAAGGAACAGTCAACCTCTTTGTTTGTTGAATATCGACATGAATAACAGCTTGAAGTGACGAGATAATCTACCGAAGAAATATTTGTATTTATAATATTCGGGCTTTTGAGGGATAATAACCCAAGCATTTCCTTCTTTGTCGCGTTGTATTCCGGTGGGTTGCGTGCGTTCAGTAAGTAGTTTTCGGCCCGGCCAACTGTTTCCGATTGAAACTAAGATTAACTGTTTAATCTTTTATGCGTGGTTATTCCAAAATACTCTTCTATTTATAATTTTACCACAAGGTCAACTTCTGGGGCCGGTTGTACGAATGGTGAATAGCGCTATCCACCGGATAAATCCTTATCCAGCAGATAAAATCGGGAAAAAACCCTATGCAGTGGATAACTTTTATCCGCGAAACTCTGATGGTCGGATTTGTAGCGGAGATAAATGTATAAAAACTGGTACAGCCAACAAACGTTTGTTAGATCAAAACCAATACAAGCAAATAAATAAATGAATCAATGATGTAATTAATAAATAATGGACAGGCGAACAAGAAAAAAATCTGGTTAAGTAGATAAAAAAGGATTGGACAAACAAGCCAATGAATTATTAAAAAAAGAATATATAAACAGAACAAAATATATAATAAATCAACTAATTAACAAATATAAAGTTATAGAGAGAATACATGTATGAATACTAAATCAAATATATGCACAAACATAATAAATAAGCAAATTCAAATAAAGAAAAAAGTGAATAAAATTTTATAGATAAACGAAATCAAACAAAAAACAACAACAAATAGATAAATACATACAAGTTTAGATCCAAAGAAGTTTATAAATAAACATGCTAGTGAGATTCTAAAATAACTGTCTTGCTCGATCTCTTGTAGGGTCCTAAGCCGTTATTATCATAATCAAAGGCAAGGCGATTCAAAACAAATAGATAAATACAAACAAGTTTAGATACAAAGAAGTTTATAAATAAAGGTACTAGAGAGATTCTAAAAAACTGTCTTGCTCGATCTCTTGTAGGATACTAAGCCGTTATTATCACAATCAAAGACAAGGCGATTCACGAAATGCTGCAAGAACGACATTACGGCTTCTAGAGAGTCTTATCCGTATGGCTCAGGCTCATGCGAGATTAATGTGCCGTCATGAAGTAACACTTCAAGATGCCATTGTGGCCGTTACCTGTGTTGAATGCTCCATGCAAAACACTGCATTATTAGGAGGCACTAACGCACTTCACACAAAATTCCCTGAAGACCCAGAGCAAGAGTTTAAAACCCAGGCAGAACTAATCTTAAAAAGACTGAGATTGAACGATCTCTTGGTTAAACTGACGTCAACTAACAGCGATAGTAATGCCACTGATGGGGGCGGCGGAGGCCATGACGCTGAACCACGACAAGACATTTCTGGAGAGGCTCAGACATCAGAGTCAACTGAAAATCGATTTGGTTTACGAGATAATGTGGAAGAAGATGTTTCAAGTCCTCGGATTCAAGCCTTTGATTTGGACGATAACACATCTACAGCAGCATCAAATGCCATTAATATTGCTGCAATGACAGATTCGAATACACAAGATATTGCTGCTGCAAGTGTTTCCAGTGCCCAAGACATTGAAAATACGGCAGATTCGACCACATCAAACAAAGATTCAAATACGCAAAGCATTGTAGGCATTGATGGTTCAAATCCACTTGCAATCCCTACCACTAATACTCAAGACATTATTATTGCAGCAGATTCAAATGTGGAAGACACTGCAGCTTCAAACGATCCAAATCCACTCAGAATCCCTGCATTAAATACGCAAGATAGTAGAAAAGACAAGACAAGTGATCAAGATAATAACAATAATGTCAAAAGTACGGTAACGAATTGTGACAAGGGAACCCCAGAACACAATGACTCGCTACGTCATGCCTCTACTTCATCTCGCTTAAATCAGTTTGCTTTTAAAAAGTCTTGTAACTCGAAAAACGACAGTACACCTCATTTAGAAAAATCTACCGAATCTGTCCAGAACAACAGCAAAGAACATTCAAGGAACGCCAGTAATGAACCAAACAACACGACGAAACCATTGAACGAGAATAAGAACGATTCCAAAAAGAGTCCAACTTTGAATAATGATAAACTGATGAGCCTCTTCCGAAAACCAGCTTCTCAGAAATCAGACCAGCTCACCATACAATCAAGTAACACTCTCACAACACAACTACCTAACGTGGCGCGGATAAACTCTCAACCTATTACAACGTCTAAGACTAGTAGTATCTTCACCACAGATGATATCAGTGATGAGGATCTAGATCTTGAATGGCCGGGTGATTTTCTATCAAAAATATCTAAAAACAATAATTCCACACTAGGCGATATGAAGAATAAACGAGCGTCGACTGATGCATATGAACCGTGTAAAAAGAAAAAGAAAGATATGTAAACCGTGTGGAATAAAGTTAGTTTTTATAGATTGCTTGTTCCTTGTTGTTGTTTTTTTTGCCTGCTCGCTTGCCTGCTTGTTTGCTTGCTTGACGGCCTGCCTGCTTGCCTGCTTGCCTGCTTGCCTGCTTGCCTGCTTGCCTGCTTGCCTGCTTGCCTGCTTGCCTGCTTGCCTGCTTGCCTGCTTGCCTGCTTGCCTGCTTGCCTGCTTGCCTGCTTGCCTGCTTGCCTGCTTGCCTGCTTGCCTGCTTGCCTGCTTGCCTGCTTGCCTGCTTGCCTGCTTGCCTGCTTGCCTGCTTGCCTGCTTGCCTGCTTGCCTGCTTGCCTGCTTGCCTGCTTGCCTGCTTGCCTGCTTGCCTGCTTGCCTGCTTGCCTGCTTGCCTGCTTGCCTGAGTATAAAACAAGACTCGTTTCGAATCCAAACTACAAGTCACAACAAATATAGGACTCTTTATTTATGTTTTACAGTTCAAATAATTCACCTTTAAGTACAACATTGAATTTGATGGTATATTATCAGCCCTTCCCAGATCCCAAACATATCTAGTTCTAGTTCACGCTTTTACAATATACAGGTTTTATTATAGGTCACAACAAAAATATATATCAGTTTTACTGAAGGAAGTTTAAGCTGCAGGACGACAATGACCAGTTTGACAACTAAGTTCTACTTATTAGATTATGTTCACAAAATGAAAATAAAAACAGAAGACTGCTTCAATTCTAGCTTTTTGTTGCTGCCATTTTTATTATTGTTGTTGATGATGATGATGTTGTTGTTGATGATTATTTTGTTGTTGATGATGATGTTATAGTTGATGATGATGTTGTTGATGATTATTTTGTTGTTGATGATAATGTTATTGATGATGTTGTTATAGTTGTTGATGATGTTGTTGATGATTATTTTGTTGTTGATGATGATGTTATAGTTGATGATGATGTTGTTGATGATTATTTTGTTGTTGATGATAATGTTATTAATGATGTTGTTATAGTTGTTGATGATGGTGTTGTTGTTGATGATGTTGTTATAGTTGTTGTTGATGATAATGATGACGTTGATGATTATGTTGTTGATGAAAATGATGTTGATGATTATATTGTTGTTGATGATTATGTTGATGATGTTGTTGTTGATGATAATGCTGTTGTTGATGATGTTGTTATAGTCGTTGTCGATGATGGTGCTGTAAATCCTTATATATCTTTAAATACAGCGAATCTTACACTAATCAAACAAATATTGGAGTTATCTTTTAAGCTGCTTAAATACATTTTGATAGACCTTTCTTACGCAGCAGCTAATCATATGCAAAAGCCCGGTAAGCCTCGCTTTGACCCATGCTGCTTTTATTTCATTAATTCAAAGTGAGGCTTGTGGGGCGTTTACATATGATTAGCTGCTTCTTAAGAAAGGTCCATAGTGCATGGACGAAAATTTAATTCACGACGCCGTATCCTTAGTTTTACTCTTAACATTGATAACAGCGCACGCGTAAAATATGTGTATTCCATTGACCATGCGCTTTGCTGATGAATATTATTGTCCCACATTGAAAAACGATTTGCTCACTGACTTGTACGCATGCGCTTTGTTTGCCCGTCCACTGTAAGATTTATAAGTTACTAAAATAAATGTGTAAATAAAATAAATGTTTCCATGTTGTCTGATATTAGAACACTGATTTAATCAACTTTGTTGTCAAAAGCTACACACTTTAATGAATTAAACCATAAATAACTTAAAAGAAAACGTTCCTGTGATAACAGTCTTGAAACCAGTATGAAATTAGCCTGATTTTTAGAGCGGGCCTGGGTCCTACGCTATCGTTTTCTCCCTAAGTACCCAAGTACCCAGGCCCGCTCTGAAAATCAGGCTAGTATGAAATAGACCTTTCGCGGATCTTGTCGATCAACCTTAGACTCCAAAGCCTGTAATATATTCTTTAGATTGTGACTACTGCTCGCGATAATTTAAGGAATATACACATCAAATACACAGTTCCACGGTCTTAAGTCAAATTCTAAAGAAAATATTACACGCTTTCGAGGCTGAGATGGAATGAAACGGAATGATATTAGGAAGATTGGAGAAGCTTCTTCTTCATAACATTCGAATCGAAATATGGCGACCAGCTAAAATAGACTTTAATCGTTGAAACTGACCAGCCTCTCAAAGAAGTTGAAACACGATGAGGTTTCAACATGTAAGCGAGGCCAGTCAGTTTTCGAAATAAAATCCTTCATTTAAAATTGATCGCCAGATTTCCCATCGGTGTATCCCTAATTTCAATGTCGTGAAAAATAACAAATAGGAATGAATTAGGAATTAATATTTTTACAAAAGCGGACAATATTACTTTACTGTTTCAGTAGTTAAATAGTCTGACATTGTTTACGTTATTTTGTTGGTTTATACTAAACAGTTATGTCTATCAATCTATGGGGCTTTTACCCTGCTTGGCAGAGATTTCTTTAAAAAAGAAACATCTGCATCGTGCATGCACGAGTTCCGCCAGCTGAAATGGCGCCAAACATTGACGCGTCCGCGCACATTTATAAACTGGTTATAACGGGTTTGAAACCGGTTTGAAGTTAATTTATCCGTTCCAAGTTCTGGACAGGTTTCTTTTCCTTCTCTTCTAGATAAGGAAAATATAGAAATTTCCGCCAAGCAGTGTAGAATGAAAATGAAAATATATATTTTAATTTATTCCTAATAGTTATATTATTTAAATATAGTATAGTAAATATAGTATAGTATTGCTAGTTTTTTAACTGAGCTTCAAAAATAGTGTCACCATATCTAACATATCGGAGCTTTTTTCAACAAGGTTCATTCAATCAGCACAATTTAAGCCTGCATCATGCATTTGCAGCCAACAGGAATTTTCGCATCAAATTGTTGCCAATCCGTGCACGGCGCTCCCTTCGCTTTTTGTTGAAATTGTTGTTGTTGGTATTGTGTCACGCAATCCATGAGATTCATGCAGCCTTGCTTTTTTACATCGTTAGTCGCTCCTAGACATTCTTCAACTGTTATCTGACTAGGTAAGATGTCCTTATTGGTCTTCTTTAAATATTTCGCTGAATCCCAATCTCTTCCGGTAATTTTGCATGGGCTATAATGTGTTGCACTCCTTTTGTTTCCAAGCGTTCTAGAAAATAAGAACAAAAATGTTTTTTTTTCAGAAATACGCTTCAAAAACAAATCAAATAAATGTTAATATGACAAAAAAGTTTCGCCACACGTAGAAAATACTCAGCGTGTTGAATTCGCATCTAGCTGTCTGATTACCTCTCTAACCACGAAACTACTGGTGAACCCAGTTGTTGAGCATGCAGGCATGAGAGACTGCCATTTATCACTTGCTCGCCATAAAGTTCATCAATAGCTCCGTTGTAAGAGCTTCTGAGGACTTTGGGTCAATTGGTAGTGGTTTAGCAAGCGTCCCTCGCGCTGTGATCCAGGTTCGAGTCCCGGCTCGGGCATGGATTATATGTGGAGTTGAAATTAGTCAATTTGTTCTTCTCTCCTATATGCCACGAGGGGTTTTCTCAGGGTTATTCAATTTTCCTCCCTTCGCAAAAATGAACATGTGAGCAGAGTTGTAATATTTAACGTAGAGATAGTGAGTGTGTTTTTTTGTATTCATATTATTTATTAAATTATCGCTTCAGTGGAGTTAGAAAAGTTATTCTGACTTGAAAAATTAACGTTAACTCGCATGTAAGCGTATATTTCAAATGGTTACATTTACATTCAACTAACATTTCATTAACTACATTATGACTACAATGCGAAAGCATTATACACCTATTTCAAAAATGGTTGTCGCAATCAAAGCTACAGTTCACACTCTGAAGCCTGCAAAGGATGTCGGTAATTCTTCTCTTGTTATCGATTTATTCATAGCATATTTTGGTTGTACGTGTTTGTGTTATATGTACATATCAATTTGCTGCAGTGGTGGATGATGAAACAAATATTTCTTTAAAAACCGTGAAATAAATAGCAAATTATGTTCATATTACCGACATCCTTTGCGAGCTTCAGAGTGTAGACTGTAGCTTTGATTGCGACAACGATTTTTGAAATAGGTGTATACAGAAAGAAGTCGTGCGAACTAGGTCTGACTCTGCGAACAGATTCAGTGTAAGGGGACTTATCTTGAGTAATGATTGGCCGAATAAAAAAGCATTCTTTGTTAGAATTAATTTTATTAAAAGTTTACTTTTTGGAATAAGTTTTTGTTCACTTACTTTTTGTAATAGAGAGCAAATATTTTTCCTTACACATAAGGCGTTTCTACTTTTTGCTCATTTTAACTAAACTTTACTTTCATTGTGAACGATGTCTATATACTCCTCTTGGTAAATATATCTAAGTTATATCGAATCAAATATTAATTCAGGCTCCAAAAACACAAATATGTCAAATCAGTTATGTTGAAATTCGTTCTCACTAGTTTTCCACAGTGATTAACTAATTCATCATTTTATTTTTAACTTAAGGCCACAATAATTCCAACAAACAATGCGAAGAATAGCCGCACAAATGTAATTACGAGGTACATTCTAAGCGATTTTTTTACCGGATACTCTTTTAGAATAATAAAACTGTTTAGTTGTGTGGTTTAATACACCAAAAGTGATTAGGATATAGCCTCAAGGTGTGCTACAATAATGTAAAAACAAAACACTTTGTGTTTTTATTAAATCGTTGAAAAGGTATTCTATTTCTATTGCAAACTGAATTAAATAGCGTAAAAACAGCATGTGATAAATAGCTTTTCTATCAACTTGAAATGATGTTGACGAACAATGGAAGAACTCAACGGGAGTTTCCCGATCTCGATTCATTTTGACACGAAAAGAAAGCCTACTTTTATAGTGCGTCCTCGAGATCTTTCTTGATTTTGATTTCTATCTCTAGAAACACTGAGGACTTCCTGAGCGATGACAAATGTGTGTTAAGATTATAAAGAGGAGGGAATAACTCCGCACTCGTGATAATGAGGCACAATTGCAAACGTACAAAGTAATTGCATCGATCATTATTTCAAATCATCTAGTTCACTCAACACAAGGCCTGAGTGGGCGGTTAAATGAATTTGCTAATGACTCATTGTTTAGTGGTGTTTACTGAAAAACAAACTTTCCTTCTCATCTTAAACCAAATGTTCACATTAAAAATGTTATTTATTTGTAGAGAAAAAGTGTTTAATTTAATAACTTTCTTCCGTTATTTTAACGTGTTTACATATTAGTAAAAACGCTTAAATGGCAATAGGAGGCACACCTTCGTTTTAAGGAAATTGAGTACAAAGTTTTGAACGAACTTGATTTTTACTTTACACTTTCTCAAAGTATACTTATTTTGAAATCTTTATTTCCTCGTTTACCCGGTAAAAAAATGCATGTCAAAACAAAGTAATATTTTCTGATTGTGTTTTTCTGACAATGACGATACCTTATCGTATACAATTTTAATAAGATATATATATATAAAAAAAAATGTGTGATATTATAGATAAGGTTTATTTGTTATTAAAATGTTAACATATTATTAAAAAGAGACTGAGTAAGAAAGTAAGTAAGTATGTTACAACTTTATTTTATGAGGGTTACAGTTTGCACTGACAAACTAATGAAAGGAGGAACAAACAAAAGGAAAAATCAGGAAAGAGGTAAAAAATGGCTGAAAAATTAAGTGACACAGCGAGAAATGAAATGTGAATGTGTGTTGCTCTCTTATACTGACGTTTCGGGCGTTGTTCCTTTGTCAGAGAACTGACACGTTTTCTTACCTTTTTTCGCTGTCATCGTCCAAACTGTCGTCCCATATACCTTTCGTGAGATAATCCAATGCTTCAATCACGGAATCGTCGTTGTTATCTGACGAACTTGCTCGTAAATCTGCCGGTTGTGCGCTGCAAGCGACACACAATAACAATGCTAGCCAAAACATCTAGTGAGAGACGAAGAAAAAGATAATGTGAGTCAGTTATAAAACGATACGAAGCAGTGTAATACTCAATTGATCAGTTGTGAGAAGCGTTCTGTTTTAACCGACGCAGCTCATTCATCAAATATTTTGTCGTATTGAATAAGTTTCAACTATTTCCTAGTTCTGGCTAAAGTAAGGAGGAAGAGGTTTTAGTGCCGCGAATTTTTAGTAGCTCCTTATCAGCCAATCGGCTTTGAGAATCAAGTGTTGGTCATCAATATCCCAACTATTAGGAAGTTTGTACTCGTGAGGAATCGGCAATATTCAATACTTTGAACCTTATTCGTTTTTGCCGCATCATGATCGCTTTAAGTGGCAGGATGATATTCGAAATAACTTGACCTCGAAAGTTTACCTCGATATCTCATTTCAAATGGTTTGACTTAGTTCACGATACCTTGTTCTCTAACGGTAATAAATAAACATCTTCTATAAAAAAAATACACGCGATCGTACCTTATGTTAGAATTTCCCTCAAAACCACGTGTAGATTGAAATGAACAGATATTTGCGTTGAATTCAATTTGATTGACTAGAGATAATGTTTAGTATAATACTGTTATCGATCCGTTCGTGAGTTGTTAAATTGAACACTAAATGAATAAAAGACGTTGTGTTCAGTTTATATACCTTGCTGTACTAGCGGATCGAATGTACTTGAATCTACTGGCTTAAATACTTATTCTATGATTCAGCTCGATTACTTACCGTGCCGGCCTACGATCTTTTGTCCGTACGCGCAGTTTATTAGGGCGTTATTAATGCCAAACAAAGAGGGCAATATATCTACCCCCCGGTGCAACTTGGTTCTAGAGCGATTTCTTTATAATTGTCTTAAACTTGTCAACAATTTAAGTTACCAAAATATTAACGAGCCGACGCCCTTGTAGCGAAAACAACTTCAACTAGTTGAAAGAATTATAAATATGAACAACAAGTCTGACGTATAGCGTTATTGAGAATTGAAATGATATTTACTGAAACAATAACATCATTAACGAAGAACATTATTCTATGATATCGAATTTTGGATAGTGCGGCCTAGTCTGCCAATCATATCTGCGCTGTATTGAAACTATGTAGGATTGTGTAGGAGTTTGTGATGACAATTCAGATTCAATACAAAAACGTTGTTGCCAAGGTTGCCAAGGTTGGAAAGAATTGTTAAAATAATCTATGAAAAGAAATTTAAACGTATAATAGATTGAATGCTTGTAATGTGATTTTGTTTCTTGATCAAACGGTGCGAACCAGCAAGAGAAGGCTGCTAGAAACCCACGCTAGTCAACAAACTTCAATCAACTTTGATCATGCCGAGCTACCCTATTGTCGGACAGTAGTTTATTTATGATGTCATCACCAGTTTCAATTGAACGCTATGTTCCAAAAATAAATCTTACTCAGTCATAAATGTGGTATATCCCTTAAATGATGATTGACTAATGCTGCCAATTGTTTAGGATGCGTCTGCCGGCCTTCAAGTATCATGCGTATAACTATCGTTATTTCATCAAACTTAATTTGGAATTGAAACAATAGCGAGTAAACTAGTATAGGCTGCGTCGGTGTTTGATATATATAAACGATAGGTTATAGAATGAAATTTGTAACACTGTAAAAAAAGGTAAATTTACTGACGTTTCGAGCTTTACCCCTTCGTCGGAGTAAAAAAAACTTAATTTTAGTTATATATGAACTAAATATGAAATAAGGTTCAATTCCCGTTATTTTTTTCCCCGTTAGTTCCATCTTGTTTTCATTGTCTACATAACACAGCATGTTTATTCATTGAGTAGTTCTTTGTGAAAATGCACATGTTCCTACGCCATATTTGCTAAGGTTTAGATTAAATTTCCGTTACCTAATAGGATTTGCCATTTTAGAAAAAAAAAATGTGTACAATTTTAGCCGTAATTATGTCATTTAAAGTATTTGATGAATTTTCGTTGTTTGTTCGCATGCATTAAAAAAATTCACTAACAACTTAACCTTCTGGATTACCGTAAATACTTCTTAGGCTTTATTAACTATGCTGATCCTAAGTTTATGTGACGTTTCTGCTTGTAAACGTATTAGCGATAAACTGAAGTTGATTTCTTAAGAAAACACAGACAAAAACCAACGCTGTTTCAACACTTGACTTTATAGATCTGACAAATGTTATACAACTAGGCCACATCTGTTTGTCATTCGTCAAAGAAGGCGTAAAAAACTACGAAATATTACCTGTCTTACACATGTAACCACGATCGTGTCTATATAAAGTACAAATATATGTTGTTTACAAGAAAAGAATATGTGTTAGACAAGAAAAACAGATGGCCTAGATTCCTAAGCATAAAAATAGTATACCGTATATCCACGTGCCGACTCGTGCCATTGTAGGATGGAATTAGAATGACCCTAAAGGAATCTAACTCATACTTTTCTATCCTGTTTTATGAATTATGAATTGCACTATAGAGAACGTTTAGAAAATAACGATTAAACGTGCTAGTACAAGCTACATTACACCCACTAATACAGTATTCGCATTCCGGCTAGCCAAATAGTTATTGCATCAACGGATCTTCCATAACAATAATTGTGATTAATAGATTTTGTTTCTAGGAGATTTTGAAATTATAATGACGTCCATAGTATATATATTTATCTTTTCTTAGAATTAAATAAAGGCAGAATTAGTAGTCTCCTTTGCAACCCTTTTAGTAACACCACCCTGTGTACATTTTGACGCTTTGTCTAATTTGGTGAAAGAAATGCACTGATATACAGCATGGCTTATTTTAAAAATGAAATAATATTTCCGAAGTGAAACAGTTTTTGTGTTGTTTATCCAATTTCTTACCTTTAGAAATCTGCCGTTTAACAATGCCTTCTTTGAAATCACAAACGTTTAATAACGTTAATAAGACGCGTGTTTATACAAAATGAGCTTTCATGGACTAGGAATGAAAGAATGGGTCAATAGGCCTGTGGCATTCCTAAGATGTTGGCCGGTACTGAATCTATCACCACAATCAAATTTACCAGTTGAAGTAAAAACACAATATGCACTCTAGAAATATTTTATTTTTGAAATCGGAAAACGACAAAACGAAATGGCACAAAGAATAAATCCCTTGTGGTTCGATTAAGTTCGATTAAGATACTAGCTAATTATTTTGCTTCATTAGTGGAGTTTAAGGGGAGTTACTCTAGCTTACTCTACCTATCTTACCAAGTGAGAACTGAACACTGTAAAAGCGCCTGAGTAGTGATTACTCAAATACTGGCCGAACAAGTAAAGCAATATGTCCACAGTTATACATGCGAACATGACTATTAGAAATGTATGGGTTACCCAGTTATTTGAGTTACCCCTACTCAGTCGTTTTTTGTTGCAGAGAGTAACTGTGGATGCACCTATTTGCTCTAATCAGTCATTTTTGCAGTAAGTGCAGTGGATGCACCGTTTTATAATTTACTCAGTTATTTGTGTAACCACTACTACACCGTCATTTTTGTAACTGTGGTTGCATCAATTTACTCAGTTATTCGATCAGAGTTATACTCAGTCGATTTTACAAAGAGTAGCTGTGGATACATATAGATTCACTCAGTTATTTGAATAACCACTAGGCATCATATTATTACATCACTTATTTTCCATATTATTGTAAGAGCACTGAAATTATGTAGTGCGCTAAGAATCAAATTATTATAATTATTATTTGCTTTTTCAATAATGTCTATAAGTGGGTGTATCGATTCACTCAGTTATATTTGAGTAACCACTGCTCCTTTGTTTTTTTCAGTGAGTAACTTGGCGAAGCGATTCACTGATCGAACGTAAACGCTATCCATTTCTGTTTCTGCTTGTTAAAAAAGATAAATAGTACACCGCGGAAATATTCTTGATTAAACCTCTTAAAAACGAGACGAACTTGAACTTTTTGTGTCAGTAAAGAGTGCCAAAGGTCCGTGTCTAACAGTCTCAGAATTCCAACATTTGCTTCAACATCCGTTCGATTTTGTTGAATGGCAATGTTTAAACTCTTTCAACATCAATTCAACATCGATTCAACACGATTCAACAATGTTGAAAGAGTTTAAAAGCGTTAAACATTGCCATTCAACAAAATCGAAGCAAATGTAGGGCCTAGCTTTACATATATTGTGTAATTTTTTTTTAGTCACTTTTCTTTCGCAATGACTTTTAAGTTGCGAGACTGACAAGTTGCAACAGAGTGCGCAATGACTTTAAAGTTGCGAGACTGACAAGTTGCAACAGAGTGCGGCTGTCCGAGACAGCATTGTACAAAGTAGAGTTCAGTTTTACTTTTCTCAACGGCACTCATCAACTTGCAACGCCATTGCACGGCCGTGTATCACCCCTAGGCCTCCAGCAACTTACTGCGAGACGAGTTGCACATTGTAATAATGCCTTTACTCAATTCTTCAATTGCCTATTTCAATTATAACACATTAGAGATTTCCGATTTAGCGGATTTGGATTAGTATATTCCAAAGCCCCCTCGATAATCCGCCAATTAAAACTTGTGCCATTTATATTTTAACATTACAAAACATTGAAAACACTATTTCTTCTATATGCCTATTCCACTACTATATGCCAATTCCGCCTATAATCCGCTAAATCGGAAATCTCTATTAGAAACTTAAGAAACTGGAAAAAGAATTCCTTAAAAGACTAGAAACAAAAGGCGCAAGAATCGTAAAAATGCCTGAACAATTTTGTTTTTGACAGATTCTGCAACAAATATGCGTTCGCGTTCCAAGGTCAAAAGAATCGTTAACCGCTCAATAGTTACGATGAAAACAAAATACTCCAGTTAAACGCCCGATCAGCCTAATATAGTAATCGCGTTTACCTGTTTACGTGTACTAGATGAGTAGAAGTGACGTTGTTGTGACGTCATGTGATAAGAGAATAAATTCTCAGTCCAATCAACAACAGGGACATTGACAGGTGCTGACCGATTTTATTGCGGGAAGTTCAAACAAATTGAAAGAACACTGGTATATTGAGTGACAAAAACATTTACAATCAACACTGGTATTGTTGGTCAATTACCAAACCGAAATTCGAGCACAGCTTTAAAACTTGACAAAAAAATGCATCGTGCACAACAAAAACTCCTGAAAAAGGGGGGAAATCTTGCACTGCGTTGAGGCCCACATATCCTGCACAAAGAAATTGCCCAACCCAGTTTTCACGTGACAAAAATTGGAGATTTTTGATCACGTGATAATCCGGGCATCACCAGGATCTTCCTTTCGAGCGCCGACATTTGAAAAATGTGGAAAGGGAGAGCCTGGAGTTGAAGTTTTACGGGAAGATTTCCTATAATACGTTTGCGGGATTTATTTCTTTAGGCTTGTTTATACGATACCTAGCCGATCACAAACCAATTGCTATTGTTAAGCCGCTCAGCCAATCAGACCACTTGAAATTATAGGGTTTTGCAATTTGGAACGAGAATGTCTGCATTGAAAATATATACACAGTGTTACTAAACGAAAGAGTTGGTACTAGACGTCGGGGTTTCGCGTGCGCCCGCAATACTCTCTGGACAGCGTAGTACTTTGTTTCCATGGTTTTCCGATAAACGAGGATATATAAATCACGTGCCGTTAGCCTTATCATCCTGCACGTGTATCATATTATATCCGTGGCGAGGAGGGACGATATAGGTGCCGACAACAATAATTTTGTTCTCGTTAAAGCTAGCCCTGTAAATTTCTTTCTTCATACATTCATTTATTTTTCCTTTGGAAATGTGTTCTTCATGATAACTCAGTCTCCTCATAATAACTTTCACACAAAAACATTTTCTTTCTTTCTCTCTTTCTAGCTTCGATTTTTTATCTCCGGCTTTCTCTTTCCCTCTCTTTCTCTCTCGTTCTTTCTCTTTTTTCGTTAAGTCCTTTCTTTATTTCAATTCTCCCATAAGAGCGTGCAGAATTTTCTCGGGTGATCGATTTTGAACGTTTGAAAGTTTGTATTACCGGAATAACTATAGAACTCCCTCATAGATCAATAACCCCCAGTTACAGTAATTTACCTTTTAATGATACCCAATAAAACACAAAGAAAAAGGAAACAGATATTCAGTGATGTGTGGGCGAGTTTTGCTTCGCTTGCATCTTATCATCTTTTTGTCACTATTTGAAGCCTCATAAAAACAGCGTCTACAAATACGTAGGCTAAATACCGACCTACACATTTACCTATATAACGACGATTTGTTTTCTGCCGGATCTCAGTGTGTTAATCAATCACACTAGGCCGTTTGGTTTCTAGGCCAAAATGACAAAGGGCAATCGGTAAACTAACAAACTTTTATGCACCGCGTCGATGTATTATCACAAGAGAATATTAAGTAAGAGAGGGAATTCCTGTCCATTATCCAATAAATATTCTTATTACGTAGAAACTGTATGGAAAACACATTTATTTGAATAGGGAAATGTTATGTGCAAACAGCTGCACTGTTTGCAACTTCGTAAAACGTCATACAAGCCGCAAGGTCAAAGTCTGACCATGGAAACGTGGCACTCAGGTTGTAAAACAGGTTTTTCTCATATGCGCACTAGAGTCCGAATCTCGGATAGTGTCCTTTTTAATAAGGCTTTGTTCCTTACTTATTAACGATACTTTTAGCATGAAGAAATCTATGATCTTCTATATTCGAAAAACATATTCTAGTTATGTGCAGGCTATTGTCATCGACGAATTGTACGAAAGAGTTGTAGACAAAGTATTTCTATTCAAGTGTAACGTGTTTTCAGAACAATAATAAATGTTATAAAACTGAACTTGAAATTTAGTACAACTCTAGCCTTTTTGAGTGTTTTCTCGCACACTTTACCAAATACAACAAGAACTGGATTGAAGTGTCTGTTAGCTATCTCGTTTGAGGCTTAGTTAAAAAACTAAATAAAATAAAAAACATATTTATCGACTCTAATACATAAGTATGTTAAACGATATTTCAAAACTATCTCATACCAAAGAAATCCCAACATAAGCATTCGATTCTTATTATCAATGTATACGTAGAGCAAGAAAAAAGACAAAGCTGGGTCCCCTGAGAAAATTCTAATTCAAGTTCTAATTACGATTATCCGTGCAAATTGTGCCACGCAAACAGGAAATCAAATCATTATAAACAAACGTGAGGCAAATGTCCCGTGGACTTTGATACGTTCGAATATTAAAATAACTTTATAGGGCGTTGTGGCGCACCTGAGATGGGCCAAAAACATATTTACGCCCGCGAACCTCAACTCTATTGTTATACAAGACAAACAGTTACGCCAACTGAAAATGCACTGAAAATGAGTACTTCAATTTGTAAAAAAGCAATTTAATTATATTTGAAAAAATGGGAACTAGTTGTTTAACTTAAAAAAAAACTACCTGCAGTTGTTGCATCAATGTTCGTAAAATAACTGGAGGTTGCAATAGTCTAATCTCCGTCAGCATTTTCAAGTAGAAACAATTGTGGTCATATCAATGTTTTCCCTACACAAAGTTGTTGTTCGTGCTCTCGTCAATACTAGTATAATCATTCATATTTGTTATTAAATTACAAAGAAATTCACAAATATGTATGTTTGAATCTCGATAAAAATAAGATAACTTGTAATTATGCTATATTTTATATCACCGAACTAACGAACGAACGTCAACAAAAGATTGATATGGAAATTGTACAACAACTAGCTAGCTTTTGTCAGTATATAAAAATTCGTAAATTCGAATATTTTTGCTTTGCTTTTCAGTTTAATCAGACAAAGGACTTTTGAGACCTGTTTTGTGGTATTCAAATTATGTAGAAGTTTTCAACTGCTTCTTCGAAGGTTTTCTAGAGAAAGAATCTTTGCTCGTGGAAAAGCCAGCGTGCTTGTTTGTAGTTTCGTGACGTTTCGTGACGACACTAAAAACGGCTGTGAAGGAGACTAGCTTGTTTTAGGATCCGCAGTAGCAATAACCGTGGATTTGTTCCTAATACTTAGCACATGTTACAGTTTTGATTGTAACAAAAGAGAATAGTAGCTGAAATTGAAGGCTCAAAGGTTCAAAGGTTTTTATTTACCACATACATACAAGATAAAATTAACTTTGAAAAATGAAAAGAATAGGTGGAGGGTGCAAGAGAGACAACCCAATTTTTTTTTTGGAACCTAGAGGTTTTCTACCCAGACCCAAGCCTTGTTTAATAAGCATAGTCGTGTTTACAGAAATACAGTACACGAAAATAAAAGTTAAAGAACTACAATATATATAGGTTAAATAATTACAAAGGAAAAATATATAATCCCGCTAGGCCTTTCCCGACACTTTTATTCTCGAAATCACGAAATTCCTTTTTCGAATTCACTGATCCCGCGGTAAATTTTGTGGTTGGAATTCACGATTCCCGCTTGGATTTTGGCTGGCATCTCGAATCCCGTCAGATCCCTCTTCCTGCCAAAACCTATATTGAACCTCTAGTCTTTCCACGTCAAACTGAAAACTTCAGTTATAAGGACGAAATTGTCAGTGAAAATGGACCGGAAATGTAGGAGGATTTTTTACTGTTATATAATAATATCGAAAACGTGCCAAGACAGCAAGGAAATTTGTCAAAGACGCAATTATTGAATATTATACTATCGTAAACTTTTCTTTTACCTTATTCGTACTAATTTTCGCGGGCACTTAATTTCGCGAAATCGGAACAGGCATATTTTGCGGGCATTAATTTTCGTGTTTTTGCCAGAAAAAAAATTTAGGGGCATTAAATTGCTTTTTTTTGCGTAAACAATTTTTCGCGGGTATTTAATTTCGCGATTTGTAAAAAAATTCGCGAAATTTAAGACTCGCGAAAATTCGTACGAATAAGGTAGATGCCGCTTTATATAACGATTTGCTCAAAAATGTAATACAATCATGCGAGTCCGATTAATTTATAGATTAATTAGTATCGATCAATCAGTTTCGATAAGGAAAGCCTATTAGTTGTATACCTAGAACAATATCATTGATCAACGTAGTTTTCGGTTTGTTGTGATAGTGAGAATTTAAAGAAATGCAGGAATTGTACCAAGTGTTTTCATGTAGTCGTCATTCCCCAATTTCCGTAAATTTTCTTTAAAAAACTATTTCTCCATCACAAACGAATCCTCCTTGCTTATTTTTTGCTTTTTCCCCCTTTGTTTTATCGATATAAAACATGATCTTCTTATTACTATCTATTGAAAACTAGATTTGTTTTGTCTTAAGGATTGTACGGCAAATCATAATGATCTCGCGGACGCAATTTTTTCACCATTTATTTGCCCTCCTTCTAAACCTTCTAACAACTTCATGATATCTTGAATATCTTCAAACAACAGCCTGTGAAGTTGTTGGCTTTTTTGTAAACTATATTAACTAGAACTTTTGCATTTGTTCCCCATTTATTTGCCCGCTTTCTTAACCTTCTAACAACTTCATGATATCTTGAATATCTTCTAACAACAGCCTGTGAAGTTGTTAGCTTTCATGTAAACTATTAACTATGATTAACTAGAACTTTTGCATTGGTTTTTAAGTCAAGTAAGTGGTTCTATTTGTCTCTATATCGTTATGGAGGCGTTACCAAAAGCACAACTTTTTCATAAATAAACTCACCTTTGGTGTTGTCTATAAAATAACGCGGGTTCTTCAGTAATTCTTCAAGTATATAGTTTTCTAGTTATTGTTGCCCATAAACTGCTAAATTGATATGTACAATATGTCTAACGCCGGTAGACCCACGACTTATATTGGAACATTCGTCAATTCAAATCATGGTTGGCATTTTATGATTATATTACTTGGGCTACACACAGCGGAAGCACAATTTCAGCTGGCTATGAAACAAAAGCTTTTTTCATTAGTAAGAATCAAACTGCCTTAAACATAATTGTCCTTCATTTGTTATCGCGCTTCATCAATTTGAATTCCTGACGTGTGTGGTTTGAATGAGCCGTTCATCGGACGTCCTATTTGAGTTATCTCGAACATATCTAAGATTTTCTTCTTTTTTCATTTCATTTTTTCCTAGACATTTGAAAGATCGACTTGCAGGTGGAAACTGAATTTGACTGTCATCTATAGAGCGATCGATAGACTATTATAATTCTTCTTCCTTTCTTGAAAGGGCTATTGAATGAAGCCCTTGAAGTTAAAGAGCGCGCTATCTTGCTGTACTTATTCCATAAACTTAGGATATAATTGTCACTGCCGATTGAATTCATTGATAGATAATGCACAAAGGTTGAAAAGGGTCTATAAAATGAAAGAGTTGTAAAGTTATAAGGTTATATATATATATATAACTATTATATTATATATTATATATATATTGCTATTATATATATATTGCTCAATGGGTTTGACAAATTTTCCATCTTACATAACCTTCATAACATTCGTGATCCTTTTTTTTTTAACAAAAACACTCCGGCTGCTCGTTTATTAACAGTATTGATATACACTCTTTTTTTCAAAAAAGCAACAAGCATAAGCCAAGACCGAAATGAATGCTTGTTTTGTGCTTGAAGTCTGACTTGTTTTCTAAAGAATTCGAACCAATTTAAAACGTGCAGTCATACAGGCCATGGCTTGATGTTTAGCCGCGACAACGATGTTTGAGGTTTTTAACTGAAGAGCTACTACATTTAGAAATAAAACTTAATGAACCCCACCGCTAAACCACCATCTTTCGCACCTTTTGCAATGAAACTTCCGTGTTTATTATCACTTATATGGAATTCGAAATAGACTTAGTTCCGCGTTTTTCTCTTGTTCTATTATAAAACTAGTTTGCACCAAACAATACCATGTATTAAGACTGTTGAGATCTGTACGTATACTAACACTTGAAAATGTGTATAAAGAAAAATGTGAAATAATATAACCCTACTAATTATTTATTACCCTAATAAATATTTATTTATTTAATGAACGGATTTATTGCAGTTACACAGATTTGGAATAGCAATCAATGAAATAGTGTCAAAATATCGCGTAAAGCTCCTCTTAAAGAGCCTATATAACATTGCAAGCTCAACGTTGGTCTCGCTTTATAATGCAAATGCCCGAATATCTTTCTACATTTCTCGTTCAATGTTTATAGGGGAAATGTCTAATGAGTAACAATAAATTGCTTTAAAAAAAAACAATTGACGCTGTATTGAGCCGATTAATAATGTTGTGTCTACATTTCTCGTTCAAAGTTTAGAGGGAAATGTCTAATGAGTAACAATAAATTGCTTTAAAAAAACAACAATTGACGCTGTATTGAGATTAATAATTGTGGTTTACATTTCTCGTTCAAAGTTTAGAGGGAAATGTCTAATGAGTAACAATAAATTGCAACAAAAATAAAACAATTGACGCTGTATTGAGATTAATAATTGTGGTTTACATTTCTCGTTCAAAGTTTAGAGGGAAATGTGTAAAAATGAGTAACAATAAATTGCTTTAAAAAAACAACAATTGACGCTGTATTGAGATTAATAATGGTGTATCTACATTTCTCGTTCAAAGTTTAGGGGAAATGTCTAATGAGTAACAAGAAATTGCTGTTCTTAGTGGTCGTTTTAATAAGACACACACAAAGACCCTAACATAGACCCAACTCCTTCCTACACACGCTACACTCATTCATAAAGCATTCAATATTCTATCTTAATTTATTCGGCCATCTGCTTTGATAGTTTGATCACTTCGATGTCAAGTAGAGAGTAGATCTAGAAGCCACTTGAGTGCGTTTGTTATTCTAGAGTCATATTGTTTCCGTTGTAATTTAGTGGACGTTTATCACTCGATCAATTTTGATATCGAAAATGTACAACCATCAAGTTATATAGTACATCAAGCCTATTATTGCACAAAACACCTGTGGAGTACTACATTTAATAGTAATTCTATCAAACGTTTAGGCTAATGACGGTAGCAGGCAAAGGGCGGCGTGTATAATATAGTGATCAATTAGGCTTTTATATCTCACGTTATTAATCGGAAGTTATATAGAGGGCTGGTTACTAATTGTTTGCAGCTTTATTTGAGTTTAGTAACAAACTGGACGAAAATATATATTATTTTTTCAACCAGGAAGGGGGCGTTGGGTAATATTTGAAAAAAGACAACAGGTGATTTTGATGACCCCCACCCACGCTCCATTCACTAATAAATGAATGTCCCCTTAGTTCAAGGGAACACAGCAAAATGTTGCTTTTTGTTTTATATACCGACATTATCACTATTTGAATTCCGCCATTTTGTTTTGTTTCTTATTTCCGCTGACTATTAGCTAGCAAATATTTCAAGGATTTCATTTATGTATTATTGTAAACAGCCGCAATACTAGTCATCCCTCAAACAGGCTTAAAATTAATGCTAATCTTTATGTGTCACGCTGGGCTGGCAGTGTACTGAAATCGGCATTTTTAAGCGTGATTTTGAATAACTTTTTATAGTTAAGTCCGATCAACTTCAAATTTTATATGTGAAGAATACACACCAAAAGAAACATTTTCTGCTTTTCACTTTTACAAATGTTACGATTTTTGGCGGGAAAATGACGTCACCAATTTTAGTGGGAAATTGAAATAGAGGGTTATGCAAAATTTTAAAATGCGTATTTGAAAGAACTCATTGAGATAGGTTCAAAACCGAAGAGATAACAGTTAAAGTCAAATTTAATCAAAATATATGATTTTTTGAAGTTTAGAATTTTTTTCTATTTTCAGCCGACGCAAAAATGCAATTTTAAAAAAATTATAACTTTAGATTAAATTTGACTTTGACTATTATCTCTTCGGTTTTGAACGTATCTCAATGAGTTCTTTCAAATGCGCATTTTAAAATTTTGCATTACCCTCGTTTTAGATTTTCCTCTAAAATTGATGACGTCATTTTCCGCCAAAAATCGTAACATTTGTAAAAGTGAAAAGAAGGAATGTTTTCTTTTGGTGTGTACTCTTCACATATAAAATTTGAAGTTGATCGGACTTAACTATAAAAAGTTATTCAAAATCACGCTTAAAAACGCCGATTTCAGTACACTGCCTTTTATAATATACAAGGTTCTATTGTCATGTTAGAAGCCTAATACACCACAGGGTGCAAAGTAGATTAGTAACAGGTATTGTCATGTTGAGTGGTGCCGATTAAGGAATGACGGAGACTCACGACGCACTTGAAATGTACAATACTGAATTTGCGTATATAAAGATTGAATCACACCCACGTTGATTCATTGCGCAGCGTAGGATATTTCTACTTACACTGAATTACTACATCTTTAGTAATGTACAATAAACAATTATAACTTGGGGGTATACCACATACTGTTCACGAATTGACTTCACCAAACATGAAACAGTATATTTTCAAGTCGAAGCTGCATGGAGTGTATAAAACAGTCCACTCCAGCCTCGACTAAATTGAGTCAGCTTATTATCAGTCTTGTGACCGGTCATGCGAATTTGAGTACGGTCCTACTACATTGCATTGTGTAAATCCAAACTAGCGGTCGAAATAGTGTTGCCTTCGTCAATATTTGTAAGCATATATATAATGGGTGTCAAAATGTACAAAAACTAGCGGTCGAAATAGTGTTGCCTTCGTCAATATTTGTAAGCATATAATGGGTGTCAAAATGTACAATAACTAGCGGTCGAAATAGTGTTGCCTTCGTGAATATTTGTAAGCATATGATGAGTGTCAAAATATACAAAAACTAACGGTTGAAATAGTGTTAGCTTTTTTCGTATTTGTAAGACCCCGTCTACACGGATCCGGACACTTTTGAAACCGCATACTTTTTGATGCGAATCGGCCTATCGTCCACACGAATCCAGTGAATCCGGTCACCGAAACCACATACTTTTGAATTGGAAACGATCAACAGGATTCGTGTGGACGCAAATATTTCTATGCGGTTTCCACCGGATCGGATTCGTGTAGACGAGGCCTAAGAAACAATTAAAGTTAAATGTATGAAAACTAGCTAGCAGTTAAAATAGTTCTGGCTTTGTTCGTAATTGTACGTAATTAAATGTAAAATTGATGGCGCGATGTACGAATCCTTGCGGTTAAAATATAGTTGGTTGCGTCGGATCAGTTTATTGATGAGTACAGGGTGGTATTCATAGTTGTAGGTTTGCTGCCGAAATAATAGCACTGCACGTTTTAGCGGAGAGTAACTTGGTAAGTTACTAAGTTACTTCTTAGAGTAACTCGATGGCCTATCGGCTGCGTACTAATTTAGAAGGTGCGTTCATTTGTAGTTTTATTTACGCATTATGGAAATTCTTTTCTATGGAGTAACTCATCATTGTTTAACTAAAATGAATTCACTAATATATCTTTATAGTCTAGCCCACTTTTAAGACAGTCTTAGAATAGTGTAATCAGCGCTGAGACAACAGTTTCAACTAGGTACATTATTATCACGTTACTACCACGTTACTGCACCAACAGCGGATTCCAATTTGCAGTATATGGGAAGAACGCGGGGGGGGGGGGGGGGGGGGGGGGGGTAGATATACATACAAAAGCAACGTCCGGTTAAGGCACAATCCCGCACACCTCCATCATGCACCCGATACTCCACCAACTCAACCAACCTAGTGTGTATCATGCATATACACATTCCAAAATTCACGTTTTTGAAAGAAATATTTGTTTCATACCACTGCAACAACTTGTTATGATCATGTTAAGAAAATACGTACAACCAAATTGATAACAAGAGAAGAAATACCAACATACTTTGCCGAGGCTTCAGGGGGTGGACTGTAGCTTTAATTGCGACAACGATTGCATGTTGAAATAGTTGTATATACTAACAAAGGCATAAACAGATTACTTTTGAAACTATATCAGAAACTATTTGTCAATAAGATATGCAAGGAATACATATACCTTAAGTATTGCTTAATTGATCAGTTGTCTTGTAAGCACTATTGTAGAACTGAGCTGGAAGGACGGCGAAGTCTGTAGTACTTAAAGTTGAAGCAAAGTGTGTCCTTGACGTTGTTTACAACGGCAAGACTAGGCGTTGTTGTCCCACAAAAATCCTGTGTCGTTATGTGATTGGTAAGCATACGCCTCGCTTGAACTGGTAGCTTAGTCAATGATGGGATATTTGATAATCTCAGTGGTTAACAATTAATGTGCAATTAGTCTCTTGAAATATGTCAATTTGTATTTTGAAAAGAAATAGAAAACTTCCGAAGACTTCTCTCGTTTTCTGTTAATCCCCGCATGCTTTGTAATTGCACACAGCACGCGCGTTTTCTTATTCTTAAATAATAATTAATATGCTATCATAGATATCCACATGATCCATGGTGTTATTGATTTTAATATTATCAAGTATTTAGCCACCAGCTTACACGTAACCAGTATCTGACTATCGATCGATGTCTTGATCGATGTCTTTAGCTATTTATATTAATCATGATACAATCGTTTTCACTGTGACATAATTCACTATTTGTAATATATAGTTAAGGGTGTTTGATGCTTGGATAAATAGCTCGCTCTCGCTCGTAAAATAAAGAACAAGAAAAGATAAATATTAATAAGAGAGGTCGGCTTAATTGTTGCAAGTATATGGAAATCCTAATCACACTATATGTAAGCTTCTCCGTAAAAAGGTTTAGGTGATTCAGTTGTGCACCCGGGTGTCCGATGCATGCACGTGCCCTAAGATTGTTGATTTTTTGATCGGATCAGGCTTTGGTAGTATCAAAGAACATTTTGATTAGAGATCCAAGTAAATTAGAATTTTTATCATCCACCAGTGGTCAACATATTTTCGACGTCAAAATGCCCTCCGGCTAAAGCAGTCATTATAGAGTCCAAATGGACATTACCGGTAGCCCCTTAGCACCAAACAAATTCAACCGATACTTGCAAAAATGGGTAAAAAGTAAAAGAAAGTTCACAGTTAAATTAAAGAACGTGAATAGCCTTTCTTCTCGCGTAACGGTTTTAGGTTATAGGATTTTACTTGTGAGTATTCCTTCTTTTTGCCTTGTGACCAGTCAATTTACATCTGCGTGAACTCGGGATTCGTTACGATTATATAATCATTTTCTCGGATTAGCTTGAGACTATTTGAAACGAAAAAATACGTATTCAATGTTGTTATTTTATTGGTATTATTTTTTGGTCGCCGCTCCTTTTCCTTTAGGTCCGTCCTTCCGTCAGTCCGTGATCCGCTGGTCTGTTGTTCTTTTACGTGGATCTTCAAAGAGTGCCTAAGAAACAGTGTTATTAAGTTGTTCTTGCAAAATATAAACGCCAGAACAAGCAAGATAGAAAGTCATGTTACATTTGAGGCGATTCGGGACTTGGAGGTTTAAAACCGGTCACGTTATCTGACATATTGTAAGAAATAAATATAACTTTCATCTACATATACATAGATCGCTAAGTTGAACTGCTAGATAATAGGGTGAAGCGATTTAAGTTTTGCAAATAAGTTTGTTGTTATGTGCAAGAAGAGTTTGGCATGCAATCGCCAGTTTAAACACATTTAATACCAGTGTCAACTAATAGTAGTCAATAAAATTGAACTATTGACAGATAAACTCGTTACAAAAAATATAAAAGATATAATTACAAGAAGCAATATATTTACCCTAAACATCACTAAAGTATTATAGTGTTGTTTGTATGGTCTTCACTCAGTCTAGTGCGCTGTATCGTACTCCGTCTAAGCATAGGGGGTTAACTATGGTCTAAGAATGCTTACAATACTGTTAAATATCCAGTAGTAACAGCTTCGTCCTCTGTAACTGGTCCATTTCATAGCATTATGTAAGGATGAATAAAAAGTAGCTTATAGTAAGGGAAGATTTCTCGATAAATTCAATCCTAATAACGTTGGTTCGCTTAGTCATGATCTTTAGTAAAATTTACAGTGACTCTTTCCGAAAACATTCGACATAAACTTAAGCGTGAGCGAATAGAATATGAAAGTATTCGCGATTACTTCCACCGATCGGGAGAAATCATTCCTTCGACACATTAAATAGAGTAAACACCCGCAGTTAAGAACCTAGTGGATTAAGAACCTCTTGGTTAACATAAGAACCTGTTTAGCCAAACAGGATTAAGCAGGTTCTTATATGTGAGTTACAGCAAAATTACAGGATAAACAACCCAGAAGTTACTTAACACAGTTTATTGGAAAAATTAATAATATAATACAGTATTAAATCTTTGTTTACAATTACTGTTGTGAATTGTAAGTTGATTGTTTATTTGTTTGTTTAAAGTCACAGTCATATGTAATGTTAGTCCAAACCGAACTTATTTATTATTCTTATAATAAGAAATAATAACATATCCCCTTTATAACAATTAAGAACCTAATTAAGAACCTTTTTTGCCTAAATTACCAACAACTACCCCTTTATACAAGAACCTCTTTTGCCAGACTTTAAAACTGAAATAAAAGTTCTTAACTGCGGGTGTTTACTGTATCATGTGCTCGTATGGGCCAGTCTACGCATCCGCTGTGATCATACGCATGCGCTGCGACGACGTGAGTGCGTTTTGTCGATGAAGAAAAATAAGAACACCGAAACCTTAACTCCGGATTCCACAGGAATCCCGAGTAAATAGTAGGACTATATTTACTATCAACGATAAGTTTTTATTTCAACACAACTGTACTAGTGCCCTTGGTGTGTATAATGAGCAATTTATTATTATGATTGCTTATTGAGTGATTATTGAACTATACTGATTTAAAACTGAAATGAAAAATACATATATGCATTTTTATTCCATCAACTTGAATCCCGAAGTCCATTCTAGTCCATTAGTTTTCGTTCTTGAAATTATCACACGTGATAGGTACCAGGATCCATTGCAACGTCGTAAAGCGGGAAAGTTAAAATGGCTGTCGTGTGCTGTTTGACAAGACGAGAAGCTGATTTGAATTTTCGCTTTTTTCCATGGTGAGTGCAGTTTAAATGTCTCGAAAATAATCCAACATTAACTGTAAAAGCAAATTTTCAATGTGGGCCTGTGTTTAATTCATTTTTAGTGAAGAAATTTGTTTTTTTGTGTCATTCGAACTACTACGGGCTTTCCACGCGGTTTGAAAGGTCGAAAATCCTTTGCAAATTCTTTTATGAAATGACAACTATTGCTTTTAATACGCTTTTTAAGCAATTATTGTTTCATTACTCTTACTGTAGTGGTATATTTTAAAGCGAAACTTGTATTTGTTCTGCAGAAACTGAGCAACATCAAGACGACAACTTCGACTGCAAATTTGAACATTTTCGGTCCTGCATTATCTAAAACTTCACGTTTTGAGGGAATATCTTGCCGAATACCACCATCCCAGACAAAGGAAAAGCAGACTAGAATAAAGTGATGAGCTACAAAACATAGCTGCATGTGTGTAGCGTTGGTAAGTACATGAAGTATTTTGTGGCTGTTTTACGTTTGCTGTTGCTCGGTTGTTTAACTGTAGGATTATAAAAGTGACCATTATTGACACGGCTTAAAAAGGTCTGATTGGCTAATCACATTTGACTTATGCGCATGCGTGTTCCAATATACCGCGTAAATTTGCGGGCTTCGCATGAGCATCGAGGTTCAAAACAAGGGATGATTTCGAGTTAACTGCATTGGTTTTCTTTAAACATTTACTGTTTTTCGCCGAAATAATAATGTTTGAACTTGTATGGTGTCATTTAAAAAGCAGATGTTGCAATGTGACTTAAAAATCTTATGAAATTCCTCGTCGATTTAACGGAAAATGGCCTTCAAGTTTGGTTATTGATGGCTGTTTTTTATCTTCGAACATTTAAAAATGAGGTAAGTCTCTCTTCTTGTTGTTTTCATTATGATCATTTTATTTTCCTCTATTGTTGTTTTATTTTCCTTTATTATTGTTTCATTGATTTATCCTGACAGCTCACTTGAATGTTAAGTTTAATTATTTGAGTGTAAAAGATCAAAAGCTATTAACTCATGCCGAAGCTTTGTATCGTTTGCTTCACCGACCATAACTTATATTTATATTTTCATGTACAGTTAAAAGCTTATCATAAAATTAAAAGCATTTATATCATCACTTTTGAAAATTTGTGGTTCTTAATAGAACCTGTTTGACGATTTGTTATTCGTCATTTGTGGATAGTCGACAGCTAAGTGTGTTTTGTAGCTGTGTGTCTTGTAAGACCGCCTTGAGTTTTGTACGTTTTTGTGCATCCAGGATGAGGGCAACTTAGAAGTGGATGCTCTTTTGTATTAGTAGTAACTGCTGTGGATTGATCCAACTTTGGCTTGTCCTTGATGTTGTTGTGGACTGGTTGATTCTGTGCATTGGGTAGTGAGGACAGTGTACAGGCAAAGTTTGATTGAGCTTTAACTACCATGGCCATGTATGATGTTTCGTCAAAGTAGTCTTCTTCTTTAATTTTCACATCTTCATCATCATCATCATCATCATCATCACTTTCATTATCAGATTCACTGTCATCATCGGCATCATCATTTTCACCGGCCAGATATCTATTAAAAAATTTAACATACTTTATCATAATTGTTAACAATTATTTGCTAAAATTACATGGTGGATAGTTACTAAGCTCTGTGTCCTTTGAGCATATACAATGAGAGCACACATTATTACAATCATTGTGTTATTTTAATGGTTTTAGCAAATACTCAATATGAAATGTGGTTACTCAATATACCTGTTCATTGTTAATGCCAATTGTTCAATTTTTTCTCTTAATGGATCCTGACAAACTGGACAGACTACACCATTAGGCACTGCATATGGATGGTCCCCCTGTTCTCGATCAGCTCGTAATATACAGCATTTGTGGAAAGAATGGCCACACGTCAGTCTTTGAACATTTGGCTGTGAGTCATCATCTGCCTGGCAGTTTGGGCTGTCGCAGAAAAGCATTGCATCTGGTTCTTTGTCACATGTGAATGCATACCCAAGAGGAAAACACCTCTGGTCAACTGTGGCATCCAATGCGGGTAAGTAGTAGGGCTTAAAACAAATATTCAAAAAGAACTGTTAGCAATCACAGTTTGTTATAAAAAAATGTTTGTAGAGAGTGAATCCCTTTTGTTGCCTTGTATATACACCTAATTGCAATAACATTGTCATATCAAAAAGAATATTGCAAAATAGGAATTAATTAAAAGACAAAAGCAGATTACTCAAGCTGAACTTAATCTTTTGTTTTTAATTAATTCCTATTTTGTCATTTTCTTTTTTATATGACAATGTTATTGCAATTAGGTGTATGTATGGTAGTTGAAAAGATACAATAGGCACCTGATACTTTCGTCTTCCCTTAGGAATTTTCTGAGTTTGACCAATGGTCTGCCAAGCACGTGTAAAAATGTCCATGATAAACTCTGCAGCTTTCAATGCATGTCTTGTCAGGTCTTGCTGGCCTAGACCACGTTGATATTCTGGTACAAATACTTGTTGGAATTGTTGAATAAATCGTTGCGCACTTAGTACATGTGCTTGTTGCCTAATGTACTTCCCATCAGCCCACATTGGTACAGTTCTATTGTATTTTGAGCATTACAAACAAACATTGTTATATACTGTAAAGATGGGAACATGACTACAGTGTATAACATGTCGAGATATAGAAATGACTTAAAAAATGTTAAACAAAAAAACATATCATCTTTCAATTTTTTTCAGCTGACCATACTGTATTTTATGAGGTATATTATTTGATTTATTGTATATTTTTACCTTCTCAGTTTTGAATGAAAGACCTCGATCTTCTTCTCTGAAAGAAGGTTCAGACTGTTAGTCATCAGATTCAAGAAATCTGGTCTCTCCATGTGATGTAGAACATCTGACAGATGGCAAAGGGTCGCCTTATCATAGTTCTTTCTCTTAAAAATGATAAATTGTATGGCAATTCTAAATTTGGTTTCAAGCCATTGGTCAAAATTGCCACCTCTAAAAACTACAACATAGTAATAAAACACAAGGGGAATAACTTCATCAAGTAGGTGGACAAGAGACAAGTACTGTGGGTCTTTGCAGCAGTTTCCAAAGTGTTGGAGTATCATGTGTCTAACAATTGTCCACCCACCAAATGATGATGAAATTAACAACGAGATTTTTTCAGACTTTGGTCGTTTGGGAAGTTTTTTGGTCTCCCCAAACAAAGCCTTGTAAAGCTTCTCAAAAAACGGTCTGAATATTAACACAGTTGACTCCTGGATATTCAGAGACACATGAAAGGGACCTTGCCATGGTATTAGTGATGGTATGTGTGAAGGACCAGTTGCAGGATCCCACTGAAAAATAAAGGTAATGAAATTTTGAGTTCATTTATAGGAATACAGTTAATCCCATTAACCTTGTTCAGTTGAAAAGACATTTAGAGATTAACAAAAACAGGTTCCCATTTAAATCTGTACTTTCCCATTTAAATCTGTACTTTCCCATTTAAATATGTACTTATGGAAATTGTGTTGATGTGTGCTAAACACACAGATCAACCAATCAGAGTATATTATTTCTGAAGTGAACTTCTCTGATTGGTTGATCTGTGTATTTAGCACACATCAACAAAATTTGCATAAGTACATATTTAAATGGAAAAGTACAGATTTAAATAGGAACCTGTTCAAAGTAATTTGCATAAAGCTGTTTTTTGCTATTCCCATGAAATAATTTATAATTAAGACCTTAAATTATAACAGGCCTAGAACAAGCAAGTTATATGTTTCAGAGTCTTTATTATGACATATTTTTTTCTATACAGCACATTCCGTCATAATGTTTGAATACTGACCTCTGCAACAATTTTCTTGTTGTATTTCCAGGTTGGGAAATCTCCCTCAACGATTAACAGGAAATCATTTGCATATTCAATCAGTGGAGGATCAACTGTTGTGATATGATCAAGTGTGGTTTTGTAGTCATGTTTGCTGTGGAGGTCCTGAACAAACTCATCAACCAACCATGTAGTGTTCAACAGATCAAGATTGCGTCTGTCTTCTCCAGTGTAAGCTCTATGCCAAAAATAGGATTTATTATACTCACTGCTTTTATATTATATGGCTACAAGTATCAAAGTAAAAACAAAAGCCTTACCTGAGGTTTATACAGCTCTCTTTGGCAATTGACATATCAAGTTCCTTATATCTGGGTGGACATGCTTGTAAAAAACTAAGTGTAAAATACTCTGCGGTTGTTCCCCTAACATGAAAAAATCTGAGGAAACTATTAACATCAATCCCTCCCCGGCTGTTAGCATAGTTGCCATTTTTGAGCTTAACCTGGACATTTCTATGTATAGCATTGTAATCTTGAGGCCTTACGATGCCAGCATTGTTTTGTGGGATATCAACCATTGCCGTACACATGTGAATAGACGTGCTAGTTGTTGCATCTCGGGGACTTTTTTTACAGTGTATGAAATGGATGTCATCTTCTAGTAAAAGAACCAGTGATTTATTCTGGAAAAAAACAGTTATTTCAAAAAATTTTTAGCTATTACAGTCAAACTACCTGAAGTGTGAACATGTAGAGATCATTAATGAATTCATTATTCAATTATTGATTTCATTCTTCGACTCTAATTTTCATTATACAAATGAAGTTTTTGATATATGAAATAAATAGAATGATTATAAATAAACATGTACATTGTTTTTAAAAGTTGAATCAAAGAATTAAATCAATATTCAAATAATGAATTCTTTAATGATCTCTAAGTGTTCACACTTCAGGTAGTTTGACAATAATAAGTGATTGATATATCTATTATTAACAGGTTCCCATTTAAATCTGTACTTTCCCATTTAAATCTGTACTTATGCAAATTTTGTTGATGTGTGCTAAACACATGCACAAATCAACCAATCAGAGAAATTCACTTCAGAAATAATATACTCTGATTGGTTGATTTGTGTGTTTAGCACACATCAACAAAATTTGCATAAGTACAGATTTAAATGGGAAAGTACAGATGTAAATGGGAACCTGTTTATTTTGACTGATAGTACAAACATTCTAAAGGTGCATCATTCTAAAGTAGCTTATAGAGAGTTATACTTTACAATAACTATTTTGTTGGTTCACTTGTACCTTGTAATGTTTATACTCCAGTGATGTACATTTATGTGCAGCAATTATTTATTTTAGATATATTTACTTGACTTACTATATGTGCATTTTTAATAGCCTTGAGAGTTTCTTTTTGATTCATCATAAACAACTGCTTACTGTAGTTCAGTATAGTATTAGGATGGCTGGAGTAGCCCATTATTGTTCCTGACATTAGTCCATCACAACTAGTTCCACTTAGCTTCAAATGTAAACCATTGTATTTTTGAAGGGAATTCATTTTCTGCGGGGGGGAAAAAAGTGGACATGAATGAACACATGTCTGTAAAGTTTAGATTTTGGCTGTTATGGTTTATTATATTTACCTGATCTCTAAAATAACTCATACTATGTAATAGGGACACAACTCTTTTTTTCTGCTTTTCAACTCTTGCCTTAGATGGCTCATGGTTTTCATTGTTGACAATTGATTCCAGAATTACTTCAAACAGACCAGGAGCTGCTGTCTTGCAGAATGCTTCCATTTCCTTTGGCTTAAAAAGATCCTTCCCCCCATTTCTATTGTAATTATAGAATGCCGAATGGAAGCGTTTAAACAGGCAGTCAAATCTTTCATTTCCTGTAACATAAAATAGCCAATATTTACTTGACATGTACCTAGTCAAAATGTATATAATATACAAATAATTACCATCTAGTTTTTCTCTGAGCTTAGCATTATCTTGCTTGAGGTTTTCAGTGGTAGTCTCATAATTTGTCACAATTAACTTCAGCTGCTGGTTCTCTTGTTCCAATTGTTTAATCTTCTTAACTACACTTTCATTTTGGCTTTCTTGATCTATATCTGCAGATCTCTGATATGATGTACATTTAAGTTCACAAAATTGTAGTTTAACTCATGCAAATTTTATATTTATTATCTTTGCAATTTGTAAAAAATGAGCTCAGTAAATTATTGTTGTAGTAATTGTGTGTCAGTGTGTATTTTGTGTTTGTATTTTTTACAAGAAGAATGTATACAACATTACCTTTCTTTCTTTGGGTTTTTTGTATAACGGATGACTTGTGATAACTTCTAGCTTGTCAACTTCTTTGAAGTGAAGGATACATATTTGCGTGCTTATTTTTACTGGACTTAATGTATCAAAAACCTCCAACAATCTAGCTGGACAGTCACGAAATGTCTTTGAGCAAGCACCAGGTAAGGGAAAGCAACAAACATCTTTTGACTCATTTCTGGACGATTGACTGTGGTATTTGCATAAATATACTGCTCGTAAAAACCCTAAAGCTCTAGCTTCAATCCCAGAATATAAATTTATACTGCCATAACATGAACTCATGGAACTAGAGCTTCGTAAACGAGTCGTCGACTTTTCACAAGACATATTTTTTGAACGGGACAATTTAAAAAACTCTGGGCATTTTTAAAACAATGTAAACAAAACTACATCTGCGGGAAAACCCTAGAAATGCACGGCCGCGTCAAAATTGTAAAAGGGCGGGAATTTTCGCGGGAAAGTTTCTTATACAGCAAATTGGTTCGCAAGTGCAACTAAAAGTGGTAAAAACTACTATATATATTCGTCAATAATTCATCTTTATTGCAAAACAATATCAACATTTAATCAAATACCGATAAATAATATCTTGAGTTAATAAAATTATGTAGGTTTTGAAAGAAATAACATTACAATTTTGATTTTTTAGGAAGTCAACACAAATAAATTCTTATCGTCATTTGAGCATCTTTGAAGGTACTTCTTCATGATACGAATTTCAAAGTTCATAAAGGTAGCGTTTGACAGCACAAGCTTAGGACAACCAGCACATTTGATATGTTATTAAACGGAAAATGATGTATAAAATATCGAAAACTCAACCTTATACTTGGTGTCTTGAGCTTGTTCTAGGTCAAAATGTGAGTCGTAGTCACATCGAGTTTTTCGAAGGGAAATACTTATACCATCCCAAATCACACTTCATTATCACATCAACAGTACTTTGTACATAACTCAAAAGAATACATACATTTGGAGAAAGGTTTTAAAGATCAATTGTCAACGACCATTTGAAATCACTGTCAAAATAAGACGATAAAGCCAACAAAATGCTACTGTGTTTTTCAAGCGCGGGAAACTCGAAGCCGTCCGCCATTTTGTTTTTGAAAACTCGCGCATGCGCAGACCTTTTTAAGCCGTGTCACCATTATTGTAATGAGGTTTTGCTTGTAATGTTAACTAGGAGTAGTTTCTTTTTGCACGGAATCCAGTAATTCTGATATTTGATATTAGCTATTAAAGATATAGTTAAGGTTATATAAGATTATTTTAATATAAATATAAGTAGTATTTTGTGTGATATTTTTACTATAGTGAAATTTTGGTATACTTCTTGTTTATTAGGAATGGTTAATGCACTAGTCAATTGTTTCCACCCCCCCCCCCCCCCCACCCCACCCCCACCCCACCCCCGAGACATAGTGGGGGAAATTTGAAAATGCAAATGGTAATTTTAAAGAAATTCCCTAGGGTATAGGGTAAAATTAGCAGTAAAAATCCCCTACCTCCAGGGCAATGGTGAGAGTGAAAATAGACTTTTTAAAAATGACTCTGACAAATAGTGTTGAAACTTTGTTTTAAGGTGACTGGCTACTTTTGGAAATAATGCCGGTTAAACTTTTCTTTAAACTACGATTTTTTAA
This sequence comes from Metridium senile, assembly GCA_949775045.1. Lineage (NCBI taxonomy): Eukaryota > Metazoa > Cnidaria > Anthozoa > Actiniaria > Metridiidae > Metridium > Metridium senile. The sequence continues at coordinate 23,807,800 of OX459096.1, read as the reverse complement.
TGTGAAATTTAATGCTGATTCCAAAAGTGAAACGAAAAATGGGGTGTCCTGAGCTCAATTTTGAGATAATCAGCATTTAATGAACGCCTACGCGCGAGATTTTGAAGAAAAACCTGCGAAAACCTAAGCGATATGAAAAAAATCACGACTCATAAGAAAATAGTTTTTTCATACTATATCAAGCACAAATGATATTGCCGGGTAATGAATCATTCTACAATACAACATGGATGGTTTTGAATAAAAGACAAAGAAATACCTTGATCTGACATATTTCGTCCTTTCACATAAAGTCAGACAAAAAATACTACGAAAATCGATTTTTTTGCATGTTTTAGAAAAATTAACTTTTAAAAAAAAATTGATATAGCGTATATTTTATTAGGTTCTTTCAACTAAGCATAACAAAAGTATAGAGTCCCGTGCAAAATTCGAGGGTTTTGCCCTGTGGAAGTTCAAAACGTGTATGGTTCCTAAATAAAAATTTGTATTTTATTCAGCGGTTTTTGTGTGCGCGCACATCGTGGGCTCGAATCGAACGTTCCAAAGCGTTCCAAAGTAGCCAGTCACCTTAATCATTTTCTTTCAAACATGATAGACAAAACCATTCTGATGACATTGGCAGTGGGGGAAACAACTGACTAGTGCATAATGTTCACACACACTGCAGCAAATCTGACAAATTGATACTATTTAATATACAGTTCACTATCATATAATTAAATATATTGACATTTAATTGATATTAGCTATTTAAGATAAAGTTTTGTTGTATAATGCAAGTTTGAATAGAGGTGTGCTTTATTTAATTATAGTGTATTGTTTATCTAGTATTCATGTTATAATTATATTGTTACTGAAATGTTTAAAAATCATGAAGTTGCAAATTGTATGTTGAAAGTTGTATTAATAAAAGTTGTATCTGAAATTTATAATAGTACTTTATAATATTTTATATATGCAAAAGCAGTACCACACCTTATTGACTGTTGAAATCATAGATATTTTAATTAAAAAACGAAAAGTCAAGAACATGGAGATTAAAATGTGCATATATGTTTAATGATGAATTTTTCTTTTTCAATGACAAGGAAACTGAAAGTAAAATATTTTATCTTTTGGATGAAATTCATTTCAAATAATATTAAAGTGGTACTCATAAAAGCTCCATCAAAAAGCTTTTTCAAACATTTGTTTTCTCTACCATTCTTTGGAGAATCCTTGCAATTAAGACAGATGTTACTTCATAATTATAAGGCAGATAGGTCAGCTGTTTTCAAATAATCTTTGCCTTGTTTTTCCAACTTTTTGGAACCTATGTTTCAAAAATACTGACTAATTTCAGTCACTGGGTACTTCACATTTCCTTTGGATGTAAAAATGTCAATATGTGTTATAACTTTTAACCAATGGATAGCAACACCAATATTGGAGGATCTTCACTGGTTACCAGTTAAGCGCCAGATTGAATTCAAGATTCTCCTTTTTACTTATAAATCCTTGAACAATATGATGCCTGCCTATATTTCAGATCTATTGACAGGTTATATATAGGTATTTTTCTGCTGTCGCCCCCACATTATGGAACAGTTTACCAGAATCTATAAAAAGTTTTAAAACTTTATTGAAAACACATTTATTGTATATTTACACACATTGATTTTATCACTATCATGTTACATAAGCACACTGAGGCATATGTATAGTGCGCTATACAAGAACCTACTATTATTATTATTATTATTATTTAAAGTAGCATGGCAGCTCATGGCATTCATTTCTACTGCTCTCTTACATGAACCTTTATTGTCATGCTTTTCTGACTTTAAGAAATGTTCATTTTATCTCAGCCGACAGTAGCCCCCTCCACAGGTGTCTCTGTTCCGTTTTTATTTCATTTTCTAAATATTGGGCGCCTTGTCTCGAGTGACCGAGAGGGACTGAGGCCCCACAGGAGAAAGAAACTATAAAGACCATTTCATTATTATTCTACCTTCTGTCAGCAATGATCATTTATGCCTTGCTTTTGACTTTATTGACTGTTAATCACTGGGCACAAAGTAACCCTTTTTTACATGATATATGAATGTGAATGCTACAGCAACATGGGCACTGACTACAAATATTTATTTTCTGGCATTGCAACCAAATGGGCAAGCATTTTGGTAAGCAAAGTTCAATAGTGAGCCCCTAGTTTGAATGGAATCCTGAAATGTAAGCTCCATATCCTACTGTTAGTTGCACAATGGTGCTGGCTCTTTTATGGCTCCTTTACAATGTATGGGAAGAATGAAGAGTTTGGACCTCTGGTTTAATGTTGTCGAAAAGATGCGAAAATCTAACCTCAATATTTTACGAAAAAATGAGTGTATATAAATTTCTTTTGGATGTTTGTACAATTAAATTCAAGGATGGTTTAAGTTTACAAATAAATAACATTGAGGTCTCAAGCAAATGATAATGTATGGTTTGAATGTTCTCTGACGGAGGTGCATGGTGTTATGTGTAACCTTCATACTCTAGTGCATCAAACAGATGACATTTGAATTTATATAAAGACAAACGCAAAAATCAGACGTTTCGGAGTCATCTTGACTTCATTATCAAGGCTTTATTATTTAAAGGTTTGACAAGTCGCTTAAATATATTGATAAATACAATAGAGGATTGAAATTTATTTGACACAAATTAAAATGGGCATCTCCAAACATTATATGCTTTCTTAAAAATACCTGATATTTACTTGTAAAGTACTCCACAACACTGGACCAGCAAAAAAAATTTAAGCCCTTTATATGATGGTTTGGACAAAAGATTTGATGACGAAGATGTTAATGAAAGAAAAGAGACACAGGGACATACAGATAGATAAGAAGACACACAGTTGTTTAACATTTTAAAAGTCATTAAAACTATTTTGAATTCATTCCGCTGCTTGTTGTCAGCCAGTATAACTATTAAAGAATAGGAGTAATTTGCTCGGATTTACGAGAGAGACTAATAAGTCTAGCTGCAGCATTTTGCATGTGCTGTAGTTAATTTATCAGAGTTTTTGGGAGACCATAAAGTAACGAATTACAAAAATCAAGCTTTGAAGATACAAATGCATGTACAAGGGCTTCACAAGCTTTTAGACTGAGAAATGTACAAACTTTCCAGATGTTATGAAGGTGAAAAAAAGGAAGATTTACAGGTCACTATGATGTCATCCTCAAGAGACAGTTTTTCCTCAAAGATAAACCAATATTGTGGACAGTAGCGGAAGTACTAACATCAAAACCAGAAATATTAAACGAACCAGCAAATGGACAAGGACGATGAGCTGCAGAAAGAGCAATGATCTGAGTTTTATCACCATTCAACTTTATTGGTAACCATCAATGTCTTTGACACAAGCCAAGTTTAAGTGCATGATGTGGATAAGAAATATAAAGTTGAGTCTCATTAGCATACAAGTGGCAGTCTATATAGCAGTTGATGATTTCAATAATTTGAGAAATGTATAATGAAAAAAAAATGGGCCCTAAAACTGACCCTTGAGGAACACCACAATTAAAGGAATGAGCCGAGAACTAGATTTGTCACCTTTAACACTTACCCATGCAGAACTGCCTCTCACTCGTGTAGGACTGAAACTACGCTTTATCTTTAATTCCAAATTTCTAAGAGTCTTTTCAACAAAATTTCATGGTTTACAGTGTCAAAAGCAGCCGAGAGGTCCAGAAGGACAAGAAAAACGGATCATTGGTTGTCAATGAAACACAATGTTTTTATAGGCTGATTGAAATGTCACTTGAAGATTTTTTATTTTTGTTTATTTAATTATGTGGCAACCACTTTCTCAACAATCTTGGAAAGAAACTTCAAATGAGACATCGGCCTGAAATTGGAATAGCTAGTCTTCATGAGACAAGGCTAGCTAGATTTTTTGATGAGAGGCCGGATTGTTGCATGTTTCAATGAGGATGACATTAATGCAGAGGATTGAATTTAAAGTAAACATTTACAATTCATCAAGATTTTCCAGGATCAAGTTCACAAGATTTGCCAAAAAGGGACAAGGAAGAGATTACCTTAAGGAACATTTATTTCTTGTTTCATGTTTTTATGATAAATGAAAGAATGATGATGTTTTATGATAAATGAAAGGAACCACGCAGTCTCATCTAGTGGTATAAAGATTAATCCACTATAGATAACATTAGAGTGAATATATACAGGACGAGTGAATATATACAGGACAAGACGTTCATAACTACAGCCCATTAAGAGAACAAAAATACATATGATAAAATGTACAATGCAAATGTTTGGTATATATTTCAGTGTATTTACATCGTACTGGTTAAATCTCAACAAGAAAAGTATAATCATATACATACAGAAAGTCTGTAAATTAATGAAGAAACATTCAGGCTCCAAAGGATTTTAGATCTAAGTCCAGTAGTAAAACGGATAGAAAAGGAAGTCAAAAACCGTGTGTGTTAATATCTGACTAGTCACAGAGACAATCCCAGTGATAATTAAATTTACAGAAATTGGTACAACAGTGGACCTCGTGTTATTTCTTCATGAATAACCAAGAGGAAAGTGAAAAAATACAGTAATTTGAGGATATTGGTACAACAGCGTTATTTTTTTATGATTAACCAAAAGAAGTTTTAATACAATAGAGCACAAAAACGCAATGTGCCCAATCAAAACACAAAGATTTGAAACCCAAACTATTACTATACTAAACTCGCACTAATCTAATTAAGATATATGCTAACCTAAAATAAATAGATTAACTGTTTGAAATTAAAGCTCATTGTTGCCTCCCACAAACAACCAAAGATATTCTCTCAGATATAAAAGGCTCTTCTCTCAGTACAGACATTTTTATATAATAATAAATAATGCATACACCTAATTGCAAGAACGTTGTCCTGACTTTTGTTATTTACTCTAGGAAAGGGATTAATAATTAAAAGACAAAAGAAGATAACTCAAGCTGAACACTTTCTTTTGTTATTGCTGATATTCCTTTGATACTAAATTACTAATTAATGTTATTTATTTATATATGACATAAGAGTAGGGTTATATATTTAATTTGTAGCTAAACCTTGTCAATTTATATATATTGTAACTATTATTTGTAATTATTATGATATGTAATACACAGTTCCCTGCCCCATCTTAAAAGCTAGCCAGGCCTTTGTATGACAGCGATCGAGACGAAAGTTGAGCTTGCAATAATAGAGTCCTATAACACCTGTTACGCGGGACAATTATTCACATGTCTCTATCTTTGCAAGCTCGATGTTCGTCTCACTTCAATGCAAAGGTGCTGCTATTATTCACAATCAGGCGCAGGAAGCTGTGAAGGGGATGACTATTAATTCAGCCATAATGGGCTGAATTCTAGTCAATACTTTGGTTCACAAAAAATATTTCTGAAACAGTGAACTGGAACTGTCTTATGGAAATCAGTTTAAGTTTGAATTCCAAAAGTAAGCATCAGCAGCATCAAAATGTTAATACTCTACAGTATACTAAAAATTATTTGATGTCATAATGAATAATAAATTATTAAGACATTATGACTAAAAATATAAAATATGATTGTGCATTAATATATTGAATAATATTAAATTGTGATAGTGAACTGTATATAAAATAGTTAATAATTATCAATTTGTCAGATTTGCTGCAGTGTGTGTGAACATTAACCATTCCTAAATTATAAACATAAGAAGTAAAACAAAATTTCACTATAGTAAAAATATTCCACAAAATACTACTTATATTAATATTAAAATAATTTTATATAACCTTAACTATATCTTGAATAGCTAATATCAAATGTCAGAATTACTGGATTCCGTGCAAAAAGAAACTACTCCTAGTGAATATTACAAGCAAAACCTCATTAAAAGAATATTCACTTTTATAGTCCTACAGTTCAGCAAGTTAGCAACAGCAAATGTAAAACAGCCACAGAATATTTCATGTACGGAGGCCAATACCACACACATTAACAGTCCTGTTTAGTAGCTCACCACTTTGATCCAGTCTCCTTCTCATTTGCCAGGCCCGGCCCGGGCAAACGGTTTCAACATTTGCTTCAACATTCGCTCGATTTTCTTGAATGGCAATGTTTAAACGCTTTTAAACTCTTTCAACATCGATTCAACACGTTTCAACAATGTAGAAAGAGTTTAATTGCTTTTAAACATTGCTATTCAACACAATCGAACGGATTTTGAAGCAAATGTTGAAGCCGTTTGCCTGTGCCTTTAGCTTGAAGTTTTCTCAAAATGTGAAGTTTCTCATCCCCTCCTGTCTGTTTCATCTTGTGTTCAAATTTCCATTCATAGGTGCTTTCTTGATGCTGTTCAGTTTAATGCAATGTTTTTGGTATTTTTTTCTTATATACTTATTTCAATAAAGCTTTTCACCTAAAAGCTAGAAAGCTGAGGTCGACGAGGATTGTGGGTAGATACGTTTTGCATGTTTCGATATATTTCAATAACAATTTATGCATTTGAAATCTTTTGACAGCCAGTTGTGAGCATTATTAACTAGCTAACTTTCCTTCAAATACTTTACTTTTCTGATGTTAATTATTTGCCATGATCCTCGATCTGCAGCTTTTGTAGACTTTTGGTGACTAACCTTCTTGAAATAAGCATGTATTTCTTATTTGGGTTCATGTCATTCTACCATCCTTATTTCATACTTTCTCTATTTTCTTTATTCTCACAATTTCATTTTTAAAGTTGGAAATAAAAGTGCCTTTTGTTTTGTTTGCTGATTACTTCCCGAAACCCATTCACTCCTGTGTCTATCTTATCATTATGATATCATAATCACTAGTATATCATTATAATAGAGAAGACGTACTAAATCCGTGAAACAAATATTACTAATTACTGCTGAAAAGTGTTGATGAGACAATAGAGAACAAAGGAATTAGCATAATTTAGCACCTATTTTGTACTATTTATGTTTCATGGATTAAGTGCGTTTACTCTATCATTAGTATATCATTTTCATATCATTAATATATCATTATCATATTAGTATATCATTGTCATATCATTAGTATATCATTATCATATTAGTATATCATTGTCATATCATTAGTATATCATTATCATATTAGTATATCATTGTCATATTATTAGTATATCATTATCATATTAGTATATCATTGTCATATCATTAGTATATCATTATCATATTAGTATATCATTGTCATATCATTAGTATATCATTATCATATTAGTATATCATTAGTATATCATTATCATATTAGTATATCATTGTCATATCATTGTCATATCATTAGTATATCATTGTCATATCATTAGTATATCATTGTCATATCTTTAGTATATCATTGTCATATTATTAGTATATCATTGTCATTAGTATATCATTGTCATTAGTATATCATTGTCATTAGTATGTCATATCATTAGTATATCATTGTCATAACATTATTGTGTCATATCGTTACAATATCATTGTTATATCTTTAGCATATCGTTTTTCATGTCATTAGTATATCATTGTCATATCATTAGTATGTCTTATCATTAGCATATCATTATTATGTCATATTATTAGTATATCGGTCATATAATTAGTATATTGTCATATCATTAGTATGTCATATCATTAGCATATCAGTATGTCATATAAGTATATCATGATCATTTCTATATCATTAGTATATCATTGTCATATCATTGTCATATCATTAGCATATCAGTATGTCATATCATCAGCATATCGGTATGTCATATCATTAGTAGATCATTAGCATATCAGTATGTCATATCATTAGTATATCATATTAGTAGATCATTGTCATATCTATATCATTAGTATATCATTGTCATATCATTAATATATCATTAGTATACCATCAGCATATCATTAGTATGTCATATCGTTACAATATCATTGTTATATCATTAGCATATCATTTTTATGTCATTAGTATATCATTGTCATATCATTAGTATGTCTTATCATTATTATGTCATATCATTAGTATATCAGTCATATAATTAGTATATCATTAGTATGTCATATCATTAGCATATCAGTGTGTCATATAAGTATATCATGATCATATCTATATCCTTAGTATATAATTGTCATATCATTAGTATATCATTGTCATATCATTAGCATACCAGTATGTCATATCATTAGCATATCGGTATGTCATATCATTAGTATATTGTCATATCATTAGCATATCATAAGCTTATCAGTGTCATATTAACATATCAGCGTCATATCATTAGTATATCATTGTCATATCATTAGTATATCAGTGTCATATCATTAGTAGATCATTGTCATATCATTAGTAGATCATTGTCATATCATTAGTAGATCATTGTCATATCATTAGTAGATCATTGTCATATCATTAGCATATCAGTATATCATATCATTAGTAGATCATTGTCATATCATTAGTAGATCATTAGCATATCAGTATGTCATATCATTAGCATATCAGTATATCATATCATTAGTAGATCATTGTCATATCTATATCATTAGTATATCATTGTCATATCATTAATATATCATTAGTATACCATCAGCATATCATTAGTATGTCATATCGTTACAATATCATTGTTATATCATTAGCATATCATTTTTCATGTCATTAGTATATCATTGTCATATCATTAGTATGTCTTATCATTAGCATATCATTATTATGTCATATTATTAGTATATCGGTCATATAATTAGTATATCATTGTCATATCATTAGTATGTCATATCATTAGCATATCAGTATGTCATATAAGTATATCATGATCATATCTATATCATTAGTATATCATTGTCATTAGTATATCATTGTCATTAGTATGTCATATCATTAGTATATCATAACATTATTGTGTCATATCGTTACAATATCATTGTTATATCTTTAGCATATCGTTTTTCATGTCATTAGTATATCATTGTCATATCATTAGTATGTCTTATCATTATTATGTCATATCATTAGTATATCAGTCATATAATTAGTATATCATTGTCATATCATTAGCATATCAGTGTGTCATATAAGTATATCATGATCATATCTATATCCTTAGTATATAATTGTCATATCATTAGTATATCATTGTCATATCATTAGCATATCGGTATGTCATATCATTAGCATATCGGTATGTCATATCATTAGTATATTGTCATATCATTAGCATATAAGTATATCATATAAGTATATCATGATCATATCTATATCATTAGTATATCATTGTCATTAGTATATCATTGTCATTAGTATGTCATATCATTAGTATATCATAACATTATTGTGTCATATCGTTACAATATCATTGTTATATCTTTAGCATATCGTTTTTCATGTCATTAGTATATCATTGTCATATCATTAGTATGTCTTATCATTAGCATATCATTATTATGTCATATTATTAGTATATCAGTCATATAATTAGTATATTGTCATATCATTAGTATGTCATATCATTAGCATATCAGTATGTCATATAAGTATATCATGATCATTTCTATATCATTAGTATATCATAGTAGATCATTAGCATATCAGTATGTCATATCATTAGCATATCAGTATATCATATTAGTAGATCATTGTCATATCTATATCATTAGTATATCATTGTCATATCATTAATATATCATTAGTATACCATCAGCATATCATTAGTATGTCATATCGTTACAATATCATTGTTATATCATTAGCATATCATTTTTATGTCATTAGTATATCATTGTCATATCATTAGTATGTCTTATCATTATTATGTCATATCATTAGTATATCAGTCATATAATTAGTATATCATTGTCATATCATTAGTATGTCATATCATTAGCATATCAGTGTGTCATATAAGTATATCATGATCATATCTATATCCTTAGTATATAATTGTCATATCATTAGTATATCATTGTCATATCATTAGCATACCAGTATGTCATATCATTAGCATATCGGTATGTCATATCATTAGTATATTGTCATATCATTAGCATATCATAAGCTTATCAGTGTCATATTAACATATCAGCGTCATATCATTAGTATATCATTGTCATATCATTAGTATATCAGTGTCATATCATTAATAGATCATTGTCATATCATTAGTAGATCATTGTCATATCATTAGTAGATCATTGTCATATCATTAGTAGATCATTGTCATATCATTAGTAGATCATTAGCATATCAGTATGTCATATCATTAGCATATCAGTATATCATATCATTAGTAGATCATTGTCATATCTATATCATTAGTATATCATTGTCATATCATTAATATATCATTAGTATACCATCAGCATATCATTAGTATGTCATATCGTTACAATATCATTGTTATATCATTAGCATATCATTTTTCATGTCATTAGTATATCATTGTCATATCATTAGTATGTCTTATCATTAGCATATCATTATTATGTCATATTATTAGTATATCGGTCATATAATTAGTATATCATTGTCATATCATTAGTATGTCATATCATTAGCATATCAGTATGTCATATAAGTATATCATGATCATATCTATATCATTAGTATATCATTGTCATATCATTAATATATCATTAGTATACCATCAGCATATCATTAGTATGTCATATCGTTACAATATCATTGTTATATCATTAGCATATCATTTTTATGTCATTAGTATATCATTGTCATATCATTAGTATGTCTTATCATTATTATGTCATATCATTAGTATATCAGTCATATAATTAGTATATCATTGTCATATCATTAGCATATCAGTGTGTCATATAAGTATATCATGATCATATCTATATCCTTAGTATATAATTGTCATATCATTAGTATATCATTGTCATATCATTAGCATATCGGTATGTCATATCATTAGTATATTGTCATATCATTAGCATATCATAAGCTTATCAGTGTCATATTAACATATCAGCGTCATATCATTAGTATATCATTGTCATATCATTAGTATATCAGTGTCATATCATTAGTAGATCATTGTCATATCATTAGTAGATCATTGTCATATCATTAGTAGATCATTGTCATATCATTAGTAGATCATTAGCATATCAGTATGTCATATCATTAGCATATCAGTATATCATATCATTAGTAGATCATTGTCATATCTATATCATTAGTATATCATTGTCATATCATTAGTATGTCTTATCATTAGCATATCATTATTATGTCATATCATTAGTATATCAGTCATATAATTAGTATATCATTGTCATATCCTTAGTATATCATTGTCATATTATTAGTATATCATATCAGTATATCATTGTCAAATCTCTAGTATGTCATATATTTAGTATATCATTGTCATATCATTAGTATATCATTGTCATATTATTAGTATATCATATCATTAGTGTATCATTGTGATATCATTAGTATATCAGTATGTCATATCATTAGTATATTGTCATATCATACCATTTTAATATATCAGCATGATACCTTTATCATATCATTTTTATACCATTATATATCGTTTTCGTATTAGTATATCATTATCATATTATTAACATATCATCATCATATCACATTTGTCTTTTGAAAATTCCCTTTTCCGGGAATTCATTTTATGCGAATGGGTAAAAACTAACAGTAAAAGAACTAGTGTGAATAACCAGCCTTTCAATTCTCAAGTAACGGTTTTAGGTTATAGGATTTTACTTGTCATGATCAGTATTTCTTCTTTTTGCCTTGTGACCAGTCAATTGCAACATTTCTGATCTATTATTTTGTTTGGCGTTGATTAAAAATGTAACAAAAAATGTTAGTTTGTTCACCGTTCGAGGGTCCTCCTTGGTTGTAAACGCAAATATACCTTACATATCTGGCTTGTATATAAACTACAACCAATCTTCTTTCGAAACGTATTTTCACATTTTTTTTGTGTGTGTGGTTTCTATCCAAAAAAAAAAGAATTACTAAATAAAAATGAAGAGGAAAATCAACGTATTTTAAAACACTGGCGATTAAAGAACCAGGGAAGGCGGAGCCCAATAATTTTCTGAGAATTATTATTTTTTGGATTTCTTGAAGATAAAAAGTGCAAACAAAAAATATCATAATGAGAAATAATAACTGCAAACGCATATGAGAGTCAGATCAGTGCCAAGAGGAGAACTTGGGTTTCCTGTGGTGTAAATAGGCTAAAACGTACAGCGATAGGGAAGGGGTGGGTAGATAGGAAATAGCTTAGCCCCCCCCCCCCCCCCCCCAAATCAAAAAACTGCTCCGCCGTCCCCGAGAACTAAAATTGCGAAGTATCATGTACAGTGTTCGAACTCTCGACCGCGGCTAATTCCCTTGCAAACCTGCAACACCATAAGACGTCTGTAATGAAGGCTACACCCCGGGCTCTAAACTGACACTACATTAAATTAAAATATTGAAAACAATTTTCACAAATGAAACATTTTGAGACGATTTCTCCGTAAGTGAAATAACTGTGTCCCTAAAATGTTTTACCTTTTGTTCCCATGATCCAAAGAACTATTGTTTTATCATATTTTGCTCCCTTGTTCCCTTAAAATAATTTGGTAGTATCCCTTGTTCCCTAAAACCCCTGGGAGGGACTCTTCACAACGATGACATTTCCTTGTAGATATAATTAATAAACTGAGCCTTTGGTTGAATTGAAAAAAAAAAAAAAAAAATTTATTGAATAAAGGCTGGTAAATTATTTTATTTGAAATAATCACCTTTGTATTCGTACGATAATGAAAATAATGAAATATATGAAATATGAAATATAATATAATGAAATTTATAACACCGTAAAAAATGTTGACTTAACTTTACTGACGTTTCGAGCTTTAGCCCTTCGTCTATCATTCATATCAAACACCGACGCAGCCTATACTAGTTTACTCGCTAGTTTCCATTTGTATTCGTACTATTATTCATCGATATTGAACTTGCCTTCGGTGAATATATATTTGTTAACATATTAACATTTTGACTTGTCGAAATCAATTATCGCGAATTTGAATACATTGAGCAAAAAAAAATGAGCCGGTAAAAAACTTACAGTGACCGAATTCGTTCCCAGTCCTTCCTCTCATTACTGGATGACTTAGCATTTCTGCTCGCATTGTTTGACGGGTAAATTAAATTCTTTTCCAAGATGGCGACCGAACTTGAAAGAGCAAAAGAGATCGAAAATACTTCTCCTGAAGAAGCTATGGAGCTTCTTTCTTCCATAGGTAAGCCACAAAGAACTTATCGATGACTTATTTTTATATTTTATTTGTCAAATTATATTTTAGGGAGGTAAATTCATGAACTGGGATACCTTTTACATGTGACTTTGTTCACTGACATCTCAGTGTTTTTTACCTAACCGGCTTTTTGCTTTTTGTCTCAACAGTGAAAAGAAATATCAATAATGATGATGACGAAGGATTGAAAATGAAGGAACAAGCAATACTTAACCTTTCTACTTTGCTTTCTAAAACCAATAAAGCCGAAGGTACAACAAGTTTATTCTTGACTTCTTTGTTAATCTTATTAACTCTTTACACAACATCAAAGAGTGCAATACACTCTTTGATGTTGTGTAATAAACTGCGGTTTGTCCTGGAAAATAATTTGATGTGTTTTAAATCATATAGAGCTTGGAGGACTGATTAAGTTCATACGACCATTTCTACGTCAAGTCTCAAAGGCCAAAGCAGCAAAACTTGTCAGGATGTTAGTAGATTGTTTTCTTGATATGGAGGCAACAACTGGAATGGAGGTACTTACTTACTTACTTACTTACTTACTTACTTACTTACTTACTTACTTACTTACTTGCTTACTTGCTTACTTGCTTACTTGCTTACTTACTTACTTACTTACTTACTTACTTACTTACTTACTTACTTACTTTGGCTGCTCACAGGCAAGCTTGCTATCTCACACACCTGTCAACTAATAAGATATGTCAGTTGACATACACAAGTTGATCTTTTGAAAACGGTGCATAACAAACAAAAAGAGGATGAATATTGCTTGCAGTGTATTCTATTGTTGTACCCATGAATACATAACTTAGAACAGTTTCAAGTTCTTCATTGTGCAGCCTAAGCCTCAAGTACATGTGATATATGCTCTTGTTTTAGTACAGAAGACATAAAAGGGCATCCTATCATCTACATTTTTGTACTCTTTGATTTACCAATGATCAATACTAAATCTGTGCAATAACAAACTAGAAACATGTCTATTGAATCAGATAAACAAAAATTATATAACTTGACAGCAATCAGGATCAATAATCATTTTGCCAAAGTATTGCAAGTTGTATATTACAGCCGTTCTCAGTCACATATAGTGCATATTCACTATAAAACATTGCTGTCTAAACTTGACTTTGGTGGACGTCAATCAACTGTGTTTCTAAGGCAACATGTACCAAAATGTCCATTGCAGATCAGCGATAAACTTGTTACATATAGTTTCTGCCTGTAAAATGGGTAAAATCTATTTTAGTCTTTCCAAAATTGATTTCCAGGTATGCCAGGAAGAAAAGGTTTGATAAAAATACAAATAGAAGATTCAATTCAATCAAAATAAGATCTAATTTAAACAAATTCTTTATAAAGCTATATTATCACCGTTCGGCAATGGACAATTTTGGCTGAGCTTCCTTGGAAATATTGTTGATTGACATCCACGAAAGTCAAGTCTAAACAGCAATATTTTTCGGTGAAAATGTGCATATGTGACTGAGAATGGCTGTAAAATGTTGAGAGGTTAAATTTGATGCCAAATGCCACTTTCTGATTTACTTTCACTTTGAACCAGGTTGAACTTTGCATGGAATGTATTGATTGGGCAAAACAGGAGAAAAGAACTTTTCTCAGACAAGCTCTGGAGGTTTGTGCTTTAGAAAAAAATAAAATTGATATAATAACAATATTACATAATGATAAATTAATAGAGATTATTAAACATTCAAAATATTTCTTCATGATTGGTCAAAATCCTTTCTACAAGCAAGTTTACCAAGTTTACCTTATCCTATCAATGACATCAGAGTGTCAGATAATTGAACGTCTAATAATAAAAGTGTGACTTCACTTGGATTTCACTTCAATTGTTTGTAATTGCAAAAAAATTTGGCAGGTTTTGAGATCAAATTATCATTAATACTTTGTTCTATTGCAGGCAAGACTGATTGGATTGTATCTGGACACAAAGAAATACACTGAGGCTCTCCAAATAGGTGAGCGGATCCAGTATTCAAACAAATGTATACAACAGGTTCCCATTTAAATTTGTACTTTCCCATTTAAATCTGTACTTATGCAAATTTTGTTGATGTGTGCTAAACACACAGATCAACCAATCAGAGAAGTTCACTTCAGAAATAATATACTCTGATTGGTTGATCTCTGTGTTTAGCACACATCAACACAATTTGCATAAGTACAGATTTAAATGGGAAAGTACAGATTTAAATGGGAACCTGTTATACATAATTATTAAAAGGAAAATAATGCCAAGCTCTCTCTATAGACATACAGTGGTACCACTATTAAGCAGTCACCCAAATCTATTCCTATGCCTATTCTTTACCTCTATTCAGCGGCCAACCTCTATTGAGCGGCCACTTTGGAAAGTCCCGAGGTTGACCGCTTAATAGAGGTACCACTGTAGTAAAGTAAGAAAGATTTTTGACACCTACATCATAACAATTCTTATCAAATATTTTTGGTTTTCTTTATAAATGTAGGTTCTAAGTTATTAAAAGAATTAAAGAAATTGGATGACAAAGTATTACTTGTTGAAGTACAACTACTGGAAAGTAAAGTATATCAAGAGCTATCAAATAACCCTAAATCAAGGTATGCTTGTCTATGTTTGTTGACTGTGATCAATCCATCTTTCTTGTTCTCACCTGTTTTTGTGCATGAACCTTCACTTCACTTCTCATCTATTGCTTACTTCCTTCCTTACTTCCTTCCTTACTTACTTACTTACTTACTTACTTACTCTTACTCGGAGACACAATAGTGTCCACAGGATAGGAAATGATTGCACAGGCTGCCTAAATTATATTAAATATTAATATGACATCCTTAGTACAGCAAAACGTGTTGCATCGTGACTAGCAAATAGTGAATTCCAATTTGATTAGGGTTTTTCCGGTCCGTCAGTTTTGGAGGTAGAACTTGTACATCAAATTAACCAGTGAGTTTAAAAGTTCATGTGAGCTCCGCCTCCAAAGTTGATTGACAGATTGGAAAATACCGTAATCCAACCAAAGTCTTAAGGATGTAAAGAGCTTTGAAATTCTTTGGCATTGACCTTATGTCATTGTGGCTAAATTACAGTGTTTAATGGCAAAGATAATTCTGATGGTGTTGGTGATGATAATAATGATGATCTATGGGTTAGACTGGAAAAAATACTTTATCTTTATCTGTTATTACCAAATAAAGATTTCAAGATTGATGGTGGTGATAATGTTGCTTTTGATGATGATGTCGTTGCTGATGATAATGATTATGCTGTCCAATGATGATTCCATATGGTAGTACCCTATGAACAAGTTTAATCATGTATGTACAATGTATTGTCAATAAAGGGCTGCTTTGACATCAGCAAGAACAACAGGAAATGGTATCTACTGCCCACCAAAGTTACAAGCATCATTGGATCTACAGTCAGGTATTTTATATAGTAAACATAACTAAATGTCCTATTAAACAGCTTAATAAAATTGTGTCAAATCATAGTAGACCTATTTGCAAAGAAAGTTACAAGTTGTAGAGCACAAGCATAATTTAAATACCATGAAATAAAATCAATTTGTTTTACTAGCCAATAGTTTTTAGTGATAGGTTACTATCAAAGACAAATAAAGCTATGGCTAGGTATTGTGTTTTCTTTGTATTTCATGTTTCTTTTTGAGTGATTAAGTTAGTAACAATTTTGATCTTATTTCATGGCTTAGGTGGTTTTAGAATGTATGTTTTTGTTTGTGTATTCATTTATTCATTCATTCATTTATTTATCTTTTTATTCATTTAAATCTATTTATTTTTTACAACAGGCATTCTTCATGCAGAGGAGAAGGATTTTAAAACTGCATATTCCTACTTTTATGAAGGATTTGAGGTATGTTTTTGTGCCAAAATATGTTTGTAAGTTAAATTTATAAAAAAAAGTTATATATATATTTAGCCTATAAGGGCCGATTTGGCTGTACAGTTTTCACCTACAACTGTTGCATGCGACCAGCCATATTTATGAGCTACATGTATATTTGGCTATGACAGTCAGCATGTTTCATTATCTTAAAACACTGTCAAAGATAAGTTGTGGTCTTGATTTGCACTGTTTGGCTTGAGTTGTATGCACTTGTATGGTGCCAGTTGGTTGCATGTGACAGTTCAAGGCAGAAAAATTGTGAATAAGTGAATGATTTACATCTAGGTATGAGTGATGATAATAAATTGTCTTGGGTCACTATTTTTATCATTAATTTGACTTCATATTTTGAAATGCTATTTTGTGATCAAGTGTTTTGTTGTTTTTGTACAAAGTGTGTTTGTGAACCAATTGTTATTCAATATGTGTACATAATAATTATAATAGATGATTGTATTATTCCAAGGGCTTTGACTCTATTGATAGTCCAAAGGCAGTATCAGCTCTCAAGTACATGTTGCTTTGTAAGATTATGCTAGACAGGTGAGAACTAGAACCTTACCATTCATTAATGTACAATAGACCTTTTCACAGTTCTTATTAAGCAACCTCAGCCTTGATAGCATGTAATATTCCTTAGATGTGTCTATAGCCTGTGGAATTTTGAAGTGTTTCAATTGTTTGATAATATAAAGCTATAGTCAAATTGTAAAGAATATATTACACGCTATTGAGACTGGGGTCTATTATTAAACCACATACATTGTAGTTAATATCAGACCTCAGTAGGATTGTTGATAGACCACAAGTTGGGTGATACAAATACTGGGTAATCCATCCACCTGACTGTGGACTCTGCATCTAAGATATACATGCATTTAAGAAGAACATATTTTACTAAAATTGTCAAAATAAAATTAAATCTGATCGAGAAAATTCAAGTTGAAACTTATGCAAATCAGGAGGATTTTGTATCTAAAATACAACCTTGATCATTTTATAAATTTTATTATTGCTATCTTAATACAATGTATTTGTTTACATTAGTTCATACATCTAATATTTAATGTTCTTGTCTTTCTCAGTCCTGATGATGTCCAATCCATTATAAGTAGGAAATTGGCATTGCGATACTCTGGGCCTCAGGTTTGTTGAGAGTTATTTCTTTGTAATACCATAAAATGAGTGTGACAATATGCCACAGTTGGGGTAAAAGAAAAACATTCTAAAATTGATTATTGATCGATTTTTTGATTGAATGAATGGTTAATTGATTTGTTGAGTGATTGATTGATAATTTGTTCATGAATTGATTAATACTTGATTTGTTGATGATTTATTGATTAATTGATTAATGATTTGTTGTTTTGTTTTTATGATTGCATGAATTGATTTGTTGATTGATTGAATGAATGATTTGTTGATTGATTGAATGAATGATTTGTTGATTGATTGATCTGATTGATTTGTTGATTGATTGATCTGATTGATTTGGTGATTTGTTTGTTGATTGAATGAATGCTTGTTTCATTGATTAATTTCATTGATGGCTTGATTGTCAAATGATTTGTTTGAAAACTTGGTTGAGGTAGTAGGTGACATACTTTGTGGGTTTTAGATGGTTCAGTTAGTGATTGGATGGCAGGTCACTGGGTTATTTGTTCAGGTTTTTAGGTTACCAGGGTTACAGCGCATAGCCCAAAAGTGTGACCGCAGATAATTTATTCACATTCTTTTGACATGTTTATCTGTAGCTGCTTTGGACTCAAATGGACTTCCAGTGATCAGGTTTAAAATTGTAGCAATGTGACCATGACCCCAAAGTTTCAACCATAATGGGCCATTTTTTGTTGTAATGGGCCGAGACCATTTTATCATGGGCCATATTTTTTTAATACAGCATGAATATTCATAAATATCATGCATTTTTTCGACAATCTGAATCATGATGTACTCTCTATAGAATACTATATTTTTGAAAGTCAAAACAAAGTATTTCCATTTTGTACAACAAGCTCTTAATTTTTTTTATTATAAATCATAAACATCATGTAACACATTACAAAGTAAATGTTTTGTTCTATCATAATATAGCCTTGACTGGATTATGTATCTACGGCTTCACAGATGTCTTGATTTTTCTTTTCTTCAATAAATGCCATCTCTTCAAAGAAGCCTCAAAATCATGCTCATCCAATCCTTTCCCTTCTGTTTGCACTCTGATTAGCTGATCACTATGCAAAGGGGACAGCCTGCTCCTTTGTTTTGTCACAATAAGATTCTGTTGGCTGAAGACTCTTTCGCACCCAGCAGTGTGGAGTGGAAGTGTCAAGGCAATTTGAGCTAACTTGATCAATTGGTCCAGCTCATCCTTGTGATGCAGTGTCAGTAGTGACCACAAGCTAGACATCTTGTCAGTGGGATACTTGCCAGAATGAACAATGTTTTTTGCAGTTGTCCACTGGGCCCTGACTTTGTCCTTAGAAACAAGGGCTGGAGATTTATTTCCATTATGTTCCTAAAATAAATTATTTCATTATTTTACATGGTACATAATCCTACAAAAAGAATAATAAAAGTCACAAAACAAAAAAGTATAAATACCTGTTGTCTCTTTATTGCTCTGATGGTCGGTTGTTGCTTCGTGTCGGACCATGGAGGAAGTCTTAAATGTCCTACAGCCCGTTGTAAACGAGTTAATTCTTACATTTTTTAAGCATTCCGTGCAGAACATTTTTTCTTCTTCATATTTAAGCCATGACCAGAGTTTCAACCATTTTTTCTGAAAAGATCGAACCTCACTTTTCGATTTGTTGTCAGTAGTGTCAGTTGACTTTTCAGTCACCGAATCGCCCTCTTTTGAAGCATCTATGGCTGTATTGGCATCTTCAACAGACGCAGAGGTTGCAAACAGAGAAGAAATTGTCCTTTGACCTCCTATTTTAATCCTTTTTTTCGGCGGCATTGTTAAAAATTGTAAACACTTGAAACCGAGCTCATGCGTGACCATGTGCAATTCATTTTATAATTGTAATTCCTATTGGCTGAAGTATAGCCAATGGGAGCTCTTGTAATATTAAATTAGACCCAGTCTCCCTCGCCGAGAAGAAAACAAGATGGCGATCGAATTTTTATGATAACGATATTGTTTGTAGAATATTTGCAGCTAAAACGTAAATTTTTTATGCCTTAGAAAAACATAGATGGGCCCAATGGCGCAGAGAATCTCAAATGAATGCGTCATTTTCCGTAAAAATGCGACTATGGGGCATGGCGCGGGCGTTTCCTGATCACTGGACTTCAAAATTCATCTGAAGATTGACATCATTCTTGTCTTGTGATTCACAGTGAGAAATGTTGACATTTAATCTAGAGGAGTTGATTGAAAAGATGTAGAAAAAATATGAATAAATTATTGCCGACCGGTCATACTTTTGGGCTTTGTGCTGTAATTATTAGGTTTGGTTGGCCATTTTAGTGTTTACATTGTTGTTGGTATATTGGTTGTTTTATTGATTGGCTTAGTTATTGATAGAAATAAACTGCTGTAGTGTTTACCTAATATAATTTGTTTTGGTTCTAGTTGATAGCTATGAAAAGCATTGCAAATGCCAGTCACAACAGATCGTTATCAGAATTCCAAAAGGTATGACTACATGAATAACTACATGCATTTATTTGTAGTCTCTAGATCCTAGTTAATCTTTTGGTTGATATGTTGATAGGCGCTAGAGACATACAAGAAGGAACTGACAGAAGATCCTATTATACAGGTATGTGATACAGGTGTATCATAATATACACATTTCAGCAATTAAACCAACATTTTTGTACTCTCAGTAGTAGAGTATCTGTCCCTTACTCTTCTGCTTAGTCTGCCTACAAGATACAAATTATTTTGTTCAACATGCAAATGTGCATGCTTTGTGCTTACATAAAAGAGGGGGGTGTAAGGGGTATTGGAAACCACAAAACCGCACACAAAAATCGACAAAACCCACACAATCGCACCAAAATTTGCTAAAAACCGCAACCGCAAGATTTGCGACACCGCAAAACCGCAGTTATGAATGAAAACAAACCGTAAAACCGTACCAAAAATAACGCAAAACCTCATCACCACAAACCCTTATGCCCCCCATAAAAGATACACCTCAACCAATCAACCAATTTGCTTTTTTACTCTGACAAAGGACTAAAACTTGAAATGTCAGTAAAGTTAGATTAACATATTTTACAGTTTCCAGTGTTACAAATTTCATTCTGTTACCTATCGTTTATATCAAACACCAACACAGCCTATATTTGTTTACTCACTAGTTTCCATTTATCATTGAGGAGCATTTTTAAGCGAACTGCCTTTTACAGTTTCAAAATTCAGATTTAAAATATGAAATTGTCTTACATAATCTCTGGTGATGGACAATCTGACATTTCCAGAAAATCAAAGGCTATTACAATAGCAATAAAGAGCAAAGACCGTGTAGGAAAACACCGCCTTGTGTTCGTCTTGGTCGCCATGTTCTCAAATCATGCGTGGGACTAGGTTCTAGATTTTCGAGCCCCAGGGTTTTTTATTTTTCGAGAGAGAAATGTAGAGCTCATCTGTACAAGATATTTTTATCATGTTGCTAAAAAAATGAAATTCTAACCTTGAAACTCACTATTATAATCACGCTTGAACATTAATGCTGACTTTTGAAATACTGTTAACTGTAATTCACTACAATTTAATCATGATTTAAACAACGTAATCTGGAATATAATGAACTACCATTATCCCTATTGTTCTCAGATAAGTTATTTCCAGTAGAAGATCAACATTAATTGAAATAGGGTTTTCCGATTTACCGGCACAAGGTCAGATTTGGCACTAATAGTGCCAGATGATAGTACCAGTATCATTATTTCTGCAATATTATTCTTATTTTTTATTCTTACTCAAAATTGATGTAATATTTTGAACACATGCAACTCCTAGAAATTCTAATAACGGTAAACATGTATGCTAATTAGTATCTGGTACTATTAGTACCAAAGTCGCTAAATCAGAAAACCCTAATAGGAATATACAGATAACCTTGTTTTCTTGCCCTTGCCATCTACTGTGGTTCCACTGGACATACCACTGCAGTAATCTCTGTATCCCAAGCATACTTGTGTGTACTAATATCAATGTAACACTGTTTCCTTTTAGCATCATCTGGATGCTTTATATGACAATCTTCTGACACAGAATTTACTCAGAATTATTGAGCCGTTCAGCAGAGTTGAGGTAGGAACTGATGCAATATAGAACACTTTATATTTTTATTGACCTAGAGATGTTGACAACAAAGCATCGTCTTGTTATCTTTGCTTTTTGTAATAGAACATGATTTGTTTATTTAAAAAAATGGAATGAATCGACATGTCACTGGCTCTGATAGACCTATTCCGCTAAATACATTGTATGTTTCCACACAATTCAAATCTTTTGGGAATAAGATTATTTGTCCTTTGCATTTAAATATAACATGGAAAATGTTTGGAACAAACGTTTTTATTCCCAGAGGTTTTGAATTGGGTGGAAACGCACATAGCAACTTGTTAGCCTATTAGGTCTATTGTATAATCAGAAAGAGTTATATTATGCCAAGCACAATTTTAAATTCTCTGTATAAGCTTGCACATGTACCGTAAACCGGATCTCAAATCAATTCAAAGTTCCTCTGCTACAGCCATGTATTGTTCAATCCCTTGAACTGGGCAGATAATTGATTGGGGGTTTCGTTTAATGCCAAACACGTTGGAGCTACCATCTCGTTTCATTTTCCCCCATACATGATTGAACAAAAATCCATCGTTATTTGGAAAGCGTAAGATCTCTGGGACCCTCTGGCCAGTCTCCACTGAAGAATACCACTTTGAAATAAGCCTGGTCTCTAGCCAGAATAAAAGGTTGAGTACCTGCCAGCTGCGATGAATCGAATTTCTTTTCAGTATGAGCGGCAAACTTGGCTAATCTTCGGTTGCACTCTTGCCTTCAATTGCTCCATTAGTCACAAGGCGAAGGTAATCGTTGACTGATTTATCTGACGCTGGATTACCCAACCCTAATCTACGGTCCCATATGCATCTCGACCGAGGGCATGGAAAATGGCTCTTAATTTTCTAATATGGGAGTCTAAAGTCTTATTGGACAGTCTCAGAGGGCAACCACATAAGTACATGTACTTAGCTCAACCAATTTATTTCTCAGATTGAACATGTTGCCAAGCTTATCAGTCTACAACAGGTGAGTAGTAATAAGTACATATCTGTGAAGAAAGTGAAAACCTTTTCACAGTAATTAACAGACAATTGATCATTTCTTCTAGAATGTTGTAGAAAAGAAACTGTCTCAAATGATTTTAGACAAGAAGCTCCACGGTATGTACAATTGTATAACATGATTAACGGTAATATAGTGTTGGACGGTATTGTTATACAAAATTTGGGAAACTGTTTTCATTGTGGAAACAATTCAAGCATGTTGTTAACTAATAGCATATTCTTGATGGTTGCTATTGGTTATGCTGTTGTTTGGCTTGCTTCTGTTGGTGTTGTTCATAGTGATGATGACGATGATTATGGTTAGTGATGATGATGTTGACTAGCGTAATTGTTTCTGTGCCGTACCGTAGTCACTTACAAAAACTTTTGATGAATTTTTGACATTATTTTGACATTTTTCCATCTCAATGGACCAATCAGGTACAAATTTATATCGACAGGCGAAGTTTATATCAAGAGGCGGAGATTTTAGAAACTTTGATGTCTGTAATTGGTCCAATTGAAATGAAAAAATGTCAAAATAATGTCAAAAATTCATCAAAAGTTTTTGTAAGTGACTACAGTACGGCGAGTCGTACTGCAAGATACGATGATGAATAGAATGAAGATGTTAATGAGTATTATGGTGATCATGCATGATTATGGTGATGTGGCTGATGATAAATATAATGATGGTGTTGTTAATGAGTATTATGGTGATCATGCATGATTATGGTGATGTGGCTGATGATAAATAAAATGATGGTATTGTTGATGAGTATTATGGTGGTAATGCATGATTATGGTGATGTGGCTGATGATAAATATAATGATAGTGTTGTTGATGAGTATTATGGTGATCATGCATGATTATGGTGATGTGGCTGATGATAAATATAATGATGGTGTTGTAAATGAGTATTATGGTGATCATGTATGATTATGGTGATGTGGCTGATGATAAATATAATGATAGTGTTGTTGATGAGTATTATGGTGATCATGCATGATTATGGTGATGTGGCTGATGATAAATATAATGATGGTATTGTTGATGAGTATTATGGTGATCATGTATGATTATGGTGATGTGGCTGATGATAAATAAAATGATAGTGTTGTTGATGAGTATTATGGTGATCATGCATGATTATGGTGATGTGGCTGATGATAAATAAAATGATGGTGTTGTTGATGAGTATTATGGTGGTAATGCATGATTATGGTGATGTGGCTGATGATAAATATAATGATGGTGTTGTTGATGAGTATTATGGTGATCATGCATGATTATGGTGATGTGGCTGATGATAAATATAATGATAGTGTTGTTGATGAGTATTATGGTGATCATGCATGATTATGGTGATGTGGCTGATGATAAATATAATGATGGTGTTGTTGATGAGTATTATGGTGATCATGCATGATTATGGTGATGTGGCTGATGATAAATATAATGATGGTATTGTTGATGAGTATTATGGTGATCATGTATGATTATGGTGATGTGGCTGATGATAAATATAATGATAGTGTTGTTGATGAGTATTATGGTGATCATGCATGATTATGGTGATGTGGCTGATGATAAATATAATGATAGTGTTGTTGATGAGTATTATGGTGATCATGCATGATTATGGTGATGTGGCTGATGATAAATATAAAGATGGTGTTTTTGATGAGTATTATGGTGGTAATGCATGATTATGGTGATGTGGCTGATGATAAATATAAAGATGGTGTTTTTGATGAGTATTATGGTGATCATGCATGATTATGGTGATGTGGCTGATGATAAATATAATGATAGTGTTGTTGATGAGTATTATGGTGGTAATGCATGATTATGGTGATGTGGCTGATGATAAATATAATGATAGTGTTGTTGATGAGTATTATGGTGATCATGCATGATTATGGTGATGTGGCTGATGATAAATATAATGATAGTGTTGTTGATGAGTATTATGGTGATCATGTATGATTATGGTGATGTGGCTGATGATAAATATAATGATAGTGTTGTTGATGAGTATTATGGTGATCATGTATGATTATGGTGATGTGGCTGATGATAAATATAATGATGGTATTGTTGATGAGTATTATGGTGATCATGCATGATTATGGTGATGTGGCTGATGATAAATATAATGATAGTGTTGTTGATGAGTATTATGGTGGTAATGCATGATTATGGTGATGTGGCTGATGATAAATATAATGATAGTGTTGTTGATGAGTATTATGGTGATCATGTATGATTATGGTGATGTGGCTGATGATAAATATAATGATGGTATTGTTGATGAGTATTATGGTGATCATGCATGATTATGGTGATGTGGCTGATGATAAATATAATGATAGTGTTGTTGATGAGTATTATGGTGGTAATGCATGATTATGGTGATGTGGCTGATGATAAATATAATGATAGTGTTGTTGATGAGTATTATGGTGATCATGCATGATTATGGTGATGTGGCTGATGATAAATATAATGATAGTGTTGTTGATGAGTATTATGGTGGTAATGCATGATTATGGTGATGTGGCTGATGATAAATAAAATGATGGTATTGTTGATGAGTATTATGGTGATCATGCATGATTATGGTGATGTGGCTGATGATAAATATAATGATAGTGTTGTTGATGAGTATTATGGTGATCATGTATGATTATGGTGATGTGGCTGATGATAAATATAATGATAGTGTTGTTGATGAGTATTATGGTGGTAATGCATGATTATGGTGATGTGGCTGATGATAAATATAATGATGGTATTGTTGATGAGTATTATGGTGGTAATGCATGATTATGGTGATGTGGCTGATGATAAATATAATGATAGTGTTGTTGATGAGTATTATGGTGATCATGCATGATTATGGTGATGTGGCTGATGATAAATATAAAGATGGTGTTTTTGATGAGTATTATGGTGGTAATGCATGATTATGGTGATGTGGCTGATGATAAATATAAAGATGGTGTTTTTGATGAGTATTATGGTGATCATGCATGATTATGGTGATGTGGCTGATGATAAATATAATGATAGTGTTGTTGATGAGTATTATGGCGGTAATGATCATGATCATGCATGCATGATTGTGGTGACACTTTCGATGATGGTAATAAGCTGATGCTGTTGATGAAGTTGTTTTGGTGATCATGGTTTTGGTACTGAAGCTGATGATCAAATGTACTGATAATACTAAAGTTAATGATAGAACGGCATACCATTTGATATTCAGTATCAATACTGAAGTTGATGATCAAATGTACTGATAATGCTAAAGTTAAAGATAGAACGGCATACCATTTGATATTCAGTATCAATACTGAAGCTGATGATCAAATGTACTGATAATACTAAAGTTGATGATAGAACAGCATACCATTTGAGACTATTCAAATTATATCACGTTCTCTTCTTTATTGATAATTTTCTTTAATCATAAGATAACAAATATATGCACACTATTTGGGTCACGTGGATGGGCTTAGTAACCCTAATAAAACACTCGTTCTCGTAATATTACTTCTAAACTTCATTTCATGGATAATAATAATAATAATAATAATAATAAATTTCTTTATGGAACGCATTATACAAAGTCTCAATGCGTTTTACAAAAATTATATAAAACTAGGAAAATATACTGGAAAATTACATTAAAATATCAATTTACAGATATATTTACTGAATATATTATATTGTGTTGTGTTTTTGCAGGTATTCTTGATCAAGGTTCCGGTGTTCTGGTAGTTTTCGACGATGCTTCTCCAGACAAGACCTACGAACACACGTTGGATCTAGTTCAACAGATGGGAATTGTTGTCGATGCTTTATACAACAAGGCAAAGAAATTGTCGTAAATCTATGTAAACTTAGTCTATAGTTCAACATCTTTCATGAGGGGTGTAAAAACAACCTCAAGAAAGCATAACAAGACAGAAAATCCATAACACTGCATCAACCTTAGTTTTTATTTCTACGAAAATCAGTGATACCCCTAGAGGGGTCTACGGGGGTAAATCTATCAACTCAAAAGTATCGGGTATGCTAGTCTGGAATTTTCAAAAACATTCCTAAAATATACCAAACCTCCTGGGCGTGGCAAGGACGGTTTTTAAAGCTCTAAAGCCTGGTTCACACGAGTTTCATAATCATAAACATGAAAACAAACGATTTATTATCACCTGGGGAATTAGAAAACAAAGACCAAAGTGTTTCCTTTTCTAATTTCTTTTAATAATGAAAATTAAAGGAATTATTAAGTCACGACTATGATTCCTTTAATTTCTTTTGTTTTGCTTCCAGCTGAGTTGATCGTCTTCCCCGAAAGGAATTATGGGTTTCTTGTTTTCGTTAGCAATTTTTGAGCATTTTCCGAGTATACAATGTAGAGTTTTCTTGTCGATTGAAATATAATCCCACCATGAGTTTGACTAGAGTTTATAATTAATTTAAAGAAGAAAGAACTCATATCTCATAAATTCTCTTGGTAGAATAATGGGAAATGCTAATCAAAATACGAAGTTGAATCCTCAATTCTGATTGGTTGACCTTGTGTTTGTTCTGAAGGTCAACTCAGCCGGTTATGATTACGAATATGACGTAGTGCATGCTTAAGAGAATGCACGCAAAATCCAAAATGAAAAGGCGATGGTGTTTACTTTTTCGATACCCTAAAAGATTTCAAAATATGTGGAAATTATATATTCTTGATACTCTTACAGATACCAAGTCGCTGATTTTTACCCGTAAGAGATTTAAGAAATAAAATACGTCTTCTGTGTTTTCACGCGCTAATGAAAACCGAGATGCGTTTGGGAGAATTCGAGAGCAGATCGGTCCAAACACGAGACGAAGTCGAGTGTTTGGACCTGCTCGAGAATTCTCCCAAACGTATCGAGGTTTTCATAAGCCAGTGAAAAAACAGAAGACGTGTTTCATTTCTTTTATAAAATAACAATCGCGCGAAAAGACGAAAAAAATGCCCTTTTATTCGTTTGACGATGTCATTTCTCCCTACGTTGCTTTTTCTCGAAACTGACCAATAAGCGCGCGCGAAAGATCAAAACAACGGATAAACTGACCGTTGAATGAGCGCGCGCGCTAGAAAATGGCGTGAGTGTGTTTCATGCTCTCATGAAACACGGTTGTTTGACCAATCAACGCGCGCGTACTATCCCAATTATTTTATAAACGACTAGCATACTAGTACATAGTACGTACATACTTTTACCCACGAGTGCTCCAAGGAGAATACCTGAAAAACTGATTTTTGCAATTGTTGTTGCTAGATTCAGATATCTTGATGTTTGAGCTTAAATGTATATTTATAGATTCCCATGTAAGATAAGAATGTTGTTCTATCCTGCTAAAAAGAATTTATGTAAATGGTCGTTTTCTTTTTCTCTGAATGAATCAATGATGCTCTTTGCTTGACTTACTTTGTCATTTGTATTATCTATGTTGACTTTATGATGTTTTGTGATTGTTGCTACGTTCTACTAGTAAATAAGGAGATAGATTACGAAAGACGTTCATTGATAGTTTTTCTCATTACAACGTGGAAAAAAATGCATGTATACACCTAATTCAAAAAGGGTTGACGGGGCGAACAGTGATTGGCGGTTACTCGACCGAAAGGGACTGTGGGTAATATCAATTTCTTATTACATTCCAAATTACCCAAACACCGTTCAGCGATGACCTTGGATGGGTGTCTCGAAGGTTTCGCTGAACGGTGGAGGCATTGTTTGGGTAATTTAGAAACGAATAAGAAAGAATTCGTATTACCAATAGTTCCTTTCGGTCGTGCAATCGCCAATTGCCGTTCGCCCCGACAACCTTTTTGAATTAGGTGTATTTGCTAAAGCGTGACATTCAAATAAAAATTGAATGGAATTAAGGGAGTTCCGGATTCTCGGATTTTTCAATGAATTGTGCCGGTATAAATCGTGTCATTTATAGATCATGGTTTAAAGTAAAAACTCGTGGAAAAAAAATGGGGGTCACCGTATTGGTTATGGAGTCACAAGATGTAGTTTGCTCACAAAGTGCATACTCAAAGAAGTCTAGAGGATGCGAACGTATTCTGCTAGGAAAAGCATTAGATTATATTTAAAACAATTTAATCAACCAATGCGGTCGTTTGCATGACTAAATGAACATACAGTCATTTGAAAAAACGTTGCCGCCGACTGTCTTCGCGACTACGCGACTAGACCTAAAAGGAGTATGGGTAGAAATCACAAGCAGTTAGCTGCATATATTATCAACATCTTGAGCTCTCAGTGTCTTGTTTCTATTAGATTTACGCTGGCGATTGATTTGGATGACACAAATCCTCTGCATGAAAACTGAAGAAGTAGCTATTTACTAGTCGATATCTCCACGCTCTATACAACGGTTTATTTCTTTGCACAGAACGCGAAGGCACATATTCATTCATGTACTCTCTACACACTTCAGCATATTCTCAGTTAGTGCGTGCTAACAATTTATTGCTTCAGTGATTTTTTACCATACTCCCGCTTGGGCTAGTCGCGTAGTCGCGGAGCCGGTCGGCGACAATGTTTTTTGAAATGACTGTATACCGCCAAGAAAAATACATGTGATAGTTTGATTACATCAATCACCATCTTTAGCATAGCCTGCGTGTCCGGCTCTTGTGGAAAAACGTTGGTTTTCGACTATCTTTCCCAAACCGGATTAGACATAACAAACAAGACAAATGCAGTAATGGTTTCGTAAATGTTGGTTTATTCAATTTCTTAAGATATGATAACCAGTTTATAATTTAATTCATGAAATTATGAAGTAATACGATGGACCATGTTCACCCCGGCGCCACCAACACCAACCCAACACTGGTCTGATACACCATGTTTGTCGAACGTATCCTCGGCGTTAGGCCCGCTCCAGCATTCTCCGTAGAATTGAATGGCAAAGTAGGTATATCTGGTTAATTTAAAAAAAACACACATTTTAGTCACGTGGTTCATAAGTATCAAAAGACGTAAGGACGCAAAGGTTCACGATCAGCCCATAACCGGATCCCCATAACCAGATCAGTATGGTTGCACCCCGCCCATGATTCCCGGACAACAAAATTACTGCGGTTTTCGACTTTCTGCGAACTCGGACATTTCAACGGCTCGTTGTGAAATACGTTTTTAGCTGCCGTCAATCAAGGATTTAAAAGGTACCGACTAATTAGTTTTGATTGACGGAAGCTAAAAACGTGTTTCACAATATGCCGTGGGAATGTCTGAGTTCGCAGAAAGTGGAAAACCGCAGTAAGACAAAAAAAAAACTTGCTGATTGACTGGGAAATACATATCATACGAGCTAGCTCTTAAAGATGAATAACAATGATTATCATATGACCGTATTTCCCCGCTCGCGCGCCCCTAATAAAAACAATGCAGACAAGTCACGTGATTGGGGCCGTATGTGTTTCGTTGAGCGGGCCGTAAAAAGCCGTATCGGCTTTTGTAAACAATTTATCAGAAACCCACACACACTAATGAAACATACCATAAATGAACATACTAAAGCAGTTGATATATAACGTACCCCTTTTCCTTCGCTAGCTTGGCACATTTATCCACCACAGACGTTTTAAGATCATGCCAGTCAATCTCTGGTCTTAGGTCTTTAACTAGTGCTCCAACTGCTCTATCGTTGGAATTGTCATTGAAACAGCCGACATCCTTGTAAGATACTAAAAGGGAAAAGTTACAGTTATTTTATGCACAAAAATGCTTACTAATTCTGATGACTAGCAGTCATTCTTAAAGATTCGTTAAGGGACACAACGAAAGCTTTATTTGAAAATAAAAACTCCAAAATATTTATGGCAATTCGTACAGTCAATTATTGATAAAGACAAGCTTCAGAAGCTGCCATATAAATTGGTAGTATAGGTGAATCTTATTGCGTTGATTTGTGCCTCTGAAGACATGAAGAGAGTCTAATTATCTTTGGTAATATTAGTTGGCATGATCCCAGTATTTTATCTCATAGGGACTACTTCATTTATTTATTTATTTATTTAAAAACGACCCCCTTATCTCCACAACAATAGCGCATTGGCTATAAAAAAATATTATTTTGTCATAATCATGCTAGCACTGTTGTAAGGTGGATAGAGAATCCTGCTATGCACAAGCTAACGTTGAAACTAAATTAAACTCGGCCTTGGATTGATATTCATAATACTTTGCGCATTTGATTATACACATAAATAATTGCGTTATATATAAGTAATCAAGATTATTATTATTAGTATTAAAGTTTCTGTCAAAGATGGTGATTGTTGGACGTGTTGAACTTGCTGACTTACCTCCTTCAGGTTTAGCAGGTTCTGTTAGAAAAAGAAACAACGAAAAATAAGTAAATGTTTAGTATACCGAACAACCAACATATATTGTTCTCGTTAATCGAGGGGAGGGTTTATATATATATTTTTAATATTTTCCCTCTTAATGGCAGATTAATCAGTTGTTTATAAAACTAATCTTACCAGATTCACAGTGTTTTCCAGTGTATTCATCCAAACATTGACATTTGTAGCCTCCTGGACTGTTAGTGCACTTGCCTCCATTTTGACATGGATTGATCATGCACTCATTGATGTCTGAAGATTTAATGATTGTTCACTTTATTATCACTCAATCACGTGTCAATATTATAGTTATAGCCAGTCAAAAGTGTCCTACTAATTGGGAAGATTCAGATCCACACTCACTAGCCCTACATTAGAACGATTTCACATAAGCGTTTTTAACATGCAAATATGTTTTGTCGAGTACTTAACATGCAAATTAGTTGTCACCTCGACAACTGAGGCAAGCGTACGTGGGCAGCTTCACGGCTCATTCACTGGGGTATGATTCTCGCTTTTAAAAAAAAAAAAGTTGAGCAGAAATTGTCAAAATATGTCAACTATCTTTTAGTGCGAAATTACGTAGCCGCTAAACAGCCATGAAACTGCCGCCATGCGTATGCCTTGATTAGCAAGGTGACAACTCATCTAAGGTGAAAACTCATTTGCATATTAAATACTCGACAAAACATATTTGCATGTTAAAAACGCGTATGTGAAATCGTTATATTAAGTTTTAGCACACATGTTCACATGTTTTATTAAATATGTAACTCAAAAAAAACCTCAGTAGTACAGCACTTGTCGAAATCTGCGTTTTGGTTGGTCCCCTAATGCAGTACAGCTATTGTTTGGTTAGGTTTTTGTTTCGAAAGAATCTATTGTTTTTTAAACCAATCCTAAACTTGCCCTAAAATCTTGAATATTTTGAATGAATAAATAATGATAAATCATTAAGTCTATGAAAATAACATTTACCACTGCAATGGCTTAGAGTCTTTTAAAATCGAAGTACTTATAATGATATGAAATATCTTACCTTGGTCGCAGTTCTTTCCTTGGTACCCTGATGCACATTGACAGCTGTATCCGCCATTGCTGTTGGTGCACTTTCCGCCATTTTGACAGGGAGATTTCAGACACTCATCAACATCTAGAAAAACAATTTCGACATATAAATATAGATATATTCAGTGCTATGAGAAACGAATATTTAATAATACAAGTGAAATTTGGAACAGCGGAGCTTTGTTTTTAGCTGAACAAGATTAACGGCATATAGTAAATACCGTTTTCGCAATTATCCCCAGTAAACCCAGATGCACATTGACAACTATATCCGCCATTGCTGTTGGTGCACTTTCCGCCATTTTGACAGGGAGATTTCAGACACTCATCAACATCTAGAAAAACAATTTCGACATATAAATATAGATATATTCAGTGCTATGAGAAACGAATATTTAATAATATAAGTGAAATTTGGAACAGCGGAGCTTTGTTTTTAGCTGAACAAGATTAACGGCATATAGTAAATACCGTTTTCGCAATTATCCCCAGTAAACCCAGATGCACATTGACAACTATATCCGCCATTGCTGTTGGTGCACTTTCCGCCATTTTGACAGGGAGATTTCAGACACTCATCAACATCTAGAAAAACAATTTCGACATATAAATATAGATATATTCAGTGCTATGAGAAACGAATATTTAATAATATAAGTGAAATTTGGAACAGCGGAGCTTTGTTTTTAGCTGAACAAGATTAACGGCATATAGTAAATACCGTTTTCGCAATTATCCCCAGTAAACCCAGATGCACATTGACAACTATATCCGCCATTGCTGTTGGTGCACTTTCCGCCATTTTGACAGGGAGATTTCAGACACTCATCAACATCTAGAAAAACAATTTCGACATATAAATATAGATATATTCAGTGCTATGAGAAACGAATATTTAATAATACAAGTGAAATTTGGAACAGCGGAGCTTTGTTTTTAGCTGAACAAGATTAACGGCATATAGTAAATACCGTTTTCGCAATTATCCCCAGTAAACCCAGATGCACATTGACAACTATATCCGCCATTGCTGTTGGTGCACTTTCCGCCATTTTGACAGGGAGATTTCAGACACTCATCAACATCTAGAAAAACAATTTCGACATATAAATATAGATATATTCAGTGCTATGAGAAACGAATATTTAATAATATAAGTGAAATTTGGAACAGCGGAGCTTTGTTTTTAGCTGAACAAGATTAACGGCATATAGTAAATACCGTTTTCGCAATTATCCCCAGTAAACCCAGATGCACATTGACAACTATATCCGCCATTGCTGTTGGTGCACTTTCCGCCATTTTGACAGGGAGATTTCAGACACTCATCAACATCTAGAAAAACAATTTCGACATATAAATATAGATATATTCAGTGCTATGAGAAACGAATATTTAATAATACAAGTGAAATTTGGAACAGCGGAGCTTTGTTTTTAGCAAAAAACACAAATGAATTACCTTGTTCGCAGTGTTTTCCAGTGAATCCAGATCGACATTGACAACTGTATGCACCGTTGCTATTCACGCACTTTCCGCCATTTTTACATGGGTTCTTCAAGCACTCGTTCACATCTAGAATTATGTTTTTCTATATTAATTATTTGAGAGCAAAACATATTGAAGAAAAAAACACAAATGAATTACCTTGTTCGCAGTGTTTTCCAGTGAATCCAGATCGACATTGACAACTGTATGCACCGTTGCTATTCACGCACTTTCCGCCATTTTTACATGGGTTCTTCAAACACTCGTTCACATCTGGAATTATGTTTTTCTATTAATCATTTGGCAACAAAACATATTGAAGAAAAAACACAAATGAATTACCTTGTTCGCAGTGTTTACCAGTGAATCCAGATCGACATTGACAACTGTATGCACCGTTGCTATTAACGCACTTTCCGCCATTTCGACATGGGTTCTTCAAACACTCGTTCACATCTGGAATTATGTTTTTCTATTAATCATTTGACAACAAAACATATCAAAGAAAAAACACAAATGAATTACCTTGTTCGCAGTGTTTACCAGTGAATCCAGATCGACATTGACAACTGTATGCACCATTGCTATTAACGCACTTTCCGCCGTTTTTACATGGGTTCTTCAAACACTCGTTCACATCTACATATATATACACAAAAATCAATAACATAACTATCACATGCCATTCCTTTTGATAACATGTTTATGACCTAACCTTGTTCACAGTTGTTTCCTGCAAATCCAGATGCGCACTGGCAAACATAGCCACTGTTGTTGTTCACACATTTACCGCCATTTTTGCAAGGGTTCTTGGCACAATGGTTGACTAATGATTAAAAGAGAAAATGTATGTTAATGAACAATCGTGAAGTTTTCCAATATTGATTCACAAGATAAAATACGTTTATTTCTTATATTTATTGATCCCATTTTTAAAGGAAACAATTCTTACCTGGTCCGGGTCCATTTCCACAGTAACGAAGATGACAATGTGGTGTCCTAGAGAGTTTGTACACGTAGAAGCTGCCGCAGTTTCGTACACGGATGTTGTTACTCCAATTACAGCAGTTGTTGCTCCAGTGGTAGCATACTTTACTGGTAACAACCTGGTACTTTATAGTAGGATGAGCTCCACTTAACCATCCAGGGGCATGGGTTCCACAGTGGTTCTTAGCAACACATTTGGTTGGCATAGCTGAGCCTGCAGCACCCGTGAAGCGGTACCACTTATCTGGTAAGCTGCTTTGGTCACACTTGAGGTTTTTCATTGGGCTACCTTTTGCACGATCGCCATCGCTCAAGGTTGTGTAACTTTTGCATTCTTTACAAAAACAATACATGATAATTGTGCTCAGAATTATATAGTATAATATATTTAATACTACCATTGTTATTTAAACATGTTTCGAGTATAGGTATAAAAGTGTACAAGTATTAATAAGTCTTTGTATAGGATATGTTTGCTGATTTGTTTACAAACCACACCATATAATAAGCAAGATAATATTTCTACTTACCAGCTGGAACTAAAACTGAAAAGAAAACGAATAGATTTGATTAATATTACCATTTGATGGCCATAACAAATTGTTGCAGTGGTAGATTATCTAACAAATATTTTTTTTAAAAATAAACAGATATATAGACCGAATAGGGATATGTCGACCTCGTAATGTGATTGACTGGCTAGCCTCGTACTTACGCTGGAACAGACTATGATTGGGTTTTTAGATGTATAAGAGGCTAGCCAGTCAATTGCAATACCAAATAAAATTGGTCGCCAATGTTTAGATTTGGTGTATATATCCAGTCAATAAAGGTGTTTATGGCCAGGATTAGTTACACCCTTAGTGTTTTTGTTTTACGTACTAAAACACATACTGAAAAATGTTAGTGTAAAGAGGTGACGTTGATCAAACGGACTCACGACTATTTCCGCAATAACACATAACTTTAGGACAATAACTTCTAAAACATAATGTTTTAAAATGTTTTACCACTTTAGATATGGTATTGATCAAAAGATTGGACTGTTTACTATGAACGATTGAAACACGTCCAAACTGACCTTGATCACAGTTAATTCCTGCAAATCCAGATGCGCACTGGCAAACATAGCCACTGTTGTTGTTCACACATTTACCGCCATTTTTGCAAGGTTTCTTGGCACAATGGTCGACTAATAATTACAAGAGAAAATGACGAAAATATATGTTAATGAACAATCGTGAAGTTTTCCAATATTGATTCACAAGGTAAAATACGTTTATTTCTTATATTTATTGATCCCCTTTTTAAAGGAAACAATTCTTACCTGGTCCGGGTCCATTTCCACAGTAACGAAGATGACAATGGGGTGTCCTAGCGAGTTTGTACACGTAGAAGCTACCGCAGTTTCGTACACGGATGTTGTTACTCCAATTACAGCAGTTGTTGCTCCAGTGGTAGCATACTTTACTGGTAACAACCTGGTACTTTATAGTAGGATGAGCTCCACTTAACCATCCAGGGGCATGGGTTCCACAGTGGTTCTTAGCAACACATTTGGTTGGCATAGCGGTGCCTGCAGCACCCGTGAAGCGGTACCACTTATCTGGTAAGCTGCTTTGGTCACACTTGAGTTTTTTCATTGGGCTACCTTTTGCACGATCACCATCGCTCAAGGTTGTGTAACTTTTGCATTCTTTACAAAATCAATACATGATAATTGTGCTCAGAATTATAAAGTATAATACAGTAAAAACCCGCATATCACAACCAGTGGATTAAGAACCACTATGCTAAAATGTGCATCAGTTAAGCACCTGCTAAAAAAGAATCACTTTAGCCTAAGAAATTAGACTGGGTCTTATATAAAAGTTTTCAAGATGTATTTCGTCATTTAAAAAATATAAGTTGCGTTTGAATGACCAAATTTAATTAATGCAAGAAAAAGGTTTTACAAATGTATTATCAGTTAGTTCTAAATGAGAATACATTCGTCATTCAGATGCTTCTACATAACAATTTATATTATGTAATAAAAACACCATATAAGGGAAATTGTTCTTGCTTTGTAAATAAGAACCACCTTAGCCTAATTTCTCACTAAATACCAATTATATAAGAACCACTTTAGCCTAACCTCGAAAAATAGTAGTTGTTATATGCGGGTTTTTACTGTATTAATACTACCATTGTTACATATCAAAAATACCGTATGCAATCTTGAAAACAATGCCATTACCATATAATTATGGTATTGTAGGTGAGAAGTAACAAAAGACTTGGATAAGCGCGCGAGATGTTTTTCTATTTTTAACAGTTTGAGATTGTAACAGAACAATATCTAGTATTTAAATATGTTTCGAGTATAGGTATAAAAGTGTACAAGTATTAATAAGTCTTTGTATAGGATATGTTTAATGATTTGTTCATGCACAAACCACACCATATAATAAGCAAGATAATATTTCTACTTACCAGCTGGAACTAAAACTGAAAAGAAAACGAATAGATTTGATTAATATTACCATTTGATGGCCATAACAAATTGTTGCAGTGGTAGATTATCTAACAAATATTATTTTTAAAAGAAACAGATATATAGACCGAATAGGGATATGTCGACCTCGTAATGTGATTGACTGGCTAGCCTCGTACTCACGCTGGAACAGACTATGATAGGGTTTCTAGATGTATGAGAGGCTAGCCAGTCAATTGCAATACCAAATAAAATTGGTCGCCAATGTTTAGATTTGGTGTATATATCCAGTCAATAAATGTGTTTATGGCCAGGATTAGTTACATCCGTATTGGTTCTTTTACGTACTAAAACACATACTGAAAAATGTTAGTGTAAAGAGGTGACGTTGATCAAACGGACTAACGACTATTTCCGCAATAACACATAACTTTAGGACAATAACTTCTCAAACATAATGTTTTAAAATGTTTTACCACTTTAGATATGGTATTGATCAAAAGATTGGAGTGTTTACTATGAACGATTGAAAAACGTCCAAACTGACCTTGATCACAGTTGTTTCCTGCAAATCCAGATGCGCACTGGCAAACATAGCCACTGTTGTTGTTCACACATTTACCGCCATTTTTGCAAGGTTTCTTGGCACAATGGTCGACTAATGAATACAAAAGAAAATGACTAAAATGTATGTTAATGAACAATCGTGAAGTTTTCCAATATTGATTCACAAAAAATAAAATACGTTTATTTCTTATATTTATTGATCCCATTTTTAAAGGAAACAATTCTTACCTGGTCCGGGTCCATTTCCACAGTAACGAAGATGACAATGTGGTGTCCTAGCGAGTTTGTACACGTAGAAGCTACCGCAGTTTCGTACACGGATGTTGTTACTCCAATTACAGCAGTTGTTGCTCCAGTGGTAGCATACTTTACTGGTAACAACCTGGTACTTTATAGTAGGATGAGCTCCACTTAACCATCCAGGGGCATGGGTTCCACAGTGGTTCTTAGCAACACATTTGGTTGGCATAGCTGTGCCTGCAGCACCCGTGAAGCGGTACCACTTATCTGGTAAGCTGCTTTGGTCACACTTGAGTTTTTTCATTGGGCTACCTTTTGCACGATCACCATCGCTCAAGGTTGTGTAACTTTTGCATTCTGTACAAAAACAATACATGATAATTGTGCTCAGAATTATGTAGTATAATATATTTAATACTACCATTGTTATTTAAACATGTTTCGAGTATAGGTATAAAAGTGTACAAGTATTAATAAGTCTTTGTATAGGATATGTTTACTGATTTGTTTACAAACCACACCATATAATAAGCAAGATAATATTTCTACTTACCAGCTGGAACTAAAACTGAAAAGAAAACGAATAGATTTGATTAATATTACCATTTGATGGCCATAACAAATTGTTGCAGTGGTAGATTATCTAACAAATATTTTTTTTAAAAATAAACAGATATATAGACCGAATAGGGATATGTCGACCTCGTAATGTGATTGACTGGCTAGCCTCGTACTTACGCTGGAACAGACTATGATTGGGTTTTTAGATGTATAAGAGGCTAGCCAGTCAATTGCAATACCAAATAAAATTGGTCGCCAATGTTTAGATTTGGTGTATATATCCAGTCAATAAAGGTGTTTATGGCCAGGATTAGTTACACCCTTAGTGTTTTTGTTTTACGTACTAAAACACATACTGAAAAATGTTAGTGTAAAGAGGTGACGTTGATCAAACGGACTCACGACTATTTCCGCAATAACACATAACTTTAGGACAATAACTTCTAAAACATAATGTTTTAAAATGTTTTACCACTTTAGATATGGTATTGATCAAAAGATTGGACTGTTTACTATGAACGATTGAAACACGTCCAAACTGACCTTGATCACAGTTAATTCCTGCAAATCCAGATGCGCACTGGCAAACATAGCCACTGTTGTTGTTCACACATTTACCGCCATTTTTGCAAGGTTTCTTGGCACAATGGTCGACTAATAATTACAAGAGAAAATGACGAAAATATATGTTAATGAACAATCGTGAAGTTTTCCAATATTGATTCACAAGGTAAAATACGTTTATTTCTTATATTTATTGATCCCCTTTTTAAAGGAAACAATTCTTACCTGGTCCGGGTCCATTTCCACAGTAACGAAGATGACAATGGGGTGTCCTAGCGAGTTTGTACACGTAGAAGCTACCGCAGTTTCGTACACGGATGTTGTTACTCCAATTACAGCAGTTGTTGCTCCAGTGGTAGCATACTTTACTGGTAACAACCTGGTACTTTATAGTAGGATGAGCTCCACTTAACCATCCAGGGGCATGGGTTCCACAGTGGTTCTTAGCAACACATTTGGTTGGCATAGCGGTGCCTGCAGCACCCGTGAAGCGGTACCACTTATCTGGTAAGCTGCTTTGGTCACACTTGAGTTTTTTCATTGGGCTACCTTTTGCACGATCACCATCGCTCAAGGTTGTGTAACTTTTGCATTCTTTACAAAATCAATACATGATAATTGTGCTCAGAATTATAAAGTATAATACAGTAAAAACCCGCATATCACAACCAGTGGATTAAGAACCACTATGCTAAAATGTGCATCAGTTAAGCACCTGCTAAAAAAGAATCACTTTAGCCTAAGAAATTAGACTGGGTCTTATATAAAAGTTTTCAAGATGTATTTCGTCATTTAAAAAATATAAGTTGCGTTTGAATGACCAAATTTAATTAATGCAAGAAAAAGGTTTTACAAATGTATTATCAGTTAGTTCTAAATGAGAATACATTCGTCATTCAGATGCTTCTACATAACAATTTATATTATGTAATAAAAACACCATATAAGGGAAATTGTTCTTGCTTTGTAAATAAGAACCACCTTAGCCTAATTTCTCACTAAATACCAATTATATAAGAACCACTTTAGCCTAACCTCGAAAAATAGTAGTTGTTATATGCGGGTTTTTACTGTATTAATACTACCATTGTTACATATCAAAAATACCGTATGCAATCTTGAAAACAATGCCATTACCATATAATTATGGTATTGTAGGTGAGAAGTAACAAAAGACTTGGATAAGCGCGCGAGATGTTTTTCTATTTTTAACAGTTTGAGATTGTAACAGAACAATATCTAGTATTTAAATATGTTTCGAGTATAGGTATAAAAGTGTACAAGTATTAATAAGTCTTTGTATAGGATATGTTTAATGATTTGTTCATGCACAAACCACACCATATAATAAGCAAGATAATATTTCTACTTACCAGCTGGAACTAAAACTGAAAAGAAAACGAATAGATTTGATTAATATTACCATTTGATGGCCATAACAAATTGTTGCAGTGGTAGATTATCTAACAAATATTATTTTTAAAAGAAACAGATATATAGACCGAATAGGGATATGTCGACCTCGTAATGTGATTGACTGGCTAGCCTCGTACTCACGCTGGAACAGACTATGATAGGGTTTCTAGATGTATGAGAGGCTAGCCAGTCAATTGCAATACCAAATAAAATTGGTCGCCAATGTTTAGATTTGGTGTATATATCCAGTCAATAAATGTGTTTATGGCCAGGATTAGTTACATCCGTATTGGTTCTTTTACGTACTAAAACACATACTGAAAAATGTTAGTGTAAAGAGGTGACGTTGATCAAACGGACTAACGACTATTTCCGCAATAACACATAACTTTAGGACAATAACTTCTCAAACATAATGTTTTAAAATGTTTTACCACTTTAGATATGGTATTGATCAAAAGATTGGAGTGTTTACTATGAACGATTGAAAAACGTCCAAACTGACCTTGATCACAGTTGTTTCCTGCAAATCCAGATGCGCACTGGCAAACATAGCCACTGTTGTTGTTCACACATTTACCGCCATTTTTGCAAGGTTTCTTGGCACAATGGTCGACTAATGAATACAAAAGAAAATGACTAAAATGTATGTTAATGAACAATCGTGAAGTTTTCCAATATTGATTCACAAAAAATAAAATACGTTTATTTCTTATATTTATTGATCCCATTTTTAAAGGAAACAATTCTTACCTGGTCCGGGTCCATTTCCACAGTAACGAAGATGACAATGTGGTGTCCTAGCGAGTTTGTACACGTAGAAGCTACCGCAGTTTCGTACACGGATGTTGTTACTCCAATTACAGCAGTTGTTGCTCCAGTGGTAGCATACTTTACTGGTAACAACCTGGTACTTTATAGTAGGATGAGCTCCACTTAACCATCCAGGGGCATGGGTTCCACAGTGGTTCTTAGCAACACATTTGGTTGGCATAGCGGTGCCTGCAGCACCCGTGAAGCGGTACCACTTATCTGGTAAGCTGCTTTGGTCACACTTGAGTTTTTTCATTGGGCTACCTTTTGCACGATCACCATCGCTCAAGGTTGTGTAACTTTTGCATTCTTTACAAAATCAATACATGATAATTGTGCTCAGAATTATAAAGTATAATACAGTAAAAACCCGCATATCACAACCAGTGGATTAAGAACCACTATGCTAAAATGTGCATCAGTTAAGCACCTGCTAAAAAAGAATCACTTTAGCCTAAGAAATTAGACTGGGTCTTATATAAAAGTTTTCAAGATGTATTTCGTCATTTAAAAAATATAAGTTGCGTTTGAATGACCAAATTTAATTAATGCAAGAAAAAGGTTTTACAAATGTATTATCAGTTAGTTCTAAATGAGAATACATTCGTCATTCAGATGCTTCTACATAACAATTTATATTATGTAATAAAAACACCATATAAGGGAAATTGTTCTTGCTTTGTAAATAAGAACCACCTTAGCCTAATTTCTCACTAAATACCAATTATATAAGAACCACTTTAGCCTAACCTCGAAAAATAGTAGTTGTTATATGCGGGTTTTTACTGTATTAATACTACCATTGTTACGTATCAAAAATACCGTATGCAATCTTGAAAACAATGCCATTACCATATAATTATGGTATTGTAGGTGAGAAGTAACAAAAGACTTGGATAAGCGCGCGAGATGTTTTTCTATTTTTAACAGTTTGAGATTGTAACAGAACAATATCTAGTATTTAAATATGTTTCGAGTATAGGTATAAAAGTGTACAAGTATTAATAAGTCTTTGTATAGGATATGTTTAATGATTTGTTCATGCACAAACCACACCATATAATAAGCAAGATAATATTTCTACTTACCAGCTGGAACTAAAACTGAAAAGAAAACGAATAGATTTGATTAATATTACCATTTGATGGCCATAACAAATTGTTGCAGTGGTAGATTATCTAACAAATATTTTTTTTAAAAGAAACAGATATATAGACCGAATAGGGATATGTCGACCTCGTAATGTGATTGACTGGCTAGCCTCGTACTCACGCTGGAACAGACTATGATAGAGTTTTTAGATGTATGAGAGGCTAGCCAGTCAATTGCAATACCAAATAAAATTGGTCGCCAATGTTTAGATTTGGTGTATATATCCAGTCAATAAATGTGTTTATGGCCAGGATTAGTTACATCCGTATTGGTTCTTTTACGTACTAAAACACATACTGAAAAATGTTAGTGTAAAGAGGTGACGTTGATCAAACGGACTGACGACTATTTCCGCAATAACACATAACTTTAGGACAAGAACTTCTCAAACATAATGTTTTAAAATGTTTTACCACTTTAGATATGGTATTGATCAAAAGATTGGAGTGTTTACTATGAACGATTGAAACACGTCCAAACTGACCTTGATCACAGTTGTTTCCTGCAAATCCAGATGCGCACTGGCAAACATAGCCACTGTTGTTGTTCACACATTTACCGCCATTTTTGCAAGGGTTCTTGGCACAATGGTTGACTAATGAATACAAAAGAAAATGACTAAAATGTAAGTTAATGAACAATCGTGAAGTTTTCCAATATTGATTCACAAGATAAAATACGTTTATTTCTTATATTTATTGATCCCATTTTTAAAGGAAACAATTCTTACCTGGTCCGGGTCCATTTCCACAGTAACGAAGATGACAATGGGGTGTCCTAGCGAGTTTGTACACGTAGAAGCTACCGCAGTTTCGTACACGGATGTTGTTACTCCAATTACAGCAGTTGTTGCTCCAGTGGTAGCATACTTTACTGGTAACAACCTGGTACTTTATAGTAGGATGAGCTCCACTTAACCATCCAGGGGCATGGGTTCCACAGTGGTTCTTAGCAACACAT
The DNA here is from genome assembly GCA_949775045.1 of Metridium senile. Classification (NCBI taxonomy): domain Eukaryota; kingdom Metazoa; phylum Cnidaria; class Anthozoa; order Actiniaria; family Metridiidae; genus Metridium; species Metridium senile. The sequence goes on along the minus strand of OX459096.1, from coordinate 23,763,549 downwards.
TTGGTTGGCATAGCGGTGCCTGCAGCACCCGTGAAGCGGTACCACTTATCTGGTAAGCTGCTTTGGTCACACTTGAGTTTTTTCATTGGGCTACCTTTTGCACGATCACCATCGCTCAAGGTTGTGTAACTTTTGCATTCTTTACAAAATCAATACATGATAATTGTGCTCAGAATTATAAAGTATAATACAGTAAAAACCCGCATATCACAACCAGTGGATTAAGAACCACTATGCTAAAATGTGCATCAGTTAAGCACCTGCTAAAAAAGAATCACTTTAGCCTAAGAAATTAGACTGGGTCTTATATAAAAGTTTTCAAGATGTATTTCGTCATTTAAAAAATATAAGTTGCGTTTGAATGACCAAATTTAATTAATGCAAGAAAAAGGTTTTACAAATGTATTATCAGTTAGTTCTAAATGAGAATACATTCGTCATTCAGATGCTTCTACATAACAATTTATATTATGTAATAAAAACACCATATAAGGGAAATTGTTCTTGCTTTGTAAATAAGAACCACCTTAGCCTAATTTCTCACTAAATACCAATTATATAAGAACCACTTTAGCCTAACCTCGAAAAATAGTAGTTGTTATATGCGGGTTTTTACTGTATTAATACTACCATTGTTACATATCAAAAATACCGTATGCAATCTTGAAAACAATGCCATTACCATATAATTATGGTATTGTAGGTGAGAAGTAACAAAAGACTTGGATAAGCGCGCGAGATGTTTTTCTATTTTTAACAGTTTGAGATTGTAACAGAACAATATCTAGTATTTAAATATGTTTCGAGTATAGGTATAAAAGTGTACAAGTATTAATAAGTCTTTGTATAGGATATGTTTAATGATTTGTTCATGCACAAACCACACCATATAATAAGCAAGATAATATTTCTACTTACCAGCTGGAACTAAAACTGAAAAGAAAACGAATAGATTTGATTAATATTACCATTTGATGGCCATAACAAATTGTTGCAGTGGTAGATTATCTAACAAATATTATTTTTAAAAGAAACAGATATATAGACCGAATAGGGATATGTCGACCTCGTAATGTGATTGACTGGCTAGCCTCGTACTCACGCTGGAACAGACTATGATAGGGTTTCTAGATGTATGAGAGGCTAGCCAGTCAATTGCAATACCAAATAAAATTGGTCGCCAATGTTTAGATTTGGTGTATATATCCAGTCAATAAATGTGTTTATGGCCAGGATTAGTTACATCCGTATTGGTTCTTTTACGTACTAAAACACATACTGAAAAATGTTAGTGTAAAGAGGTGACGTTGATCAAACGGACTAACGACTATTTCCGCAATAACACATAACTTTAGGACAATAACTTCTCAAACATAATGTTTTAAAATGTTTTACCACTTTAGATATGGTATTGATCAAAAGATTGGAGTGTTTACTATGAACGATTGAAAAACGTCCAAACTGACCTTGATCACAGTTGTTTCCTGCAAATCCAGATGCGCACTGGCAAACATAGCCACTGTTGTTGTTCACACATTTACCGCCATTTTTGCAAGGTTTCTTGGCACAATGGTCGACTAATGAATACAAAAGAAAATGACTAAAATGTATGTTAATGAACAATCGTGAAGTTTTCCAATATTGATTCACAAAAAATAAAATACGTTTATTTCTTATATTTATTGATCCCATTTTTAAAGGAAACAATTCTTACCTGGTCCGGGTCCATTTCCACAGTAACGAAGATGACAATGTGGTGTCCTAGCGAGTTTGTACACGTAGAAGCTACCGCAGTTTCGTACACGGATGTTGTTACTCCAATTACAGCAGTTGTTGCTCCAGTGGTAGCATACTTTACTGGTAACAACCTGGTACTTTATAGTAGGATGAGCTCCACTTAACCATCCAGGGGCATGGGTTCCACAGTGGTTCTTAGCAACACATTTGGTTGGCATAGCTGTGCCTGCAGCACCCGTGAAGCGGTACCACTTATCTGGTAAGCTGCTTTGGTCACACTTGAGTTTTTTCATTGGGCTACCTTTTGCACGATCACCATCGCTCAAGGTTGTGTAACTTTTGCATTCTGTACAAAAACAATACATGATAATTGTGCTCAGAATTATGTAGTATAATATATTTAATACTACCATTGTTATTTAAACATGTTTCGAGTATAGGTATAAAAGTGTACAAGTATTAATAAGTCTTTGTATAGGATATGTTTAATGATTTGTTTACAAACCACACCATATAATAAGCAAGATAATATTTCTACTTACCAGCTGGAACTAAAACTGAAAAGAAAACGAATAGATTTGATTAATATTACCATTTGATGGCCATAACAAATTGTTGCAGTGGTAGATTATCTAACAAATATTTTTTTTAAAAGAAACAGATATATAGACCGAATAGGGATATGTCGACCTCGTAATGTGATTGACTGGCTAGCCTCGTACTCACGCTGGAACAGACTATGATAGAGTTTTTAGATGTATGAGAGGCTAGCCAGTCAATTGCAATACCAAATAAAATTGGTCGCCAATGTTTAGATTTGGTGTATATATCCAGTCAATAAATGTGTTTATGGCCAGGATTAGTTACATCCGTATTGGTTCTTTTACGTACTAAAACACATACTGAAAAATGTTAGTGTAAAGAGGTGACGTTGATCAAACGGACTGACGACTATTTCCGCAATAACACATAACTTTAGGACAATAACTTCTCAAACATAATGTTTTAAAATGTTTTACCACTTTAGATATGGTATTGATCAAAAGATTGGAGTGTTTACTATGAACGATTGAAACACGTCCAAACTGACCTTGATCACAGTTGTTTCCTGCAAATCCAGATGCGCACTGGCAAACATAGCCACTGTTGTTGTTCACACATTTACCGCCATTTTTGCAAGGGTTCTTGGCACAATGGTTGACTAATGAATACAAAAGAAAATGACTAAAATGTAAGTTAATGAACAATCGTGAAGTTTTCCAATATTGATTCACAAGATAAAATACGTTTATTTCTTATATTTATTGATCCCATTTTTAAAGGAAACAATTCTTACCTGGTCCGGGTCCATTTCCACAGTAACGAAGATGACAATGGGGTGTCCTAGCGAGTTTGTACACGTAGAAGCTACCGCAGTTTCGTACACGGATGTTGTTACTCCAATTACAGCAGTTGTTGCTCCAGTGGTAGCATACTTTACTGGTAACAACCTGGTACTTTATAGTAGGATGAGCTCCACTTAACCATCCAGGGGCATGGGTTCCACAGTGGTTCTTAGCAACACATTTGGTTGGCATAGCTGTGCCTGCAGCACCCGTGAAGCGGTACCACTTATCTGGTAAGCTGCTTTGGTCACACTTGAGTTTTTTCATTGGGCTACCTTTTGCACGATCACCATCGCTCAAGGTTGTGTAACTTTTGCATTCTGTACAAAACCAATACATAATATTAGGAGTTAGAAAGGTGGTAGTTAATTACTGTATTTCTCGTTATATGTTATTCGATATATATCGCTCGCTCTGACGGGCTAATAAGAGTTCTCTATAACTCAACAGAGCACGGAACGTCGATTTGTTTGATTTTAACAACTGAATATTTTATAAAGGCAGCAGTACTATGTGGAGTTATAGAGCACTTGTAATTTTTAAGAAGACTTGAGAAGCTATACCTACGCGTCGTGCTTCTCTTAATGCTTCTGTCGCCTTTGTAAAATTCCCGCATGTTCTATAGTTCCTTAATATTTAAATTTCGGGGAGGTAAGTAATGTTTAAAGGCCGATAATGGGGGACTGGATTGAATTATGCAACACAAATAAAAAAAAATCAAGCGCTCGGACGCTAGCGCTTGGACGTACTTACGCTGGTATCAAGTATCTGCATGCATGTGATCAAAATCGCATGTACGGCTTCGTGCAGTATTTTAAATTTCTCGTTCATTAAACAGTCCGCGAGTGTATTTGCCGAGAAAGAACTCACTTCAATCTCAAGCCCCTAAACAGAGCACACGGCCTCGTTTTCTATTAAAGAATAATGTTAATATGGGATGACAAGTGTTGTTCCCACGCTTGACTCTTGGTATGTGCATTCTCTTTTTAAATCATCATTATGGAATCTAAAGAGGACGAAGAACTTACCGTTTGGAACGATAACAGGATTTGGAGCTAAAAGAGAGAAAAATATCGTTTAATTACACATTATACAAAAGTAATCTATAATTTTGTAATAAACTGAGAGAACTAATCAGTAAGTGGATAATACATACCTGGTGCACCATTACCACAATAACGTAGATGACAATGTGGTGTTCTAACCAGTTCGTATACGTAGAATCCTCCACAGTTGCGTACACGAATATTGTTGTTCCAATGGCAGCACTTTCCAGACCAGTGATAACATACTTTACGAGTGACAATTCCCTGGGCTTGGGTGGGATGAGATCCTTCCATCCATCCAGGGGCATGGGTTCCACAGTGGTGGATAGCTGGGCACTTGTTTGCAATAGCTCCGCCTGCCTGGCCACTGAATCGGTACCATCCTTTGGTGGGGATATCTTTCTGGTCACATTTCAACACGGCGCCTCTATTTACACTCATGGATCTATCACGTGTGTTTAACAGCTTGTAGTTGCTGCATTCTGCAAAATTAATGAAGATATTGATATTGATTTTTTAATAAAGCGAACGAAAATTAAAAATTATTTTAATTTATATGTCGCATGTTCACGAGAACTGTTGACTGGAAAAGTTTCCCCTGCATGCTTGTGATGAACAGTGAATTTCCCGCTGTTGTTATATATATTTATTGTCTTCCCTCTACACGACCAAATTACACCCTTGACAAACTTTTATCGACATATGAAAAAGCTAGTATGTCAGCTTCGTTTTGTCAAGGAGAAATTGTTCGCTGTTTTTTTCCAAATTCACAAGCAAACTTTCCTTGTCAAGAAAGCTAATGCTACATAACACACACACTTTCTGTTTGCCATTTTGATTCGATTCTCCAATTCATTGTTCCTCGCCTTGTCATTGGCTAACAGTTAAGAATAGTACGGAACTTACCATTGGCTGTCACGCAAAGTAACCTGAAAGCAAACAAGTCATATTAGTGATCTCAAGTAAGTTATGTAAGAATATCAAACATGATATAATAGATAGATTTTCTTTGAACTTCTTAGCTTTTAGGATTGGCATGACAATTTTGTACATGATTTATTCACGTAAAAATCACAAAAGACAATAAATCTCTTATAAGATGCATGCAAGACTTTGTTTGGTTTCATCAGAAACTTGCAGTTACACTCCCAGATACGGCTTTTCCCCTCTCATTTTCACACCAAGAAACAAGTATCAAGAAGTACAGAGCTCACTAAAGCTAAGAGAGTTATATTTTATGTAGCTTTACCTTGCAGTCAGCATAAATAGTAAGTACAACTTCATCTTGTGGTTTTGTTGGTGAAAATCTGAAGATAGATAAATGAATTGTTGAGTCGGTGGGGGGTCACATTATAGACCTGGTAAAGGTGTTGGACTATACTTTCCCTCTGATTTCATCAATGTCCAAACTTTACGTCAGATTATTTACAAAACCGATCCGCACTGAATAATAAAAATGGGTCGTGGCGGTGAATAGATCACCGCCTGTTACTCAGCATGATATAAATTTATTTATTAGACATTAAGGGTTGATATCCATGAGATAAATCCTTGAATAAAAACGATATCTGCCGTGAAGTGATACGATATCACTTCACAGTACACGGGTCCAATCAAATCGCACGATAGAAAATTGTTTAAACCAATCACATTACCGGTACTATTTTGTGACGTCGCGTTGCTATGCAGGACGGCTGTGCAATGAATGAAAATGGACGATTCAAAACTTAGATGTGTTCTTTTTTCTGAAGAAAATATTGCCGTTTTGGGGAGAAAAACGACAACAAAAATACGTCGAGAAAAAACAGACAGCACAGCGTTGTTTACTGAAAGCTTTCTTAAGCCACAAAAGTGACATGGAACCTGAACAACCCGCAAAAATTGGATTGTCGTTTGAAATAATTCATTTTTGGTGCAAAAAAAAAACAAGATGGTTTTATTAGCTTTATTTATATAGGCAGTATCGAGAAACTTCTGCAGAAAAATAACTATGGTTAGTCCGTTATAAACTCGGTTAAATTTCAGTTCTGTTTAGCATTTAATCTATTATTGTCTTTTTACAGTATCAGTTGATGTATTTTCGACGTAATATTTTAACTTACATTTCTCAGTGTCCCTTGTGAAATGTATTTATACAGGTCCGCATCGGCCTTTTATTCACGGCTTCATCACACGAATATAAATCCAATGTGTAATAAACAAAAGCTCTTAACATGTAATAATCTCTATTGGTACCAATGGTAGTAATTGCAAAACTATATATAAACAAATATAGAAATACATATGAAAACAAATACAGGCCACCTGAATAGCTGGGCTAATCGAGCAGATATCCTAAGTTCAAGAACGTTTTGTCGAAACACAATTTCCCGGATAGTTCTATAGATTATATCTTTCTTAAGGAGGCTCGGGTCAGTAATTTTCGCGCTCACCCAGCGACGTTTGAAAGGCCGTAGTTCCCGCGTCAGAGGGTATTTTGACAATATTTTTTAACACTTGTCTACATATAGAATAAAGTTTTTAAAAAAGTTATTTTTAATAAAATCGATAATATTTTAGCCGACAAATGATAACGCCGCCGAATTTCTATGTAGCCTATTTTTGGGAAAAATCGACCTAAATTTTTAAAACCACATAGCCTACTTTAAAGCTGTTACCTAGGTCAACAATCTGGCAAAGTTTAAAAAAAATTCATCTCACCGATTTTGAATAAAAACGGGACAATTTTTTTCAGTGCAAAAAATCATTGTTTTATAATATTTACCGATAACAACGGACTTTGAAGAGATAAATCAAAATCCTTCCAGCCAGGTATTAACAGGACATTTCTCTACATTGTCTGTGAATTTCAACAAATTTAGTCAACGGGATGTTTTTGGGGAAAGGATACAAATCGGCAAAAGTTTGTCAGTTTTTGTGCAAAACTTCTAATTTTTACCTCTGAGCACGCTAACGAAAAAATCTGAGATAACTTTTTTTTATTTTTTAGCTACCAAAAGTTCACCATATTTTCAAGTGCGCCTCTAAATTTTATAGTGATTGAAATATTTTGAGGCGGTCAAATAAAATTCTGAACGTGGGTATAAAAAAGCAAAAGCATGCAAATCATGTATAACTCGAAAATAAAAACAAACCGGCCGCTGCAAAGCGAAGGCAAATATACCCACGTTCAGAATTTTATTTGACCGCCTCAAAATATTTCAATCACTATAAAATTTAGAGGCACACTTGAAAATATGGTGAACTTTTGATAGCTAAAAAATAAAAAAAAGTTATCTCAGATTTTTTCGTTAGCGTGCTCAGAGGTAAAAATTAGAAGTTTTGCACAAAAACTGACAAACTTTTGCCGATTTGTATCCTTTCCCAAAAGAAATCCCGTGGACTAAATTAGTTGAAATTCACAGACAATATAGACAAATGTCCTGTTAATACCTGGCTGGAAGGATTTTGATTTTTCTCCTCAAAGTCTGTTGTTATCGGTAAATATTATAAAACAATGAATTTTTGCTAGGAAAAAAAATGACCCGTTTTTATTCCAAATCGGTGAGATGAATTTTTTTTAAACTTTGCCAGATTGTTGACCTAGGTAACAGCTTTAAAGTAGGCTATGTGGTTTTAAAAGTTTAGGTCGATTTTTCCCAAAAATAGGCTACATAGAAATTCGGCGGCGTTATCATTTGTCGGCTAAAATATTATCGATTTTATTAAAAATAACTTTTTTAAAAACTTTATTCTATATGTAGACATGTGTTAAAAAATCTTGTCAAAATACCTTCTGACGCGGGAACTACGGCCTTTCAAACGTCGCTGGGTGAGCGCGAAAAATACTGACCCGAGCCTCCTTAAATACATAATATTTCTCTGGAAACTATCAATCTTAAAAAGATCCCATTTTTCAATTATAAATTAATTAATTTTATACTGATTATCGTCGAATTATTCCCTTTACAGTCAGTATATGGGACATTAAAACCCCAATAATCTCTGTAAATAGGTATATGTAGTAATAAGTAAAAAGTATGTTTTCTTTTTTTCTTTTTAAGTTGTTGTATTATTTCCCATTTCTATATTAATCAAATTATATCCATATTATACACTTATTACTTTCATTTATAATTATGATTAATTTGTATTCAAACAGTTTTTCTATTGCTCTGACACTGAATTGTAAATTATACATTTGTACTTACCTTTTTTTCATTTTCTATATGTTAAATTTTATGTACTATTTATTACCATTTATTCATCACGACCTTTAAATTCTTAATTAATATTTGCAGCTACTCAGCTCGATTAGTTTTCTATTCTGAGTAGCTATTACCAAAATTTGTTTTAAATTTGTTTCCTTGTAATTTGTAATTTGTTATAATTATGGTAATAAACTTATTAAATCTTAAATCTGTTGTTAAAGTACGTATATACTACATCCGTAAACATGATTTGTGCTTGATCAACGTTTTTGAAACTGGAGAGCAACTAATTTCTGACTTAAAATGGAATTGAATGGAATCGAGTTGTTACATAGATTTAATTATGATAGTAAGGCATGTACAATTTGGTTTTTGATGGGGTAGATTTTTGAATCAATGCCCAAAAACATATCAAACAAGATGAAAAAGGTATCGCATGATCTATCAAAAAATATCTTACAAACCAAGAGTGCAAAAATGTGGAGTTAAAAAGTGGTCCCTTAATTTCAACTTTTATCATGTTTTTTTGAAAAAAAAAAAGAAACTGTACTCTGACTACTATTAAATAGTAATTTAAATTCAGGAGTAAAACAGCCTGTTTCTTCGTAGTTTTTGAAATATCAACTGAACTGCATGTGCAATTCCAAAAACTTTTAAAACAAGTTACATGCACGTTGTATATTCACATTTTAACTGCTAGTTATTCCATCGTATTAACCAACTTACTTTACCAGTTGTACAGTTGTACATATATATATAGAGAGAGAGAGAGATAGTTTTTTTCTTCTTACCTTCTCACCACTATCACCACCTGCACTGTTTGATAGCTTCTCTGTCGACACATTGCTTTATATATACTTTGATTTAATTGTCTTGTAAAGTAAATTAAAAATAAATTAGTAGTAGGTTTGCACAGTTATAATATCTATTAGATGTCGCGCGCCGTCCGTATTTCTTAGAAGATTGCCAATAAGAAAATTAATTAGAATATTTACGATAATAAGAATAATTATGGTAATGATAATAACTATCTTAATGAAAATAATACGAATGATATCAGTAACTGTGATCATGGTGATGATGATGTTGAGATTGGATACTGATGTTGTCAGTTGATGTTCATATTTGATGATGAGGGTTGATGATAATCAATTGCTAATGATGATGATGACGATGGTGGTGATGATGATATGATATGACATTACGAGGCTATATGAATAAAAACTAAAAGTAAATTGCGATAATGCATCAGAATATCTTCATTTTCAAAACAAATACAATCGATAGCTATATTGTATCAACATAGCGGTGTTCATCTGGTAATATCAATACGATGTATATCAGTTTAATTTAGCGAAATGTTTACCCAGCTCTTCTAAATTAACGTGTATTAACACAAGAAAATTCAATATTGCCCGTTTGTTTATGCAGCTTTGCTATATTTATTTTATCGGAAAACACTAAAAGCAAGATTAATTGATAATAACCAAAATTTTAATAATACCACACGATAAAAAATTTATGTACGACACGCTTGATTTTTCTCTCAGCAAAGTTAATATTAACTAACTAATTATCTTAGTTGTCCTTTTCTTCTTACAGGGTCTGAATGGGGTTAACTGTTAACTGAGAAACTGCTAAAAAAATAACTGTTAACTGAGAATTCCGTGTCTTTTTAGGATAACTGTTAGCTGATATTTCTTTGTTTTTAATTTAACTGATAACTGAGAAAATTGCTAAATTTTAGCTGTTAACTGATATTGGGACCCCCCTATTCAGACCCTGTTGTTAATTCTCCTTCCAGTTCTTTGTAGTTCTCTTTCTCTTTCTAGGTTAAGTTCTATTTCTCTTTAAAATTCTAGTTCTCTTTCTAGTTCTAGTTCTAGTTCAAGTCCTCTTTCTAGGTCTAGTTCTCCTTCTCTTTCTAGTTCTCTTTCTCTTTCTAGGTCTAGTTCTCCTTCTCTTTCTAGTTCTCTATTTCTTTCTAGTTCTAGTTCTAGTCCTCTTTCTAGGTCTAGTTCTCTCTTTCTCTTTCTAGTTCTCTTTCTAGTTCTAGTTCTAGTTCTAGTCCTCTTTCTAGGTCTAGTTCCCTTTCTAGTTCTCATTATCATTCTGGTTCTAATTTCCTTTCTAGCTCTATAGTTCTCCTTCTAGTTCCAGATGTACGTAAGTACAAGAACAAGTAACAAGTATTAGATCTAGAACGGTCAGAGCGAGAACGAGATCAACTAAATCTGACACTTTTTTTTGAGGTCTCAATCTTCTAGCTGGACATGTATCATGTGCCCTACCAATCGGGGAGACTCAGACTCAGACTCACTACCACTACCATTATACTTTGCACACAACCTGGCTCACATCAGTTACTTATCTTTCGTTTTTGTCTTGACTGGTTTTTAAAGTTTTTAAGTAATCAGTTACTGAAAAAGTACCATAACTTCTTGCAAGAAATGTGGATAGCAAGAAGACATGTAGTGGTGTTTCTAGCTTGTTTCTATAATTGGTTAACTCATCGTATTTATACGGAAACTAGCGAGTAAACTAGTATAGGCTGCGTCGGTGTTTGATATAAACGATAGGTAATAGAATGAAATTTGTAACAATTTTTACTCCGACAAAGGGCTAAAGCTCGAAACGTCAGTAAAGTTAAGTCAACATTTTTAATATGGTGTTATAGATTTCATTATATTACTCATCGTATTTACGGTACATAATCGCCGCCCCCGAATAAACGCCGCCCTCGAATAAACACAGCATTTTCGACAAAAAAGTTAATAAGCGCTGCGGTCCCGATGCGGCGCTTATTTGAGGAAATTCGTGTAACTAAAAAAACGCTATAATGTTTTTCTAAAACAGCGTTTTATCAAAAGCTATATTTTTCAGTTCAAAGTGATTATATTTCACCACTCATTCATTAAGTTATCTCCCCAATATTCAGAATATTCATCAAGAAGGGGACAGTGAGATCGAAGTTAAGCCGAGAAGAGACAAATGGTGACAATCAAAAGTTCTGTTAGTTTCTGTAAAATGTTCACACAGATAGACAATTAACCATTGGATTAAAAGTACAATTTTTTTCGACGCGACCAATATTTAAATAAGCGCCTTCCTCGAATAAGCTCTGGCGGCGCGACACTTTTTTTAAGTATATATGGTATATACCGTATAAAAATTGAGTACAACCAAATGATGTTTCAGATACCGTTGACAGATAATTTCTATAAGATGTATAGTTTATCGCCAGGTTTGTTACTATAACTGTTTCTTTACTTATTCCTTTTTTGCACAAAGTATGGTTCAAGTTTTTTTTAAATTTTTTTAGTTTTTTTTTTTTAAGTTTTTTTTCGCTTAAAAGCGTTTTAGCGAGCTAACATTGTTCAGTTATCATTGCAAAGTTTTATAAAAAAGCGTATTAGTTATCATTTAATATGATACTCATTGGATACTTTTTAAAATAAACATTTTCTATAACTCGCAAAACAGCGAATATGTTTAATTATAGATAATTACCACAATAGCAAAGCTGGGCAAATAATCTGTTTAATAAACTCACACACGATAGCTGGTTGTGGGCTGCTTCGGTGTTACAAAGTCGGAAACAATTGCTACAAAAATATACGATAACTTGCGGTTTAACTAGCTTGGGCTGTATACGTAACAGTGATCCTAAAAAATATAAAATGAGTAGATGTGCGATAGACAGTGGTTAAATACGTGTTGTCAGCGGCGTTGTTTCTTAGGAAATAATCAAAGAATTATACATTTCGATACCGTTCATGTTTTGTCAAGTTAATGTATTTTATAAATAGACATCAATTGAATTTCGGTTGTATAAAAACGAGTTCTGTTCTGTTGCTCAAGAAGAACAACAGCCGGATGAGCTTTGAGATTTTTAAGATTGATTTTGCCTAAAAGAATCAGCTTTTTCAACATCTTTTTCAGTCAATATTTTTGTCGTTTATACGTTGTTTTTTTATAATGTTTATTTTCTTTAATTTTCATTTGGTTTTTGTTGACAATCAATTTCGAGCGAGGAGCTATTTTATCCAAGGTGTGCACAGTACAAACAAGACGAAGTATTTTAGATCCACAATAGTATGAAATTTAACGAAATAAGTAATGTACCACTGATTCGGGATGTCCAAGATTCCATTATCAAGTAAAAAGTGTATTTGAGTTTTGTGTTCTAATCAGTATAGAGTCAACTGATGAATTTAACTATGATTTATAAACAGTTTGGCAGCCCAGGAACACAAAACTCAAAAACACCTTTTACTTGATAATGGAATCATGGACATCCCGAAACGTCGTGCATATTTCATTTCGTTAAATGTCATAATACTATTATGTATTGCAAAACAAGCTATACTTTATATCTATAAGTACTTTTAATCGTTGTTGGTAATATGTCTTTGCCGTAGATTTTCTTAACATAAATAATTACACTGACTGCCATGCATTATTAGTTTCTAAAGACTATTCCACTGAGCATGTGTACATTTTGTCTGCGCATGCGTGTATTTTTATCATTTGCATAACTTTCTATGTCGAATGGAAGAACTTTACGCTAACATGGAACATTTGGTTGAAATCTCATCCTTCAAAATAATGTTGAAGTACCAAGATACTAAGAAATGAAAAGCCTACCTTCCATTATAGTGTGCTGTGGATAATTATTTCAATTGAACGCACTACAGATGGAAAAATATCATGCTTCAAAGTCAGTGTAAAGTAGCAAAAAGCACCAGAACTTAGTACTTTCGAGTAAATGTTTGGGCTCTAAATTTGAGTTATAAGGTAAATCTAAAAGTAGAAGTCATTACCAACACGATACGGCGTGGATTGGATTATATTAGGAAATTTTAAACATAATCGATCATCATATAATTCGCAATGAAAACCTCTACTTTAGCACTTTATCGTCCGAAATTCTCGCAGGTTATTCTATCTTTGACATCGCCTCCCAGCAAATTTATTGAAAGGTTGGCCTTTCTCATGTTTACTTTTTGCAAAACTGAGCTATTTTGGTAGAAACTCGTGGTCCCTGGATATGATCTCGTGCAATGTTTACAACATGGTTTCGGCTTCGTGGCACTGTGACAAATTTGACTACATTTATCCACCTATATTTTATAATATGAAACATTTATTCTGGATATAATTATCTATTGCAATATTATGGAATCCAAAGAGTTCATTTTTTATAAATCCGTTATTTATACTTAGTTTTAGAGTAATAAATAGCTCAATGAAATTCGCATGTTTTCTGGAGTAGAAATATGCATGAAATCACGTCTCAAAATTGGTTGAGATCACATCACGGGACCATCACTTTCTACCTAAAAAGTTCAGTTTTGCAAAACGTAAACATGGAAAAAGCCATATATTTAATAAATTTGCTGGGGGCGCTGTCAAAAGTATAAAATTTCTAGAATGAAAAACGGGAATATCGGACGCAAAAGTGCTGAAGTTGAAGTAAACATGGCGAATTATTTGACGATCGATTGTGTTTAAATTTCCTAATATGATCCAATCCAAGCAGTATCGAGTTTGTATTATATTTTAATGTTGCGCCCAAACAACGTGCGAAGTGTCGATCCAACTTCTCACTTTGAACTGATTTTGATACATGATATTTTTCCATCTGTAGCGCATTCGATTGAAATAATTATCCACAGCACATTAATTGAAGGTAGACTCTTTATGCCTTAGTTTTTCGGTACAAAGGCATTACTTTTAAGGATGAGATTGCAAACCAAATGTTCCATGTCAACGTCAAATCTTTACACTCGACATAGAAAGTTATGCAAATGAATTTTGAGCGTAAAAATACACGCATGCGCAGACAAAATGTATACATGCTATTCCACTGGGCCCATTCCACTGGCCATCCATTCCCAAGGGAGATGATTAATGATATGCAAGAGTATATAACAATGCAACGTGGTATTAGCTCATTCTTAGTTGCCCAAACTGGCGAGACGAACAACATCAAACCGGATAGTAGATGAAAGGGGCAAATGGATGTTACGGGGAATAATCTTATTTTATATTTTGTCCCCCACCCTCCCGCCCACTTTTTCGTACGAATATTGCCTCGGTACTTTGTCCCTCAGGATCTATTTCCATTGTTTAGCCAAGAACAATGGAGTTCTATTGTTCCCATATCTTAATCATCGACCGAGGGACAATGGCCAGTGGGAATGTATTACTGTTTCTAATCGTTGTGAGACAATATAGACTAAAAATAAAATATTTGCATACAAATAGGAGATTTATGTTTTTCTCTCTTGGGTTTCCTGTGTCATTACGCTAGGTACACGTGAAGTGTTACGTAAACTCAGATGTCGCACGTCAGGTCGGGGCTGGGGAACCGGAAATGCATTAACCCCCCTCTCATACATGTGACTGGCCTCTTTTGCTTTCTCTACAAATCCAGTAAGCACAACGCTACAGGATAATCAGCATCATATGGGTTTTATAAGAACAATTGGGAAAAACATAAAGAAAACAAATTGGGGGCATCTCGCTTGTCAAGACGCCGGCTATGAGCGAAAAATCTCGGTAAAATTAAACAATTGAATCGCTTTGGTCCAGTGGATATCATGGACCGGAAGTTCAAAAATAACTGTCGATTCCAAACAAAAATATATTAGAACATTGCTAATATAAACCACCTGAATACGGGGTAAGAAAAATTAATCATCAAGAACTGTTGTCGTAGCTAGATTTCTCAGAATTCTTCGCGATGCTCCTGCTATTGCGACGTAGCAACAATCAGGTTCTGTTACTTCCGGTTTGGAGTATTCCAGCGCCAAGATAGCTCGTCGAGCTTGCGCAGTAAGATATATATATATATATATGGAAACCAAATTGGGGAACGAGGAATAAGCCACAAAATTGCCAGTAAGTTCCAGCGACATACGCTTGTTACATAATTGCTTATAATATTTCCTGCTGGAAGCAACTCAACTGGATTTTTCTGCATGGTAAATAGCTGGTCCGGCAACAGTACAAATGTCGATTCATCGCTATAAGATAATATTTGTTTATAACTTTGTTGTCTCTATACTGCCTGATCAGCCTCCCAAAAGTCACTTAAAATCTTCATTTATTACTTGAAGAAACTATGCTGGACTTTTATGCTCAATTATCACGGGGAAATGTCGCCATTTTTAACCAGAATGCTTCACTACCGGAAGTTACAAGTACACCCCTCTCTGGTGGAATCAAAATTGTCAATTTGTAGATTTTGTTTTTCTAAAATTGAATTCAAGTTTTGATTATTTGAGAATTGGACCGTTTTTCCATTAAGGAAAAGTCGTAAATTGTCAATTTTAAAATTAGACAAACACAAAGCAATTTTCTTTTAATCAACTGTCCGGAACTGAGGTACACGGACCTAAGCTATCTTTAGACATAACAAACAAGACACATGCAGTAATGGTTTCGTAAATGTTGGTTTATTCAATTTCTTAAGATATGATAACCAGTTTATAATTTAATTCATGAAATTATGAAGTAACACGATGGACCATGTTCACCCCGGCGCCACCAACACCAACCCAACACTGGTCTGATACACCATGTTTGTCGAACGTATCCTCGCCTCCAGGCCCACTCCAGCATTCTCCGTAGAATTGAATACCAAAGAAGGTATACCTGGTGAATAAAAAAAACAATACGTGGTTAACTATTTATATAAGTATCAAATCAAAGAGTTCGCCGGCCATTGTGCGGGTATCCAGGGTTTACAACTAGGCCAGCTAGACCAAGACCATATTTAAATAACTGATGTATTTATATCAACATGCAAATGATAGACTATTGTGTCCTCTTGGATATGGTTCCGACTATTTTGAAATATTTCTCACTCAACTGAGATGACCATGAAGTTATCGATCGTGTGTACGGTGACCT
This sequence comes from Metridium senile, assembly GCA_949775045.1. Taxonomy (NCBI): domain Eukaryota; kingdom Metazoa; phylum Cnidaria; class Anthozoa; order Actiniaria; family Metridiidae; genus Metridium; species Metridium senile. The sequence goes on along the minus strand of OX459096.1, from coordinate 23,747,271 downwards.
TTTTTGCACTGCAGTGTCCACAGTAATTGAAAACAAAACTATAGATATCCAATATTTGTTTGCACGCAGGCATTTAGTTAAAAATTGATGCTTACTTTTCTTCTGCGTTATGATTTATTATGAAATGATATGGCCGAAAGCTTGGTATCTATTTCATAATAAATCATAACACAGAAGAAACTTAATCATCAATCAATTTCTAAAACTGTAGATGTTGAGGTGCCTATGCCTTCAAAGGCTATTCAAATGGACTAATTCTAGTTTGAGGGGCATAAATCTGCTACTAATATTGTTACTATTCCTGGATGAGATGCTACCGCTAGATCTTAGTATTTAAAAAAATCATTATTAATTGTTGCCAACTTAAAGGTTTAATATTACTTTTCCACTGTTCAAATCAAGAAACAATGAAAGATGATTTCAAGTTAATTTTGTCTTCAATTTTACTATCAGTTATTATTGGGCAGTTGATAATTATGTTTGCCTGGTATTTGGCTATTGGCAGGTATCTTTTGAGCCCTTTTTACGAGGGCAACACGGCCATAACAGCTTTTGCAAGCCAGATAGTAGTGCTATTCTATCAGAAAACACACACACTTATGAAACATAACACAAATAAACATACTAAAGCAAATGATCTATAACGTACCCCTTTTCCTTCGCTAGCTTGGCACATTTATCCACCACAGACGTTTTAAGATCATGCCAGTCAATTTCTGGTCTAAAGTTTTGAAGCATTTCTGGAAGTGCTCTATCGCCGCCGTTGTCCTTGAAACAGCCGACATCCTTGTAAGATACTACAAAGAGAACAGTTACATGCAGTTACGTACTATACTCAAATTTGCTATCTAATTCTGATGACTAGCAGTAAGGGACACAACGAAAGCTTTATATGAAAAAAAAAACAGCAGATTATTTATGGAATTTGGTTCAGTCATTTGATAAATACAACCTTCAGAAGCCACCACTATTTAAACAATAGAGTAGTTTAATCGAGGGCATTATGCTGTGATAGTTGCCCGCGGAAACTGGATGTTTAGAAAAACAAATAGTCGCCCGAGAACGCAGTTCGAGGGCGACTGTGAAGTTTTGAGGAACATCCAGTTTCCAAGGGCAACTATCACAGCATTATGCCCGAGATTTTAACTGCTCTATTGTTTTTATTATTCAACAACAAAAATTTCCGAACTGGACGAAAAGCTCAGCGGTTACTATGTGCTGATAGTATCCCCCCGCGGCGGGCACTTTCATGTCACGTGATCGCCCCTCGACCAATGAAAGCGGAGGAAAATTTGTTGTTGAATTATAAATATTAGTAGTATAGGTCAATCTTATTGCGTTGATTTGTGCGCATTGGCAGCGGTAATATCATTTTATAATAATCGTGCTAGCACTGCTAACGGCTAACAAGCTAAAGTTAAAACTGAATTAAAACTCGGCCTTTCATAGAGATTCATAATTGAAACTGCTACTCATACTTTGCGCATTTGATTATACACATATAGATCTAGATATTTGCGTTATTATTAATATAAGTAATCAAGATTATTAGTATTAGTATTAAAGTTTCTGTCCAAGACGGTGATTGTTGAACGTGTTGTACTTGCTGACTTACCTCCTTCAGGTTTTGAAGGTTCTGTTAGAAAAAAAGAAAACGAAAAATAAGTAAATGTTTAGTATACCGAACAACCAACATATATTGTTCTCTTTAATCGAGGGGAGGGTTTATATATATATTTCAATATTTTCCCTCTTAATTGCAGATATCAGTTGTTTATAAAACTAATCTTACCAGATTCACAGTGTTTTCCAGTGTATTCATCCAAACATTGACATTTGTAGCCTCCTGGACTGTTAATGCACTTGCCTCCATTTTGACATGGATTGACCATGCACTCATTGATGTCTGAAGATTCAATGATGATTCACTTTATTATCACTTTATTATCAATCAATCATTTTTGTAACGTGTCAATCTTATAGTTATATCCAGTCAAAAGTGTCCTACTAATTGGGAAGATTCAGATCCACACTCACTGCTTCTGCATCAAGAGGAGTACATTGCGCTAATATGTAACTCAACAAAATCTCAGTAATCCAGAACCAGTCGAAAGCTGCGTTTCGGTTGCCCCCCCCCCCCCCCCCCCTAATACAGTACCACTATTGTTTGGTTAGGCTTAGGGTAATGGTTTGGAAAGACTATGTTGCTTTTTTAAACCAATCATAATCAGTTTTGATTTTGTGCTCGATCGGAATGAATATACGATGATAACCTTGGTCGCATTTCTTTCCTTGGTACCCAGATGCACATTGACAACTGTATCCGCCGTTGCTATTGGTGCATTTTCCGCCATTTTGACAGGGAGAGTTTAGACATTCGTCAACATCTAAGATTTAATAACTATAAGCTATTAAGAAAATCAAAAACAAGAAACCGAAGAAGAAAACTTTTTTTTACCCTTCTCGCACTGTTTTCCATCGAATCCTGATGCACATTGACAACTATATCCGCCATTGCTGTTGGTGCATTTTCCGCCATTTTGACAGGGAGATTCCAGGCATTCATTAACATCTGTAAATGAAAATGTACTAGAAAATTAGGAAATCCAAAATTAAGACTATATAGCATCAACATATTTACCTTTTTCACAGTGTTTTCCAGTAAAGCCAGATGCACATTGACAACTATATCCGCCGTTGCTGTTGGTGCACTTTCCGCCATTTTGACAGGGAGTTTTCAGACATTCATCAACATCTAGAAATATATAAATATATATATGATAACAAAATTAGATACTATATATATGATGGCAGAAAAGCAATTTCATGATATTTAGAGAAAGTTATTATCTTGTTTTTCTATTAGTTATTTGACAACAAAACATATTGACAAAACATAATTTAACTACCTTTTTCACAGTGTTTTCCAGTGAATCCAGATGGACATTGACAACTGTATCCGCCATTGCTATTAACGCACTTTCCTCCATTTTGACATACTTTCTTCAAGCACTCGTTCACATCTACATATATATATACAAACATACAAAAAATCAATAACTATCACATGTTATTCCTTTTGATAACAAGTCCAAACTTACCTTGTTCACAGTTCTTTCCTTCAAAACCAGCTGGACACTGGCAAACATAGCCGCTGTTGTTACTCACACATTTAGCGCCATTTTTGCATGGGTTCTTGGCACAATGGTTGACTACTAATAAATGCAATATTAATAAATGTATTACTATTGAGATATGCAAATTTAAGCATTTATCAAACTGAAGTGCAGGTAACATTTAGTTACAAAATGAACACCCAGAAACCCAGAAAATCAAATATTTCATAAGTCATACCTGGTGCACCATTACCACAATAACGTAGATGACAAACTGGTGCTTTATTCAGTTCGTACACGTAGAATCCTCCACAGTTGCGTACACGAATATTGTTGTTCCAATTGCAGCACTTTCCAGACCAGTGATAACATACTTTACGAGTGACAATTCCCTGGGCTTGGGTGGGATGAGATCCTTCCATCCATCCAGGGGCATGGGTTCCACAGTGGTGGATAGCAGGGCACTTGTTTGCCATAGCTTCACCTGCCTGGCCACTGAATCGGTACCATCCTTTGGTGGGAATATCTTTCTGGTCACATTTCAAAATGGCGCCTCTAGGTACACTCATGGATCTATCACGTGTGTTTAACACCTTGTAGTTTTTGCATTCTAGGAAGAACGCGTTGTTTTAGACATAGTTCACATATATATAACAACATTTTGGAAACCATTTCAAACATTCTTTGTGTGTAAGTTTTATAGTTTTATATTGAATAGCAATTAAACCACTCATTAGCATTTTTGTTTGAAAGTCTTCTATGGATAAACTATCTATTTTCCCTAGTTCACGACGATTTGTTTGATTTTCATTACTGAATATTACATAAAAATAATAGCAAACTCGGCAGCAGTGCTGTATGGAGTTATAAAGCACTTTTGATTTTTAAGAAGACTGGAGCAGCTACGCTTTGTGCTACTCCTAACGCTTCTCTCGTCTTCTTAAAATTCATGCGTGCTCTTTATTTCGAAAGATCACGCTGCCTCGTTTTTTAAAGGACAATGTTAATATGTGATGACACGTGCTGTTCCCACGCTTGGCTCTTTGCTCTTAAGAGCGAGTCCGCGTGAAAACCATGCAGACCAGTCTACACCGTACATCACCGATTTTCTTCAAACTTAGCTCAATTGTACATCTTAGTTAACTTATTTATTTGGTGAATTTTTTTGGCTTTAAATTAAAAAGGCTTAAAGTTACAACCATTTGAGTATTTTACCCTAAAAACGGTCAAAATTTGCATAAAATATACCTAACGTTTTACGGCCTCGTACGTATTTCCTTTGCAGATTGTTTCCTGCACCAATATTCTGCCCACGTTTAGCACATTATCTTATTAGTACTTTAAGTTGAATAAAAAGTCGTGAAACAAATATTGGGTTGTTTTATAAAGGGTTGAGTTATTGCTATTTTTCAGCTTTGACGAAAAGTGTAAAAATATACTCTAGAAAAGAGCTATTTGCACCTATCCGGCAGTTATTCATATAACTTTGAAACCTTTATCAGATAGCATGATGATAGAGACAATGTTTTATCGAAAAAAAAGTCTGTAAAGTATTTATTTTTCAAGCGAAAAATAACTAAGAAAGTGATGAAATTTACATTGTTTGAAGTTGTCACGTGACAAAACTAAATATACAACAAATCTACAACACGCTAAATATGATCCCAATATAATGATAAGAATCATAAGAATCAATTATATGAATTAAAATAATGATATTCATCATTATATATAAGATAATCTTACAACAAATAACTAGGTTTTAGGCTTGTAAGCCGAATACAGTAATGTTTTGTCTGTCTACCTTCGGCTTTCCTATGTCTGGTAAAAACGATATTTCATAATATTTTTTTCACAATATTATCATTTTTTTAAATAAAATAATTTTTACAGTATTAGAATTATGCATTTATTAACCTCACACACAACATGTTAAAGAAATTATTGAACTCATGCGGTTGCTAAAAACAGAAACAGACAAAGTAACAGTGTACTATATAAAACTATGTAACCTTTTTGATTTACTATTTTCCTGATTATGATCACTCTCCAGGGATATGAATACGTTTTCATAAAAATATATTGTTAAAGTTCTAGCAAGACACATTTTAATAAAAGACATATATTTTACTTCAAGTGTTCTCTTTGTTGTTTTGCATAAATTTGAAATTGACATTCGACTAATTGGCATGTTTGGTAGACACCGACATTAATTCTCATTTTACGTGCATTAGTTGAGGTTAATTTTGACATACAGTAATTATTTTATGGCGGTTTTCTCTTTTCACAATCTTTCTGTGGAAAATTATGGAAGTTCTCGAAGAAACAATGACACCTGTTTTGTTTTGCTACCTTTAAAATCTTGTACAAGGATTATCTGCACCCATCTACTTGGCTGTTTAAAAACTTCTTCCAAAGATGTGAAGTACGAGTGGGAACTTTGTCTTTTAAGAGCTGGTGTTTTTCAAACTGAAAATACAGATGATATGACAATATGTCCGCTGCATAGAGACCACTTTGGTTTAGGCTGGCGTCCCAGTCGAGTCTGTAAGCATCCCCCACACGATTCTAAACAAAAGCCTGTCAGAGGTGGACATGCAAAGCGTATTTCTCAAGAGATGTTCGAAACATGGGGAATGTTATGCAAAATTGGTCAAGGTATTGTTACATCTAAGTAAGGGTTGCATTTTCGATCCCATCTTGAGTTTCGGTGAAATTAAAAATACTAAATAGTTTATTATATCGTTTAAAGGAATTTTCATTGAATACTATATATATTGACAACTAGTATTGAAGAGTTTTGAATTGAGCCGTTTCTTTTTTACGTTGAGATATCTAGAGAGTGAAGAAGATGAATCTGGATTACCATCGATTTTTAAGTATTAAAATACTTGCCATTCCCGCCAAACGACTGTGAAGCGATTCTGTTCCGTCAATCAAACATAATTGGTCTAGTCTAGTGATAATTACTATAAACAACTGACAATGTGAACAAAAAAAACAGCTAGGTAAAAAATATTATTTCAAATAGAATAGCTGGTCCAAAAAATATACATTTATTTAGTTTTAACGTTCTGATACCCATGTAATACATCGTTAGGCTAAAATTTGTTTTCACTGACATTAGTATGCAAATATTTTAATAGACAATTTGTTTGACGGAAGAGAATCGCTAACTCACTTTACGATCTCTGTTGGGCCGGCATTATTTTATTTTATTGTTATTATCACTATTATTTCATTCCATTTTTTATGTCATAATAACATGCTTTTCTGAAAGTTATGTACGAGTCAAATCCAAAGGTGCCCATCCCCCCCCCGGGCAAACCCCCGGGCATTTGACTTTTTGAAAAAAAATTGGTCAAATTCCCCACCATCTGGGCAAACTGAACAGTCAAATGCCCCACTATTGAAACAACAGAATGGTCAAATGCCCGCCCCTCGAGCTCGAGTCAGTGATAAACTCAAATTTTACTTTAAGTAGAAAAGAAAATACTTAAACTTCCTTCTACTACATGACGTCTCATGAACATGGTAGACAAAACTTGTACAATCAAATATGAAGGGAAATTTTAAAAAACGTTGAAGAAGAGAATGGTTATTGGCAATTTTTGATTGGTGATTGCACGACCGAAAGATGGATCTCGATATAATTCACAAATCTATCTTAAAAACTGAAAGAACTTGGATTTTCTTTGCACTTTTCGACTCTAAAACACAAAGACAAGCATTTATACTTCGTCAATTTAATTTTACTTGTGAAAGAACAGTACCCAGAGCTCCTTTGCAATCGCTGTTCGTCAATCGCCAATTCTTTCTGACGTTTTTTGAGATAGGTGTATAACAAGGAAAAACTATCTATCAATTCTTTGCTTTTCGTTTCCGTTCCCGTGTGACTTTTGCCTGATCATGGGCTACCTGTGGTTAGGACTCCAATGCTTTCTGGGTATTTTTAAAGATGGCCGACACTCGTCAAATGCCCGCCCGTTCAAGTAGCTAATCGGCGTCAAATTCCCCACTATACGGAACCCAAGTCTTGTCAAATGCCCGGGGTTTGCCCGGGGGGGGGATGGGCACCTTTGGATTTGACTCGTACATTAACTCTAAAATGGTTAACGACCGGGAACCAGTTCATGACAGTTGATTGTTTAATACTGATAATCACACTTGGCTACGCTGTCGTTGTCATTTGGATAATTTCCACGTTTTCGACTTTTATTTTACGAATCTGCAGTCTTAAAGATGTAAGTTTCGAATATTTATACATATTAAAATCAACTCAAGGCTCTTTGTTGTAATTTGAACCATTTGATCAGCTTAGCATTATCGTTGATGCAAACTCGGTATGTTTTTGTGTGTATTTCTTTCGGAAAATAAAATAAAAACACCGTATAGTTAAAATATTTTAACATTGTACATTTATGACTTCTTAAATCGCCCTACTACATTAGCTGTTGTTTTTAGGTAAGTATTTTAAAACTTATCGGCTTTTTTAGTCGCAAATGGTCATTAGTCTTATGATTGGATACGTGTAAAAACGCGAAATTCGTGATACTGTATCTCTTCACCCTTAAAACTTTACAGAAATTTTTTTCTTTGTATTTGTTAACCATTATCAGTTGTACATAAAAGTCAAACTTTGTGGTTTTAAAAAGTTGCCGGATCTTGTATATCGAATTGTTAAGAATGCATACTCAAAATATAGATTTCATAGCCTGATATGTAAATAAGCAAAAATTTTCTTTAAATAAATCTTTTGATACTTTGATACTGTCGTTGTATTTATTATATGTTGTAGTAGGTCTGTACGAATTCCAGTTAAGAAAAAAGCTATATTTTTAGAGAAATTGATTTGTAAAGTTGGTGTAAATTTCAAGCAATTTTTATCGTTTGTCTGACTACATTCCCTTAAACCTCGATATCTGCTAGAGAATTTAATATTTTTGTTTTATATTGCACACAGTTAATATTTACACTAAAATACATATCTCGGCCAAAAATGAAAGAAATCGGTGATACCCGTTGTAGACACATTTTTCGATTTTGCATGGTTTTCACACGGACTCGCTCTTAACACAGTATTTGCATTCTTTTTATCATCATAACAGAATCTAATGAGAAAGGAGAACTTACCGTTTGGTACGTCAACACGATTTTGAGCTAAAAGAGAGAAAAACAGTGTTTAATTATACATTATACAAAACTAATCTATAACTTTCTAATAAACTGAGAGAACTAATCAGTAAGTGGATAATACATACCTGGTGCACCATTACCACAATAACGTAGATGACAAACTGGTGCTTTATTCAGTTCGTACACGTAGAATCCTCCACAGTTGCGTACACGAATGTTGTTGTTCCAATTGCAGCACTTTCCAGACCAGTGATAACATACTTTACGAGTGACAATTCCCTGGGCTTGGGTGGGATGAGATCCTTCCATCCATCCAGGGGCATGGGTTCCACAGTGGTGGATAGCGGGGCACTTGTTTGCAATAGCTTCACCTGCCTGGCCACTGAATCGGTACCATCCTTTGGTGGGGATATCTTTCTGGTCACATTTCAACATGGCGCCCCTTGGTACACTCATGGATCTATCACGTGTGTTTAACACCTTGTAGTTTTTGCATTCTAGTAAGAACGTGTTGTTTTAGACATAGTTCACATATGCATAGCAACTTTTTAATAGTCCTTTCAAAGATTCTTTGCGTGCACGCTTCATAGATTTATATTGAACAGCAACCACTCATTAGCATTTTTGTTTGGAAGTCTTCTCATGATAAACTATCTATTTTCCAAAGTGAAAATGGGACAATGCAATTTTGTATTCTATGCACGATTGTACTTGCTCGAAAATAACATTTTGCTTGTGGAAGTTGAAAGCCTAGTGTATTGGTGTTCACAAGAAAAATGGAAAGTATGAAAATTGTTCAATGAAGAGAATATTAAACAATTTAAACTGCTCTTCATGAGTTTCCACCTTATAAACCAAATCATAACTAAGATGTTGATATTTATGTTGAGTCCTACTTACCAGCTGCAACTACAACTGAAAGAAATAAAATAGAATTTAGAAATATTTTAAATAGTATTGATAATTTTATTGATAAACATGTTGTTCTTATTTTATTGCACAAATCAAATACAAGGTAATAAAGCACAACTTTCCGGTGAAAAATTCAATACAAATTTTCACTGCTTATTATCAGCGCAAGTGCTACATGAATTTTATGATTCAAAGTTCCGAAACATAATGTTTAAAATGGTTAACCATATAAGATGTGGTATAATTCTAGATATGATATACAGTGGTACCTCTATTGAGCGGTCAACCTCGGGACTTTCCAAAGTGACCGCTTAATAGAGGTTGGCCACTGAATAAAGGTATAGAATAGGTATAGGAATAGATTGGGGACTTTTTATTGCGCCCGCCTAATAGAGGGTGACCGCTTAATGGCTGACTGCTTAATAAAGGTACCACTGTAATTTCCTTTAATGGTTTACCACTTTAGATATGGTATTGATCAAAAGATGGGAGTGTTTACTATGAACGATTGAAACACGTCCAAACTTACCTTGTTCACAGTTCTTTCCTTCAAAACCAGCTGGACACTGGCAAACATAGCCGCTGTCGTTACTCACACATTTAGCGCCATTTTTGCATGGGTTCTTGGCACAATGGTTGACTACTAATAAATGCAATATTAATAAATGTATTACTATTGAGATATGCAAATTTAAACATTCATCAAACTAAAGTGCAGGTAACATTTGGTTACAAAATCAACACCCAGAAACCCAGAAAATGAAATATTTCACAAGTCGTACCTGGTGCACCATTACCACAATAACGTAGATGACAAACTGGTGCTTTATTCAGTTCGTACACGTAGAATCCTCCACAGTTGCGTACACGAATGTTGTTGTTCCAATTGCAGCACTTTCCAGACCAGTGATAACATACTTTACGAGTGACAATTCCCTGGGCTTGGGTGGGATGAGATCCTTCCATCCATCCAGGTGCATGGGTTCCACAGTGGTGGATAGCGGGGCACTTGTTTGCAATAGCTTCACCTGCCTGGCCACTGAATCGGTACCATCCTTTGGTGGGGATATCTTTCTGGTCACATTTCAACATGGCGCCCCTTGGTACACTCATGGATCTATCACGTGTGTTTAACACCTTGTAGTTTTTGCATTCTAGTAAGAAAACGTTGTTTTAGACATAGTTCACATATATATATAACAACATCTTAGAAACCCTTTCAAAGATTCTTTGTGTGTAAGTTTCATAGTTTTATATTAGAAAAACAATTAAACCACTCATTAGCATTTTGTTTGGAAGTCTTATGATGGTAAAATATCTATTTTCCTAAGTGAAAATGGGACAATACAATTTTGTATTCTATGCACGATTGTACTTGCTCTAAAATAAGATTTTGCTTGTGGGAGTTGAAAGCCTAGTGTATTGGTCTTGTCAAGAAAATGGAAAGTATGAAAATTGTTCAATGAAGAGAATATTAAGCAATTTAAACTACTCTTCATGAGTTTTCACCTTATAAACCAAATCATAACTAAAATGTTGATACTAATGTTGAGTCCTACTTACCAGCTGCAACTACAACTGAAAGAAATAAAATAGAATTTATAAATATTTTAAATAGTATTGATAATTTTATTGATAAACATGTTGTTCTTATTTTATTGCACAAATCAAATACAAGGTAATTATAAAGCACAACTTTCCGGTGAAACATTCAATACAAATTTTCACTGCTTATTATCAGCGTAAGTGCTACATAAATTTTATGATTCAAAGTTCTGAAACATAATGTTTAAAATGGTTGACCATATAAGATATGGTATAATTCTAGATATGGTATAAGCGGTCAACCTCGGGACTTTCCAAAGTGACCGCTTAATAGAGGTTGGCCACTGAATAAAGGTATAGAATAGGTATAGGAATAGATTTGGGACTTTTTGTTGCGCCCGCCTAATAGAGGGTGACCGCTTAATGGGTGACTGCTTAAATAAGGTACCACTGTAATTTCTTTAAATGTTTTACCACTTTAGATATGGTATTGATCAAAAGATGGGAGTGTTTACTATGAACGATTGAAACACGTCCAAACTTACCTTGTTCACAGTTCTTTCCTTCAAAACCAGCTGGACACTGGCAAACATAGCCGCTGTTGTTACTCACACATTTAGCGCCATTTTTGCATGGGTTCTTGGCACAATGGTTGACTACTAATAAATGCGATATTAATAAATGTATTACTATTGAGATATGCAAATTTAAACATTCATCAAACTGAAGTGCAGGTAACATTTGGTTACAAAATCAACACCCAGAAACCCAGAAAATGAAATATTTCATAAGTCGTACCTGGTGCACCATTACCACAATAACGTAGATGACAAACTGGTGCTTTATTCAGTTCGTACACGTAGAATCCTCCACAGTTGCGTACACGAATATTGTTGTTCCAATTGCAGCACTTTCCAGACCAGTGATAACATACTTTACGAGTGACAATTCCCTGGGCTTGGGTGGGATGAGATCCTTCCATCCATCCAGGTGCATGGGTTCCACAGTGGTGGATAGCGGGGCACTTGTTTGCCATAGCTTCACCTGCCTGGCCACTGAATCGGTACCATCCTTTGGTGGGGATATCTTTCTGGTCACATTTCAACATGGCGCCCCTCGGTACACTCATGGATCTATCACGTGTGTTTAACACCTTGTAGTTTTTGCATTCTAGGAAGAACGCGTTGTTTTAGACATAGTTCACATATATATAACAACATTTTGGAAACCATTTCAAACATTCTTTGTGTGTAAGTTTTATAGTTTTATATTGAATATCAATTAAACCACTCATTAGCATTTTTGTTTGAAAGTCTTCTATGGATAAACTATCTATTTTCCCTAGTTCACGACGATTTGTTTGATTTTCATTACTGAATATTACATAAAAATGATAGCAAACTCGGCAGCAGTGCTGTATGGAGTTATCGAGCACTTTTTATTTTTAAGAAGACTGGAGCAGTTATGCGTCGTGCTACCTACTCCTAACGCTTCTCTCGTCTTCTTAAAATTCATGCGTGCTCTTTATTTCGAAAGAGCACGCTGCCTCGATTTAAAGGACAATGTTAATATGTGATGACACGTGCTGTTCCTACGCTTGGCTCTTTTCTCTTAACACAGTATTTGCATTCTTTTTATCATCATAACGGAATCCAAAGAAGAAGGAGAACTTACCGTTTGGTACGACAACAGGATTTTGAGCTAAAAGAGAGGAAAACAGTGTTTAATTATACATTATACAAAACTAATCTATAACTTTCTAATAAACTGAGAGAACTAATCAGTAAGTGGATAATACATACCTGGTGCACCATTACCACAATAACGTAGATGACAAACTGGTGCTTTATTCAGTTCGTACACGTAGAATCCTCCACAGTTGCGCACACGAATATTGTTGTTCCAATTGCAGCACTTTCCAGACCAGTGATAACATACTTTACGAGTGACAATTCCCTGGGCTTGGGTGGGATGAGATCCTTCCATCCATCCAGGGGCATGGGTTCCACAGTGGTGGATAGCGGGGCACTTGTTTGCAATAGCTTCACCTGCCTGGCCACTGAATCGGTACCATCCTTTGGTGGGGATATCTTTCTGGTCACATTTCAACATGGCGCCCCTTGGTACACTCATGGATCTATCACGTGTGTTTAACACCTTGTAGTTTTTGCATTCTAGTAAGAAAACGTTGTTTTAGACATAGTTCACATATATATATAACAACATCTTAGAAACCCTTTCAAAGATTCTTTGTGTGTAAGTTTCATAGTTTTATATTAGAAAAACAATTAAACCACTCATTAGCATTTTGTTTGGAAGTCTTATGATGGTAAAATATCTATTTTCCTAAGTGAAAATGGGACAATACAATTTTGTATTCTATGCACGATTGTACTTGCTCTAAAATAAGATTTTGCTTGTGGGAGTTGAAAGCCTAGTGTATTGGTCTTGTCAAGAAAATGGAAAGTATGAAAATTGTTCAATGAAGAGAATATTAAGCAATTTAAACTACTCTTCATGAGTTTTCACCTTATAAACCAAATCATAACTAAAATGTTGATACTAATGTTGAGTCCTACTTACCAGCTGCAACTACAACTGAAAGAAATAAAATAGAATTTATAAATATTTTAAATAGTATTGATAATTTTATTGATAAACATGTTGTTCTTATTTTATTGCACAAATCAAATACAAGGTAATTATAAAGCACAACTTTCCGGTGAAACATTCAATACAAATTTTCACTGCTTATTATCAGCGTAAGTGCTACATAAATTTTATGATTCAAAGTTCTGAAACATAATGTTTAAAATGGTTGACCATATAAGATATGGTATAATTCTAGATATGGTATAAGCGGTCAACCTCGGGACTTTCCAAAGTGACCGCTTAATAGAGGTTGGCCACTGAATAAAGGTATAGAATAGGTATAGGAATAGATTTGGGACTTTTTGTTGCGCCCGCCTAATAGAGGGTGACCGCTTAATGGGTGACTGCTTAAATAAGGTACCACTGTAATTTCTTTAAATGTTTTACCACTTTAGATATGGTATTGATCAAAAGATGGGAGTGTTTACTATGAACGATTGAAACACGTCCAAACTTACCTTGTTCACAGTTCTTTCCTTCAAAACCAGCTGGACACTGGCAAACATAGCCGCTGTTGTTACTCACACATTTAGCGCCATTTTTGCATGGGTTCTTGGCACAATGGTTGACTACTAATAAATGCGATATTAATAAATGTATTACTATTGAGATATGCAAATTTAAACATTCATCAAACTGAAGTGCAGGTAACATTTGGTTACAAAATCAACACCCAGAAACCCAGAAAATGAAATATTTCATAAGTCGTACCTGGTGCACCATTACCACAATAACGTAGATGACAAACTGGTGCTTTATTCAGTTCGTACACGTAGAATCCTCCACAGTTGCGTACACGAATATTGTTGTTCCAATTGCAGCACTTTCCAGACCAGTGATAACATACTTTACGAGTGACAATTCCCTGGGCTTGGGTGGGATGAGATCCTTCCATCCATCCAGGTGCATGGGTTCCACAGTGGTGGATAGCGGGGCACTTGTTTGCCATAGCTTCACCTGCCTGGCCACTGAATCGGTACCATCCTTTGGTGGGGATATCTTTCTGGTCACATTTCAACATGGCGCCCCTCGGTACACTCATGGATCTATCACGTGTGTTTAACACCTTGTAGTTTTTGCATTCTAGGAAGAACGCGTTGTTTTAGACATAGTTCACATATATATAACAACATTTTGGAAACCATTTCAAACATTCTTTGTGTGTAAGTTTTATAGTTTTATATTGAATAGCAATTAAACCACTCATTAGCATTTTTGTTTGAAAGTCTTCTATGGATAAACTATCTATTTTCCCTAGTTCACGACGATTTGTTTGATTTTCATTACTGAATATTACATAAAAATGATAGCAAACTCGGCAGCAGTGCTGTATGGAGTTATCGAGCACTTTTTATTTTTAAGAAGACTGGAGCAGTTATGCGTCGTGCTACCTACTCCTAACGCTTCTCTCGTCTTCTTAAAATTCATGCGTGCTCTTTATTTCGAAAGAGCACGCTGCCTCGTTTTTAAAGGACAATGTTAATATGTGATGACACGTGCTGTTCCTACGCTTGGCTCTTTTCTCTTAACACAGTATTTGCATTCTTTTTATCATCATAACGGAATCCAAAGAAGAAGGAGAACTTACCGTTTGGTACGACAACAGGATTTTGAGCTAAAAGAGAGGAAAACAGTGTTTAATTATACATTATACAAAACTAATCTATAACTTTCTAATAAACTGAGAGAACTAATCAGTAAGTGGATAATACATACCTGGTGCACCATTACCACAATAACGTAGATGACAAACTGGTGCTTTATTCAGTTCGTACACGTAGAATCCTCCACAGTTGCGTACACGAATATTGTTGTTCCAATTGCAGCACTTTCCAGACCAGTGATAACATACTTTACGAGTGACAATTCCCTGGGCTTGGGTGGGATGAGATCCTTCCATCCATCCAGGTGCATGGGTTCCACAGTGGTGGATAGCGGGGCACTTGTTTGCCATAGCTTCACCTGCCTGGCCACTGAATCGGTACCATCCTTTGGTGGGGATATCTTTCTGGTCACATTTCAACATGGCGCCCCTCGGTACACTCATGGATCTATCACGTGTGTTTAACACCTTGTAGTTTTTGCATTCTAGGAAGAACGCGTTGTTTTAGACATAGTTCACATATATATAACAACATTTTGGAAACCATTTCAAACATTCTTTGTGTGTAAGTTTTATAGTTTTATATTGAATATCAATTAAACCACTCATTAGCATTTTTGTTTGAAAGTCTTCTATGGATAAACTATCTATTTTCCCTAGTTCACGACGATTTGTTTGATTTTCATTACTGAATATTACATAAAAATGATAGCAAACTCGGCAGCAGTGCTGTATGGAGTTATCGAGCACTTTTTATTTTTAAGAAGACTGGAGCAGTTATGCGTCGTGCTACCTACTCCTAACGCTTCTCTCGTCTTCTTAAAATTCATGCGTGCTCTTTATTTCGAAAGAGCACGCTGCCTCGATTTAAAGGACAATGTTAATATGTGATGACACGTGCTGTTCCTACGCTTGGCTCTTTTCTCTTAACACAGTATTTGCATTCTTTTTATCATCATAACGGAATCCAAAGAAGAAGGAGAACTTACCGTTTGGTACGACAACAGGATTTTGAGCTAAAAGAGAGGAAAACAGTGTTTAATTATACATTATACAAAACTAATCTATAACTTTCTAATAAACTGAGAGAACTAATCAGTAAGTGGATAATACATACCTGGTGCACCATTACCACAATAACGTAGATGACAAACTGGTGCTTTATTCAGTTCGTACACGTAGAATCCTCCACAGTTGCGCACACGAATATTGTTGTTCCAATTGCAGCACTTTCCAGACCAGTGATAACATACTTTACGAGTGACAATTCCCTGGGCTTGGGTGGGATGAGATCCTTCCATCCATCCAGGGGCATGGGTTCCACAGTGGTGGATAGCGGGGCACTTGTTTGCAATAGCTTCACCTGCCTGGCCACTGAATCGGTACCATCCTTTGGTGGGGATATCTTTCTGGTCACATTTCAACATGGCGCCTCTAGGTACACTCATGGATCTATCACGTGTGTTTAACACCTTGTAGTTTTTGCATTCTAGTAAGAACGTGTTGTTTTAGACATAGTTCACATATGCATAGCAACATTTTAACAGTCCTTTCAAAGATTCTTTGTGTGTACGTTTCATGGTTTTATATTGAATGGCAACCACTCATTAGCATTTTTGTTTGGAAGTCTTCTCATGATAAACTATCTATTTTCCTAAGTGAAAATGTGACAATGCAATTTTGTATTGTATGCACGATTGTACTTGCTCGAAAATAACATCTTGCTTGTTGAAGTTGAAAGCCTAGTGTATTGGTGTTCTCAAGAAAAATGCAAAGTATGAAAATTGTTCAATGAAGAGAATATTAAGCAACTAAAATTGCTCTTCAGTTTGCACCTTATAAACCAAGTCATAACTAAGATGTTGATATTTATGTTGAGTCCTACTTACCAGCTGCAACTACAACTGAAAGAAATAAAATAGAATTTAGAAATATTTTAAATAGTATTCATAATTTTATTGATAAACATGTTGTTCTTATTTTATTGCACAAATCAAATACAAGGTAATAAAGCACAACTTTCCGGTGAAAAATTCAATACAAATTTTCACTGCTTATTATCAGCGCAAGTGCTACATGAATTTTATGATTCAAAGTTCCGAAACATAATGTTTAAAATGGTTAACCATATAAGATGTGGTATAATTCTAGATATGATATACAGTGGTACCTCTATTGAGCGGTCAACCTCGGGACTTTCCAAAGTGACCGCTTAATAGAGGTTGGCCACTGAATAAAGGTATAGAATAGGTATAGGAATAGATTGGGGACTTTTTATTGCGCCCGCCTAATAGAGGGTGACCGCTTAATGGGTGACTGCTTAAATAAGGTACCACTGTAATTTCTTTAAATGTTTTACCACTTTAGATATGGTATTGATCAAAAGATGGGAGTGTTTACTATGAACGATTGAAACACGTCCAAACTTACCTTGTTCACAGTTCTTTCCTTCAAAACCAGCTGGACACTGGCAAACATAGCCGCTGTTGTTACTCACACATTTAGCGCCATTTTTGCATGGGTTCTTGGCACAATGGTTGACTACTAATAAATGCGATATTAATAAATGTATTACTATTGAGATATGCAAATTTAAACATTCATCAAACTGAAGTGCATGTAACATTTGGTTACAAAATCAACACCCAGAAACCCAGAAAATGAAATATTTCATAAGTCGTACCTGGTGCACCATTACCACAATAACGTAGATGACAAACTGGTGCTTTATTCAGTTCGTACACGTAGAATCCTCCACAGTTGCGTACACGAATATTGTTGTTCCAATTGCAGCACTTTCCAGACCAGTGATAACATACTTTACGAGTGACAATTCCCTGGGCTTGGGTGGGATGAGATCCTTCCATCCATCCAGGTGCATGGGTTCCACAGTGGTGGATAGCGGGGCACTTGTTTGCCATAGCTTCACCTGCCTGGCCACTGAATCGGTACCATCCTTTGGTGGGGATATCTTTCTGGTCACATTTCAACATGGCGCCCCTCGGTACACTCATGGATCTATCACGTGTGTTTAACACCTTGTAGTTTTTGCATTCTAGGAAGAACGCGTTGTTTTAGACATAGTTCACATATATATAACAACATTTTGGAAACCATTTCAAACATTCTTTGTGTGTAAGTTTTATAGTTTTATATTGAATATCAATTAAACCACTCATTAGCATTTTTGTTTGAAAGTCTTCTATGGATAAACTATCTATTTTCCCTAGTTCACGACGATTTGTTTGATTTTCATTACTGAATATTACATAAAAATGATAGCAAACTCGGCAGCAGTGCTGTATGGAGTTATCGAGCACTTTTTATTTTTAAGAAGACTGGAGCAGTTATGCGTCGTGCTACCTACTCCTAACGCTTCTCTCGTCTTCTTAAAATTCATGCGTGCTCTTTATTTCGAAAGAGCACGCTGCCTCGTTTTTAAAGGACAATGTTAATATGTGATGACACGTGCTGTTCCTACGCTTGGCTCTTTTCTCTTAACACAGTATTTGCATTCTTTTTATCATCATAACGGAATCCAAAGAAGAAGGAGAACTTACCGTTTGGTACGACAACAGGATTTTGAGCTAAAAGAGAGGAAAACAGTGTTTAATTATACATTATACAAAACTAATCTATAACTTTCTAATAAACTGAGAGAACTAATCAGTAAGTGGATAATACATACCTGGTGCACCATTACCACAATAACGTAGATGACAAACTGGTGCTTTATTCAGTTCGTACACGTAGAATCCTCCACAGTTGCGTACACGAATATTGTTGTTCCAATTGCAGCACTTTCCAGACCAGTGATAACATACTTTACGAGTGACAATTCCCTGGGCTTGGGTGGGATGAGATCCTTCCATCCATCCAGGGGCATGGGTTCCACAGTGGTGGATAGCGGGGCACTTGTTTGCAATAGCTTCACCTGCCTGGCCACTGAATCGGTACCATCCTTTGGTGGGGATATCTTTCTGGTCACATTTCAACATGGCGCCTCTAGGTACACTCATGGATCTATCACGTGTGTTTAACACCTTGTAGTTTTTGCATTCTAGTAAGAACGTGTTGTTTTAGACATAGTTCACATATGCATAGCAACATTTTAACAGTCCTTTCAAAGATTCTTTGTGTGTACGTTTCATGGTTTTATATTGAATGGCAACCACTCATTAGCATTTTTGTTTGGAAGTCTTCTCATGATAAACTATCTATTTTCCTAAGTGAAAATGTGACAATGCAATTTTTTATTGTATGCACGATTGTACTTGCTCGAAAATAACATCTTGCTTGTTGAAGTTGAAAGCCTAGTGTATTGGTGTTCTCAAGAAAAATGCAAAGTATGAAAATTGTTCAATGAAGAGAATATTAAGCAATTAAAACTGCTCTTCAGTTTGCACCTTATAAACCAAATCATAACTAAGATGTTGATATTTATGTTGAGTCCTACTTACCAGCTGCAACTACAACTGAAAGAAATAAAATAGAATTTAGAAATATTTTAAATAGTATAGTATTGATAATTTTATTGATAAACATGTTGTTCTTATTTTATTGCACAAATCAAATACAAGGTAATAAAGCACAACTTTCCGGTGAAAAATTCAATACAAATTTTCACTGCTTATTATCAGCGCAAGTGCTACATGAATTTTATGATTCAAAGTTCCGAAACATAATGTTTAAAATGGTTAACCATATAAGATGTGGTATAATTCTAGATATGATATACAGTGGTACCTCTATTGAGCGGTCAACCTCGGGACTTTCCAAAGTGACCGCTTAATAGAGGTTGGCCACTGAATAAAGGTATAGAATAGGTATAGGAATAGATTGGGGACTTTTTATTGCGCCCGCCTAATAGAGGGTGACCGCTTAATGGGTGACTGCTTAATAAAGGTACCACTGTAATTTCCTTAAATGGTTTACCACTTTAGATATGGTATTGATCAAAAGATGGGAGTGTTTACTATGAACGATTGAAACACGTCCAAACTTACCTTGTTCACAGTTCTTTCCTTCAAAACCAGCTGGACACTGGCAAACATAGCCGCTGTCGTTACTCACACATTTAGCGCCATTTTTGCATGGGTTCTTGGCACAATGGTTGACTACTAATAAATGCAATATTAATAAATGTATTACTATTGAGATATGCAAATTTAAACATTCATCAAACTGAAGTGCAGGTAACATTTGGTTACAAAATCAACACCCAGAAACCCAGAAAATGAAATATTTCATAAGTCATACCTGGTGCACCATTACCACAATAACGTAGATGACAAACTGGTGCTTTATTCAGTTCGTACACGTAGAATCCTCCACAGTTGCGCACACGAATATTGTTGTTCCAATTGCAGCACTTTCCAGACCAGTGATAACATACTTTACGAGTGACAATTCCCTGGGCTTGGGTGGGATGAGATCCTTCCATCCATCCAGGTGCATGGGTTCCACAGTGGTGGATAGCGGGGCACTTGTTTGCCATAGCTTCACCTGCCTGGCCACTGAATCGGTACCATCCTTTGGTGGGGATATCTTTCTGGTCACATTTCAACATGGCGCCCCTCGGTACACTCATGGATCTATCACGTGTGTTTAACACCTTGTAGTTTTTGCATTCTAGTAAGAACGTGTTGTTTTAGACATAGTTCACATATATATGACAACATTTTAGAAACCATTTCAAACATTCTTTGTGTGTAAGTTTTATAGTTTTATATTGAATATCAATTAAACCACTCATTAGCATTTTTGTTTGAAAGTCTTCTATGGATAAACTATCTATTTTCCCTAGTTCACGACGATTTGTTTGATTTTCATTACTGAATATTACATAAAAATGATAGCAAACTCGGCAGCAGTGCTGTATGGAGTTATAGAGCACTTTTGATTTTTAATAAGACTGGAGCAGCTACGCGTTGTGCTACTCCTAACGCTTCTCTCGTCTTCTTAAAATTCATGCATGCTCTTTATTTTTTCATCATAACGGAATCCAAAGAGAAGGAAGAACTTACCGTTTGGAACGACAACAGGATTTGGAGCTAAAAGAGAGAAAAATATTGTTTAATTACACCCAATACAAAAGTAATCTATAATTTTCTAATAAACTGAGAGAACTTATCAGTAAGTGGATAATACATACCTGGTTTGCCATTACCACAATAACGTAGATGACAATGTGGTGTTCTAACCAGTTCATACACGTAGAATCCTCCACAGTTGCGTACACGAATATTGTTGTTCCAATGGCAGCACTTTCCAGACCAGTGATAACATACTTTACGAGTGACAATTCCCTGGGCTTGGGTGGGATGAGAACCTTCCATCCATCCAGGGGCATGGGTTCCACAATGGTGAATAGCGGGGCACTTGTTTGCTATAGCTCCGCCTGCCTGGCCACTGAATCGGTACCATCCTTTGGTGGGGATATCTTTCTGGTCACATTTCAACATGGCGCCTCTAGGTACACTCATGGATCTATCACGTGTGTTCAAAACCTTGTAATTGCTGCATTCTGCAAAAATAATAAAGATATATTTTGATATTGATATTTGTGGATTTTTCTTAATATGTTTCCTTTTTTAAGTTATATGCCGCATATGCACGAGAACTGTTTATAGGAATGGTTTCCCTGCATGCTTTTGATGAACAGTGAAGTTCTCGCTATTGTTATATATTTTACAAATCGGGGTACCCTTGAAATATTCACTACTTTTCCTAATGGTGCTTAGGCTCTTCTTTGTAATGATTGGGCTGCGAGACAACTTTAATTTTTAGTTTTAAAAGCATTTTATTTCTCGTTCCAATTTACCCCTATTGCACCCACAATTACCTGTTCTTAGCATTTATGGAATTCGTTTGGTGGCACAGTGGGAGGTTTATTGTAATAAGATGCGGACATTTTTCGCTTAGCGTATTATACTGATATGATTGTCGTCCCTCTACACGACAAAATTACACCCTAGACAAAGTTTCATTGATATGAAAAAGCTAGTATGCCAGCTTCGTTTTGTCAGGGAGAAAATATTCAGTTTACTCCAACTTCTGAAGCAAATTTCCCTTGTCAAGAAGACCAATGTTACACACTTCGATCATTGTTCCTCGCCTTGTCATTGGCTAACAGTTAAGAATAGTACGGAACTTACCATTGGCTGTCACGCAAAGTAACCTGAAAGCAAAAATGGCATATTAGTGATCTCAAGTAAACTATTTAAGAATATCAAAAGGTATATAATAGAAACGTTTTCTTTGAACTTCTTAGCTTTTAGGATTGGCATGACCATTTTGTACATGATTTGTTCACGTAAAAATGAAAAAAAGACAATACATCTCTTAAGATGCAATACTTTGTTTAGTTGCATCAGAAACTTGCAGTTATACTCCCAGATACTTTTCCCCTCTCATATTCACACCAATAAACATAATTGTTTAGTCAATTACCGGTATACGCTTTTAAAGTAGTATACTTAGTACAGAGCTCTCAGAAGCTATCGAATAGTCAGTAGAGAGCTCCCTAAAGCCTGGTTCCTTTATAAACGCTGTGATGGTGCTTTGGTTTTGTGAAATAATAAAAATATCACTGCTGACTAATGGTTGAAGCTTAAATTTGACGAAATAATCTAAACAAAAAAAAATATTGTCGATTTTCTTTAATTACCTTGCAGCCAGCATAAATAGTAAGTACAGCTTCATCTTGTGGTTTTGTTGGTGTAAACCTGAAGATAGATAAATGAACTGTTGAGTGGTGGGGGGTCACATTATAGACCAGGGAAAGGTGTTGAACATTGAGTTCACTGAAACCGATCCCTGGAATATACTTCAAATATCATTAATTATTCAAAATAACTTATCAAATGTTAACTGGTCCACTGCAGTTTTAAGGGAAATAAATACAAGTACTAATATTTCTCTGGGAACTATAAATCTTTCAAAGATCCCATTTTTCATTAAAATTGTTATAACTGAATGTTCCTAATGCCAATCAATAAAATATGTATACTTATCGTCGGTATACGGGACCTTGAAGCCCAAATGAACCTTAAATAGGTATATGTAGAAATAAGTCAAAAATTAAGTAATCTCTTAAAAAAACGGTAGCTGTTATTGTACATAAAGTATCGTATACATGGTTTATGCTTTACCGTCGTTTTTGAAACTGGAGAGCAACTAATTTCTGACTTAAAATGGAATTGAATGGAATCGAGATGTTACATAGATTTAAGTATAATAGTAAGGCATGTACCATTTGGTTTTTGATGGGGTAGATTTTAAAATGCTGAAAACATGTCGAACAAGATGAAAGAAGATATCGAGTGATCTATTAAAAAAATCTTGCAAATTGTGCAGTTAAAAAAGTGCTCCCTTATTTCAACTTTTAACATGTTCTTTTGAAAAAAAGAAAACTGTATACTGACTAAATTCAGGAATAAATTTTTGAAATATCACCTGAACTACATGTTCATTTCTAAAAACTTTTAAAACAAGTTGCACGTTGTATATTCACATCTCAACAGCTAGTAATTCCATCGTATTAACCAACTTTACCAGTTAATTGTACATATTATACATATATCAATAAGATAGTTTTTTTTTCTTACCTTCTCACCACTATCACCACCTGCACTGTTTGATAGCTTCTCTGTCGACACATTGCTTTATATATACTTTGATTTAATTATCTTGTAAAGTAAATTAAAAATAAATTAGTAGTAGGTTTCCACAAGTATATGATATCTAATAGTAAGTCGCGCGCTGTTAGTAATCTCTAGAAGATTGCCAATAAGAAAATTAATTAGAATATTTACGATAATAAGAATAATTATAGTAATGATAATAACTATCTTAATGAAAATAATACGAATGATATCAGTAACTGTGATCATGGTGATGATGATGTTGAGATTGGATGCTGATGTTGTCAGTTGATGCTGATATTTGATGATGAGGGTTGATGTTGATGACGATTGCGATGATGATATGATATGATGAGGATTATCCAAGCAATCATGATCATCCAACATGCATAAGTCAGAAAAAGCAACTCACTAAATAACTAACTTCAACAAATATTCTAAACTTTCTCCAGTTATATTATTTATCGTTTTGAAATGAATCGCCTTCGTAAATCAAGATACAATATCACAACACACTGATCAGTGACAATGTTTCAATAAAGTGATAAATAAAGTTTATAGGAAATCCAGGAAAATTCACTCTTAATAATGTTGCACAGCAAGTTGTAAACCCTTCTAAATATTGGAAATTATCAGAGATTACGAGGCTATATGAATAAAAAAATATTTATTGTGATAATGGACCAGAATATCTTCATTTTCAAAACAAATACGATATACGTATATTGTATCAACATTGCGGTGTTCATCTGGTAATATCAATAGGATGTATATTTGATTTAGCAAAATGTTTACTCAGCTCTTCTAAATTAACGTGTATAATAACACAAGATAATTCAATATTACCCGTTTGTTTATGCAGCTTGGCTATATTCATTTTATCGTACATTTAACACTAAGTAAGATATATTTATAATTACCAAATTTAAGTGCCTATTAAGCGAAAGTAAACACAAAAACTAATATGGTCTATTTGTACTTTCATGTACAAATCAACTACTGTATCGAAAATAAGACAACTTTTCTTCTTAAACGGTAGGAATTTTCACGCAAAAAAAATAGACGTTTCCTCTAGAGTGAACCGAAGAGTTTTATTTGTTTTGACTCGTTGTTTAAGAAGTTAGTTTTTGTTTTTGAACTGTTTTCAAAATCCTTCAAGAAAATAACGTCCTGGAGCGAAGCATTTTGATCTTCAGAAAGCGTGTTTTAACGTTATACTGACGAATGATAGGAATGAAGAGACGGCGGGAAAACTCGATATTATATGTTCATGTAATCACTGCAATTCAGTATGTTTAGAATCAGTGACGTTGAATGTATTGTACAAGCATTGAAGCCATGGCAAATACTACCGTCCATCACCATAATTGAAAGAGTTTTATCAAAACAATTGACAACACAAAACAAACAAAAAAACACTTGGAAAATAAAAAGTATTATAATCTTAGTAAAGTAGTATTTATAAGTTAACTTATTTCTTGACAAAATTATGGAGTTGTTGGAAAAGGCCGATCGATCGATCTATAAATATACTTCGTCGTCCGACTTTCCTTATATACATTACTTATGAATCGCTATTTGAAACCCCGGCCTGTTTGAAACCAAACTATTTAAACCCTCAATCGTTTACATAAAGGGAGTTGTTATTGACAAATTTGATGAGAAATAATATATAGCTAGAGTTTCACCACATTCAGGCAGCCCAAGCAATTCACTTTACCTATACAGTAGAGATATGGGAGAAAAAAATCCGTATTTTTATATTGAAATAAATTTGAACATATTTAAATCCTGTTTTGTTGTTAAATTTATTTGGTGTCATTCTGGATGGTTTTTGAACGTTTTGGAGCATTTTTAATGTTTGCCCACCTGAGATATTCTATGGTAGTGTATACCTGGGAATTCCAGTGTATCCCAGCGTATCCCAGTGTATTCCTTGTTATGCCTGGTTATCCCTTGTTATCCCTTGTTATACCTTGTTATACCTAGTCACCCCTAATTGTTATCCCATGATATCCCTGGTTATCCCTTGTCATCCCTTATTATCCCTTATTATCCCTGGTTATCCCTTGTTATACCTTGTTATACCTAGTCACCCCTAATTGTTATCCCTTGATATCCCTGGTTATCCCTTGTCATCCCTTATTATCCCTGGTTATCCCTTGTTATCCCTTGTTATACCTTGTTATACCTAGTCACCCCTAATTGTTATCCCTTGATATCCCTTGTTATCCCTTGATATCCCTTATTATCCCTGGCTATCCCTTGTTATCCCTGGTTATCCCTTGTTATACCTTGTTATCCCTGGTTATCCCTTGTTATACCTTGTTATCCCTTGTTATACCTTGTTATACCTTGTTATCCCTTGTTATCCCTTGTTATCCCTTGTTATCCCTTGTTATCCCTTGTTATCCCTTGTTATCCCTTGTTATCCCTTGTTATACCTTGTTATCCCTTGTTATACCTTGTTATACCTTGTTATCCCTTATTATCCCTTGTTATACCTTGTTATCCCTTATTATCCCTTGTTATACCTAGTCATCCCTAATTGTTATCCTGGCTATCCCTGGATATCAACCTCGTCGAGGCTGACTTTGTATTTGTGATCAACAAAGCTCAGACATTGCAACGTCAATTGTGTGGACACACCGGACTAGCTCAGTATACCGAAGAACGGCAGCGATTAAGCAAATTTGACAGTAATTATGTAATAAATTTGATTCATCAAACACTGTGTGGAACACGCATTTGTTTATTGGAAACATCTCGATTGATATATAAGTTGTTTTACTTGATTGATTGATCGTTGTTTTCAGGGTGAATAGTAGTCCAAACTCAGGTTTTTCAATGTTTTTGTTTTTTTTCAAGTTTGATAAACAACTGGATAGAGTCTGGCTTTAATGTTCGATTTACGGCGGTGTTCAGTTATGGTTGGAAACGATCCTTTTACTAGCCTTCTACTTCTACTAAGGGTATGTTTACACATTGAGATAGGATTACCCTCCTAGGAGGGTTACCCTACCAGAAGGGACACAACATAGCCATCCTTTACATGCAAACTCGAGGGGGTAGGGCTAGGTTGTCTTAAAAGCTTTGTAAACAACAAAATGGCGGGCAAGCGTTCTCTTTTGGCGCTAAATTCAGTTTTCCTCTCTTTAGCATCCTTGGCTGCGGTTTTTCAATGCTATTTGGCGCGCGAAATACGTCATTTAACGTCATTTGAAGCAATTTGAGATAGCCCTCCTCCTATGGTCACCCTACCCTTATTGTGTTGTCAATTGTTTTGACTAAACTCTTTCAATTACATTGATGGACGGTAGTATTTACCATGGCTTCAATGCTTGCAATACATTCATCATCACGGATTCTAAACATGCAGAACTGCAGTGAATACATGAACATATAACATCGAGTTATTCCATCATTTTCCCCGCCGTCTCTTCATTCTATAAACTTTATTCATCACTTTATTGAAATATTGTCACTGATCAGTGTGTTGTGATATTATATCTTGATTTACGAAGGCGATTCATTTCGAAATGACAAATAATATAACTGGAGAAATTTTAGAATATTTGTTGAAGTGAGTTATTAAGTGTTAAGAAAAAATGGTAATGCATCGAGTCGATTTTTTATAGGAATCCCAAGCGCACGTCCGTACAACACACGTCCGTGGTGGCGGGAAAGTGACTTTTATCGGCAAAAAAGTAAAACAAAATACAACAAAATACAACCTGCTAATAGCAGAGCTCTCATAGGCTCAGATTTCAGCCGTTGGGGTTTCGTGCGCCCGCGATACTCTCCCCACTAACGGCTGGGCGCATCGGCTTGGCATTGTTTTTCTCAGCCAATCAGCGATTTGCCCCTCGAAAATCGAGGGGCATAATATTAATAAATTTAAATTCATCGTGAACATAATGGCGGATAAGAGTGACTTCGAAAGTGCTTGTTCAAATGCTTTGAAATCGTTTGGTTTCGAGAAATCTAAGGATATTCAACGAAGGAATAAGTAAAAGGCAAAGATGTTTTTGTTTATCTACCGACTGGCTCAGGAAAATCATTGATTTTCCAAACAGCGCCGCTTGTAAGGATCCATTGTTTTGGTTATTTTTAACCTTTGGTTTCTCTCATGAGAGACCAAGAGAACTTCTTAACATCCAAAGACATTAAGACTGCCTTGATAGGCCAAGAAGAGGATGGCGAATGAGTAATATGCTAAACAACTACGAAGTTTTCATTTTAAATTACGGCGGTGATTGTAAGTTGTCATTTGTATCGAAACTCGTAATTATCGTCTTTATTACTTGATTTTTTTTCTCAATAAACCTAAAATACACAGCTATATTCTTGGAATAACTACATTTAAATCCAAAATGTTTACTTTCAAAATTAAAACTGGTTTATTATTCGCGGTTGTAACATATACACAAGAAACGAGTCAACAATGTGACTAATGTGTATCGAAACGACTCTAGCTGTAATCATCGTCTTATTGCTTGAATTTTTTCTCGATAAACCTTAAATACACAGCTATATTCTTTGAATAACTACATTTAAATCCAAAATGTTTACTTTCAAAATTAAAACTGGTTTATTATGCGCGGTTGTAACATATACTCAAGCGGCTCTCTTAACGAGTCAACAATGTGTATCGAAACGACTCTAGCTGTAATTTTACTTCTTTATTGTTTGATTATTCTTAAAATCCTATAAAAACGGACTATATACTTGGAATAAACAAAACGTTTACCATTGAAATAGCTTTTGCGCTGATTTGTCTCGATCGTTCTTTTGACAAATAACATACCCGATGGAATTGCTAAATGATATGCAGGTTTTGCTAAGAGTTGTTTCGAATTGAATTCGAATCATTTGCAAATTTTAATAAAAGACCTTTTGACAATCAGGCCGTTGGAAAGTTTATTTACATTAGCTTACATTTCAACAAATTTTATTTCCGTTTCCGTTTTTTTATGCTATTAGCATAATTACGTCACGGACATGCGCGACACGTTTCGAAGCCGATGCGCCCAGCCGTTACGGGGGAGAGTATCGCGGGCGCACGAAACCCCAACGGCTGAAATCTGAGCCTAAGCTCTCACTGATTTAAAATATCAACGGAGAAAGTCAAACATCGAAGAAAAAAATAAACTTGAGCTGGAGACAAACTAAATGAAGAAATTTAACAGAAGAAAAGGAAAGGACTGAAAGGCCTAGAAAACGTGTCTGTAGATAAAACTTCGTGGAAGAATAAAGACAACCGAAGAAGAAAATAAACTTGAAGGAGACAAAAATGAAGAAACTTTAACTATAGAAAAGGAAAAGACTGATCATGAAAGGCCAAGAAAACGTGTCTGTAGATAAAACTTCGTTGAAGAATAAAGACTACAGCAATGTAAAAGAATTGAAAAAGAAGCGACTTTATTCGTTATGAAAACTGTCTTCAAAATGCATCCGTC
This sequence comes from Metridium senile, assembly GCA_949775045.1. Classification (NCBI taxonomy): domain Eukaryota; kingdom Metazoa; phylum Cnidaria; class Anthozoa; order Actiniaria; family Metridiidae; genus Metridium; species Metridium senile. The sequence goes on along the minus strand of OX459096.1, from coordinate 23,718,203 downwards.
AGTACAGTTTATTTATGGATTAGTGTTAAATGTACGATAAAATAAATATAGCAAAGCTGCATAAACAAACGGGCAATATTGAATTATCTGGTGTTTATACACGTTAATTTAGAAGAGCTGAGTAAACATTTCGCTAAATCAAATATACATCCTATTGATATTACCAGATGAACACCGCTATGTTGATACAATATAGCTATCGATCGTATTTGTACTGGTGAAAATAAAGATATTCTGATCCATTATCACAATTAATATTTTTTTTATTCATATAGCCTCGTAATCTCTGATAATTTCCAATATTTAGAAGGGTTTGCAACTTGCTGTGCAACATTATTAAGAGTGAATTTTCCTGGATTTCCTATAAACTTTATTCATCACTTTATTGAAATATTGTCACTGATCAGTGTGTTGTGATATTATATATCTTGATTTACGAAGGCGATTCATTTCAAAATGACAAATAATATAACTGGAGAATTTTAGAATATTTGTGGAAGTTAGTTATTTAGTGAGTTGCTTTTTCTGACTTGTGTTGGATGCTCATGATTGCTTGGATAATGTTCATCATATCATATCATCATCGTCATCATCATCATCATCATCGTCATCAACATCAACCCTCATCATCAAATATCAGCATCAACTGACAACATCAGCATCCAATCTGAACATCATCATCACCATGATCACAGTTACTGATATCATTCGTATTATTTTCATTAAGATAGTTATTATCATTACCATAATTATTCTTATTATCGTAAATATTCTAATTAATTTTCTTATTGGCAATCTTCTAGAGATTACTAACAGCGCGCGACTTACTATTAGATATCATATACTTGTGGAAACCTACTACTAATTCATTTTTTAATTTACTTTACAAGACAATTAAATCAGAGTATATACAAAACAATGTGTCGACAGAGACGCTATCAAACAGTGCAGGTGGTAAGAAAAGGTAAGAAAAAAAAACTATCTTATACATATATTTATAAAATATTTGATATAAATCGTGTGCTCTGATTGGCTGAGAAGCGTTCTCTATAACTCAACAGTGCACGGAACGTCGATTCGTTTGATTTTGACTACTGAATATTTTATAAAAGAAATAGAAAACTCGGCAAAAGTGCTCTATCGAGTCATAGAGCACTTGGGAATTTTAAAAAGACTTGAGAAGCGCTGAGAAGCACTCCGCTACGTGTCGTGCTTCTCCTAACGCTTCTCTCGTCTTCTTAAAATTCCAGCGTGCTCTATGATACGATAGAGCACGCTGCCTCGTTTTCTATTCCTTCAATATATATGTACAACAGTTGGTTAATACGATGGAATTAGTAGCAATTAAAATGTGAATATACAACGTCCAATTTGTCTTGCAAGTTTTTACAAATGCACATGCAGTTCAGTTGATATTTTAAAAAGCTACGAAGAAACAGGTTGTTTTACTCCTGAATTTAAATTGCTATTTAATATTAGTCAAAGCACAGGTTTTGTTTTCAAAAATCATGTTAAAAGTTGAAATAAGGGAGCACTTTTTTAACTGCACAATTGTTTTTTTTTTGGGGGGGGGGGGCACGGTGCCAGTTCGAGACCCTAAAAGGTCCGTCGAGCACCCCTATCCATTTTCTAAGGGAGTTCCCCCGGGCAAGTTTTTCAGCATTTTAAATCTACCCCATCAAAAACAAAATTGTCTTACTATTGTTCTTAAACTGCAAAAACGGCTGAGTGATACAACTCAGTATAATGAGTTAATCATACATTCATTAATCATTCATTAATTATGTGAGTAACAGTGAGGTTCAACTCAATATATTGAGTACATTGTACTCAATGGCGTATCTACATTTATGTTTACTCTTAATAATGAGTTGGGTTTACTCACTATAAAGTGTCACCCTGAATGCATGATTAACTCAATATACTGAGTTGTATCTACTCAGCCGTTTTTGCAGTCTATATCTATTTGTAAAATTCATGAATAATTAATGAGGGTACAAGCCAATCCTTGCTCAGTATTCAGATCACATGCATACTATTGTAAATCCCAATAAAGATCGAGTAGCTAAAAGCACGGGTAGGGTTTGAAAAGACGGCAGGGAATAGCTGGGGTTGATGAATGAATTACACCATTGTTATATATACTAATGAACATACATTCACTAGTGGATGTATCATAAAAATACAACCACTAGTGGATGTATCATGAAATACAACCACTAGTGGATGTATCATAAAAATACAACCACTTAAACTAAATACAACCACAACTTGTAACGTAAACAACGCAAGAAAATAGTTTATTTATCACCAAACATTATAGTTTAGCTTACTTCTACTTCATCCAAAAGTTTACAGTGCAGCTATTGAACACTGGCATTACAATATTGCTACTTTTATCTTACGAAACAGCAGAAACCTATGCAAATACCAACGGCATAAATATAAGTATATTCCGGCATTGAAAAAGTTAACCTTATAATGTTTAAATAATTTTACGAACCTTTGATCACCTCTTGCGAATGGGTCGTGTCCACTTTTATCACTGAGATACCTTTTAATGCCACAAGCTAATAAATATAACGTTTTGGGAGGATATCTTTCGCCGCGACGATTAGAAACTTCTTCTATGAACCGACTCAGCCACCAGTTCAATGTTTCGGCATTCATGTCTTCCAAATGAGTGCTCAACGGTTGCACTTTCTCAAACTCTAAGCGTATAGAGCTTGAATGCAGTTGGTTTGGTAATTTATCTTGACGCTTGAATTGCCACTCATGGAATAGCTTCACAGCCCACTTAGTGTTATTTTCAGTGTTTTTAGGAACTGTACTTTCTATTAGAATTATATTCGCTCCCCCTCGGCAGTTTTGGGCTCGCGAAATCGGGTTCTAGTTGTTTCCATGTTCGTTGCTCAAGTCAGAATGAATTTTAATTACCATAATAAATTCTCAGAGGAATAAACTCTCATTAATAAAAGATTCCCGATTGATTGTAATTATCTGAGTTGACTATTCCCATGAGTTCATTAATTATTCATTAATTTAACAAGCTCGACATTGTAAAAGCCCATACAACACGGCCGCTCATGTTGTAAACATTACATATCAACTCGATTCCATTCCATTCCATTCCATTTTAAGTCAGAAAATTGTTGCTCCCCAGTTTCAAAAACGTCGGTAAAGCATAAACCATATAGACAGAAGTACTACATGTATACACCCTATACAACTATTTCAAAAAGTGTTGGATACTAAATAGTGCTTTCCAAGACCAAAAGGCATTGTGGGTCTCATTTATTCGCAATAAAAAATGAATATACAGCGATATTTACTCCACATATCTAGCCCGTAAATTGTTATGAATGGAATGCAATATGAATATAATAACTAATAACAATATTGTATGACCCAAAATGCATTTCGGTTTTGCAATGCACTATTCATTATCCAGTATTCAGTAGTCAACGATTTTTGAAATAGCTGTATGCAAAATGGCGATACCTTACTAAATCAGTATTAGAAGACATCATTGCTTTTATTATAAAGAGCACAACGAAATTAGCGGTATTCCAAAATTTCAATGTAGTAACATAAAGTGATAAAAAGCTACAAAGATTTCGCTTACAATTTGCACTTGGGCCTTTAGATCCTCGCTTTTGCGTTTTTGGTACATTTCAAATGCTGATAACTCTGCAGCGATTCAATATATGACAACAGAACCCTATCAAATTATTAATTTAGACATGCCCTTTCTTGTAATGGAAAAATATTATTGAAATATTTTATTGTTCGCATGGTGTTTCGTTTTGCTCGCTCACAGTCCCTTGCTCTTTTTAATGCATAGGGTCTATAACATGAACATTAACAAGAACGTTAACGCTTTTGACTTATATTTCTACCTATACCTGTTTAAGGTTCATTTGGGCTTTAAGGTCCCATACACCGACGATAATTATACATATTTTATTGATTTGCATTAGGAACATTCAGTAATAACAATTTTAATTTATTGAAAAATGGGATCTTTGAAAGATTTATAGTTCTCATGCAGAGAAATATTTATCACTTATTGACTGGGACCGAGGGAAACAGTATGTTTTGTGGTCCCGATACCGCTCCGCCGAGGAAAAAATCGGCGGTCGAGGGACCACAAAACATACTGTTTTACCGAAGTGTCAGTCTATAAGTGTTTTGTTATATACCAACTGTCAAAGTACAACAAAAACGTAGCTATGGCCAAAGATTTTTTTAATTAATCGACTTCCGGTTTTGTTATTTCCCGGTAAATAACATATTGTTGCCCGCTGAGAGTCGTTGCCGCGGAAAGTAATGCATTCTCACTGGTCATTGTCCCTCGGTCGATGATTAAGATATGGGAACAATAGGACTCCATTGTTCTAGGCTATAAACAATGGAAATAGATCCGGAGGGACAAAGTGCCGAGGTAATATAAGTAGGAAAAAGTGGGCGGGAGGGTAGGGGAAAAACACTCGAGTGGACTTTCTTTCTCAACACCACAGGATTATTCCCCGTAACATCCATCTGCCCCTTTCATCCTACTATCCGGTTTGATGTTGTTTGTCTCGCTAGTTTGGGCAACTGAGAATGAGCTAACACCAAATACATTGTTTATATAGTCTTGCATATCATTAACCATCTCCCTTGGGAGTAGATGATCAGTGAGAATCGTAATGCATTCTCACTGGCCATTGTCCCTCGGTCGATGATTAAGATATGGGAACAATAGGACTCCATTGTTCTAGGCTAAACAATTCCGTAGATCCCTCGTTCCGTTCGGGTTTACACTGAATCATGACATCCTTTCCTTCCGACCCCCATACCCTATGATAATCTCCTAAGGATATCTGATAATCATCCTACTTGAATCCCATCTTCTGATCATATTCCATCCCATAACTAAGACTCCCAGACCTCTTCTCCCAAAACTCAAAACTCTTCTTAAATGTTTGTCATACTGCAAAACACGTTTCAAATGTTGCAAAATCAAATATTCCAATAACTTCCTCTACATGAGGAAACTTATATTTAAAGTATTACTTCTATATAAGATGCGAGCTTTTCCCCACGGGGTGTCCTTGTAGGATTGTGGCCCATTGTTCCGCGCATGTGCTTAAGTTTCCAGCGATATATATCTCTGGGTCCCGGAAGGCAAGCATAGTGGGATCTGCAAATGCCATTCCCTTGGATACTAATTCCACAGACGGGTTTGGTCCGGCTTGGCTGGGTTTCTTTCGTTCCCAGTTGCACCACATCAATTCGTTTTTCCGTATGGGTTGACTGCACAGGTTTTCGAAACTTTGTGGGGCAGTCTAGAAAAGAAAGGGATTTAAAAATCTATATATACCTGCGAAACTAGGAATGAATTGCCCTTGCCAAGCCAGACCAGTACCCGCCCGGAGGCAGATGTAGGGTGTTGTTTAGGCTACCCTTCTGGTCGGCGAGGTGGGGGCTTACTAAGTAAAATGCAGTGGTCCCACTCTATTTGTAGGTTATGAGATGAAATGATAGGCTAATGGGTTGCGGCTACTTATGGGACTTAGTTATTTTGATTTCATTCATTCAATTCGTTTCTTTATCACTTTATTGACAGATATTAGATGGATCTCGCATAATTCATTTTCCTTTGAAGAGACGTTTTCCTGCCGACCAACGGCATCGCTTTTCATTATATTCCTGCCGTTCTACGGCTAATTTTTTGGGCTCCCTGTGCTCGTTTTACTATATGAATCATTGTCCTGCCGACCAGCGGCTTTACATTTCTTTACATTCCTGCCGCTTTTGGGCTCCCTGTGCATGCTTCACTATATGAATCATTGTCCTGCCGACCAGCGGCTTTACATTTCTTTACATTCCTGCCGCTTTTGGGCTCCCTGTGCACGTTTTACTTTATGAATCATTGTCCTGCCGACCAGCGGCTTTACATTTCATTATATTCCTGCCGTTCTACGGCCTAGCTTTTGGGCTCCCTGTGCACGTTTCACTATATGAATCATTTTCCTGCCGACCCACGGCTTAACTTTAAAATATATTCCTGCCGTTCTACGGCTAGCTTTTGGACTCCCTGTGCACAATTAACCACGTGTACTTATTTTCTACAGGTATAAGGTGTAATAATAGTGGTATATACAAAAGTAAGGTAGAAAAAAAAACTAGGGGCACTACAATAAAATGGGTGTAGATATGATGTAAAGTTAATCTTACCTAGAGGGGTATGTCGTGGAGCTAATATGTAATGGACGTATAAGGAAACTGCAGGATTATGTACGCTTAACAATAATATAAAAGGGACATAAAGGCACTATATAAGTGTGTGGGTGGTACAGGCCAACATTACTGACACGAGGTTGGGTGTCGGGGAAACATATAACGTGTATCGAGCGTGATAAGCAGCGATTAAGATAGCAAATTAGATAAACCGCCGTGTAAGAACAAGCATGGGTTTAACAACGATAACCGTACCTAACGTAGGGAAACTAAAATAAGCTAAACGCCAGTAAAGGATAAGTAATAAATACCTCATTCGGTTGGTTTTCCGCGTTGTTCTGGGCTTCATTTTGGGCCGCTTGAGCTGCTGGAGCCGGCGCTGCTTGAGCTGGGGCAGCTTGTGCCGCAAGGGCATTAAGGGCAGCATTATTAGGTTCCTGTGGAGCGGCCATGTGTACGGCTTCGGCGACGTAAAACGTATAAAGTTCTCGCCAAGATATTCCACGTAAAATTAACATTCGCTTCCACTAAAAGTGAGTCAAACACACGGTACACTTAACTCCAAGCACACTGAAACTCATACATGGCCAGTCTGCGCCTAGTCGTGGATATAGCATTTTTTCCAACCGCCGGAGTACGAATCCAAGGTTTGATGTTGTTTGTCTCGCTAGTTTGGGCACAGGAAGCCCAATCTCATAGATCGAGGCGCTTTATGAGGCTTTATATGTAGAATTATTCTCAAATCTATAACTCGTCGTAAAATAAAGGAAGTAAACTCTAACCTTCGTGGATTGTTTCTTGTGTCTTTCTTGCTATCTGGTAGCGATTTCAGACTGTTTGGGTAATTTGTAGCTATGTTCTCCCCCTACTACTAAGTACATGGCAAGGAAGGAGACCTTGGGTCAGCCAACGGACCGACTTGCTCTCAAAAATCGTGTAATTCTCAGACTAAATCGCATTCCCTTGCCTTGATACTCCGCAACACGAAAGCCAGATAGTTACCCTTCACGTTTATCAAAAAATGTCCCATAAAAGTTATCCCCTCGAGGAATAAATCCGGCGAGAATTTCAAATTACCAGCCATTTTCAATGGCTTCGATGCGCGGCAGGGATTTCTTGTGCAGCTCGACGAGCGTGACAGCGCGGACGGCCTGGACTCTAGTCAAATCTCTCCCAGCTACCCCTCCCTTTACTCTACGAAATCCAAGACTCAGTCACCCCGGGGAGGGAGACATTGGTAAGTATCCTTTGGTACATGTCATTCGCCGACCAATGACATTGCATTTTTTTATAATAAGAACATTGCAGTTAATTACTGATGGCTGTGGTATATCGATGAATATTTTCAAAAATATAACATTTCCCCATTTTTTGTAAAATCAAGATTGATATTCTCCATGTAGAAGAAGGACCTAAAAAGCTTCTAATGCTTATTTACGGCTATCCAAGCAAGAAAACAACGACAATAAACGATATTAAAAAACTTAACATTACCCTTAACATTACCCATCTTTGATGGTTATCGGACAAGGTCGACAAAGTCGCGCATGCTCATACAAATCTCCAGAAACAATATTGGAAAACAAATTACAAAAACATTACGTCTATACCGAGTGACAAAAACATTTACAAATATTGGAAAGCTTTACAATTGTTCATTAACATTTATTCGTCATATTCTCTTGTAATCATTAGTCGACCAATGTGCCAAGAACCCTTGTAAAAATTGCGGTAACTGTGTGAGTAACAACAGCGACTATGTCTGCCAGTGTCCAGCTGGTTTTGAAGGAAGGAACTGTGAACAAGGTTAGGTCTTAAACATGTTATCGAAAGGAATGACATGTGAACGAGTGCTTGAAGAGCCCATGTCAAAATGGCGGAAAGTTCGTTAATAGCAATTGCGCATACAGCTGTCAATGTCCATTTGGATTCACTGGAAAACACTGCGATCAAGGTAATTCATATGTGTTTTTTCTTCAATATGTTTTGCTGTCAAATAATTAATAGAAAAACGTAATTTAGCTAGATGTGAACGAGTGCTTGAATATACCATGTCAAAATGGAGGAAAGTGTACCAACAGCAATGGCGGATATAGTTGTCAATGTCCATCTGGATTCACTGAAAAACGCTGCGAACAAGGTAATTCATTTGTGTTTTGTCTTCAATATGTTTTGCTGTCTAATAATGAATCGAAAAACATAATTCTAGATGTGAACGAATGCTTGAAGAAACCTTGTCAAAATGGTGGAAAGTGCACCAACAGCAATGGCGTATAGTTGTCAATGTGCATATGGGTTTACTGGGGAAAATTGCGAATTTACTATATCTAGTTAATCTTGTCCAGCTAGAAACAAATTTCCACTGTTCCAAATTTCACGTGTTTTATTAAATATTCGCTTCTTATAAGACTCAATAAATATGTCGAAATTATTTTTTCTAGATGTTGATGAGTGTCTGAAATCTCCCTGTCAAAATGGCGGAAAATGCACCAACAGCAATGGCGGATACAGCTGTCAATGTGCATCAGAATTCGATGGAAAACACTGCGAAAAAGGTAAAAATGTCTTTTTCTTCGTTTTTGTTTTTTTTATTTTCTTATAATTATTAAATCTTAGATGTTGATGAGTGTCTGAAGTCTCCCTGTCAAAATGGCGGAAAATGCACCAACAGCAATGGCGGATACAGTTGTCAATGTGCATCGGGGTACCAATGAAATAACTGCGACTAAGGTAAGATTTTATATCATTATAAGTACTATGCTTCGATTTTAAAAGTCTCGAAGCCGTTTCAGTGGTAAATGTTATTTTCATAGACTTTGTTCATTCAAAATATTCAAGATTTTAGGGCAAGTTTAGGATTGGTTAAAATGACAATATAGAGTCTTTCGGAAC